>APFE031207072.1:101927-120145 GCA_000404065.3 Pinus taeda | reverse complement strand
TATCAGGGATCAGCAGGATTTGGTATCGCCTTTGATGTATCATTTCTATTTGACATCATATATATCAGTGTTTTCTTCATATTTATGTGCCAATGTGTTTATTTCATGTTGTTATTGCTTTATATGTTTGAAAATCTTAAAAAAATGAATATATTATGCATTTTTATGCTTGCCGATATTTTCGCCGATATTGCCAATAAGATATTTTCTGGACCCTCGTCAATATTTTCCCGATACCGATATTATCAACACTGCAAATGACAATAGAGAAGCTCCAAGTGAAGATAAACCAACAACCATACATCAAAATTCATCCATAAAAGCTCCAATTCATCCTCCAAAAAAGTGCGAAATTCTCTAAAGAAGAGAGAGATCCAATCCAAAGTGATGATGAGAAATGAATTGATCTCACTCCTATTTATACACAACTTAGGAGTTCGAATTAGTATCCTTGGCCTACATAAGTCCCAAAAATAAAATAATGTGCTAATAATACAACTTTTGGTGACAAGCCCACCAAACTGGCTCATAAATGAAAAAGTAAGCCTCTCAAGAGGTCAAATAATAATTTATGCATGTTGTAGGGCTCTCTAAGAGGCCTAATGAGGTCCATGGGTGCCATAATGAAGAATAGGACCCTCAAAAGCAGTGGGCAAGGGGTTGCCCCTTTGTAATAATTTGTGGTGCTCCAAACAAATCGAAGATGCTTGTAGATCGTCTGCAAGGGCTAGGATGATGATGTAGGCGATGCCACATCATCGTGCAAGTCTTGGATCATCTGCCAAGTGTATGGTGTAGATCTGGGGTCAGTTGGGCATGTTGGATCAGGTGCATCCTCCTCATCCAATAAGTGAGCCATGAGTAATCTTTGAATGGCTGTGGGGATCCATGGAGTGCAATCTGCTGTTGTGGAGGCCCATGGCTCTCAACACTCACCCTACATATGCCAATGTAACCCTCTGGAGGATTAGTACTCCGTATAGGGAGACCAAACCCAAATGGAAACCATTTGCCTTGCATAAGATCTAGTGCATAGCCTAGCCTTCCAGTACAACAAGTCATTAGAGAAATCGAGTAAATGAGCTTACCTAACCATGGACCACAGGTGGGGACTTTATAATGGCCTACCCTTTCATAATGGGCATCGGGATGTGCCAATGTCTCCTAAACTTCAAATTTGGTTAACCAAGTGCCCTATTAGGTGGTTTCTACTTCTAAAGTGGATAATATAGTCAAGGTACATCCTTCAAAAGGTGGTGGCATGTGGTAGATAGGTGAATGAAGTAGGGAATAAGAAGGGGCAACCCTGGGTCACATGATGGGGTACAAGGGTAGCTGATAAGAGGGAAGCCCACACTTGGGTTTATAATGGAGGGAGCAATTGTGGTACATGAGGTGCCACAACCTTGATTTTTCCACCCTTCTTTTATGCCTTTTTCCTTTTTTTATGATTTTCTTTGATTGACTACTCAGGGCTCAAGGGGTTAGAGCATGATATATAAGATATAACAGTGGAATCCCCTTTTTAAGGTGGGGCGGTTCATCGCCCACCAAGGGTTGTGACAATCATGGGTTCCTATATGATGAAGAAGGCTCATAGAACCTGTAGGAACCAGGGTGATGGCCATGATGATGGGGTAGAGTTCATGTATTGGCTTTTGCCCATGTGCTAAATATTTTTGTCCTAGCTATCTTTTGCATTTTGTGGTACTTGTCCTGTTAAATGTGGCCATATATGCTTTTAACTTTCTTTTTAGTTGCATCAACCTCAGGGCTTCATTCCAAGCCATGACCCAAGGTGTGGGCAAGGGGAAGGGACGAGATAACCCTATGTGGACCCGATGGAGGGATGTGGACCCAGGTGGGAGAAATGATGGATGGGATAGTAAGGAATGGAAAGAAGGAAGTATAAGAGGATAAGGGAGCGAGAAAATGCAACCAAAATCGGGGTTTCTCGTGAAATACTATCCCTGAAACCAAATGGGCAGTAAAAGAGATCCCACGGGACTAGAATCCAAGGTTAATTCCTAAAAGGGGTCTAGGAGACAAAATTACAGACCTAGCCCATCCTTTCCGCCAAATACCCCCATTAATCCATGCCCAGAATGGTCCATGATAAACAAACTATAATACTTAATTTCAAAATGACAAAGCATACCTTTAAATTCGGGAGTACCACCTTCAAACATACGATCATGGCAGATGGGCGAGGGACCACATGGCTGGCTCAGGGGGTGGAGAAATGGCACAATGAGCTAGCTGATGGTTTCAAGGGGCTGCTAGTTGCTGGTTGAGGACCATCTTGGTGAAAAATGTTCTCCTAGGGATATTACCCACTAAATGGTGAGTAACAAGCCACAGAACAACTAGTGCCTCAAATATTCGGATTAGCCACAAAAAAAGTGTCATAATCCTTCGCTTTCCCACAGAGACAAGTGCCATAGTTCTTCATTTTACCACAGACAATTTGCCATAGACCTTCGCTTGAGTACAAAGACAGGTGCCACAAAACCTTCACATGAACCACAAAAAGAGTGCTACAGAACTCGCATGAGAGATGCCATAGAAATTCACACAAGTGATGCTACAGAACTCAGACAAGTGATGCCACAGAACCACAGAACTCAGACAAGCTTAGGTCTACAAGAGCGAGGAATAGAATATATTATATTTGCTTATGTTTTTGGCCTTCAAATATTTTGTCTTCTTTGCATGGAACAGAAAGAGATGTGTGATCATTTGATGTGTAAATGAGGAGAAGTGGTCTCCTATAAATAGTCTTCAAAAGGAGGTCAAATGGGTGCCTCAAAGGGGCCTGGTCGACTTAGGGCCGACTTGACACTTGTGGAGTCATTATTTCAAATTTAATTTTTCTTTCTTGATGAAAATACCGACCGTGGCTACTAAGTTTCCAACACATTCCGTGTGAGATGGGATCATGATATGGAGAATTGGCTTCCCATTATCCAAGAAATAGAAGAGATATATTTGGCACAGAATATCCTTGAAGAATGACTCCAATCCCAAAAGGAGATCCATAGTGAGGAATTCCATCTTGTTGAGGAGGACTAAGCAGTGAAATTGGAAGAAGACAGTTCTACTTGTATAGAAATGAATGAAGAAGAATCACCTTGTTCTCGTACCAGGATTTGAGAAATAAGGGAAGAACAGGAATATGATGGAAGCCTCAAGGTTGGGATAATTCAAGAACCTACCCACCCTCCTCTAGATGAAAGCTTAAGTTCAACAAGTTATTTTCCTTTCAAAGTAATTTATCTTCATGATGCATCTCCCGCCGATTTGGGAGAGGAGGATTTGGTGTATGAGCCTACTAGTGAGATGCAAGGGCTTACAGCTTCCAAGTGCTTATGATATGAAGGTAAATTCTGCTAAAGTTAGATAGTAATTTTCTCATTATCCTAGCTTATTTTGAAGTAGATTTAATTAGAAAATTCTACCACAATGCTTCTTGAATTTTTAGTATTTAGAGTTGGTTACATTAAAACAGATTTCAGTAGTATTACAGTTACTAGAATGATATCCTTATTCCACTGGTGTTTGAAATGTTATAGTACAGGATTGGATTAGTGTTATCTCCACAACTTCTTATCTTAGAGTATGTTTCAGTACTAATGACTTGAGGATTGACACGGTTTATCAAGTTTTCCATAACAGTTATATTTAGGTTTTCAGTAACAGTAGTTAATGGCATAGCCTGGATTTTCTCAGTTGGGCTTATAAAAGAGAGAAAATTCAAGCAAGAAGAATTATAATTACTTAATATAGCATCAAGGCATATTTTCCCACATCTTTTCATGTTAACTGCAACTGAGTAATTAATGCACAAAGTCTCATGATTGAAATGAACATTGCACAAGTCTGCACAAATAATTCCTGTAAATAAATTTTAGTGTTAAAAAAATTAATATTGCATAGGTTCACATATCTGTTTATTTTGAACTAAAATTCAGTGTTTACTGCATAATGTCTCATGTTGGAAATGAGCTTGTGCGTTTTGCAGATTAATCGTCCCTGTTAATTGAATTTTGGTGTTAAGAAATGTGATGTTACACATGTTCCTGGACCAGATTATATGACAAGTAAAATTTAGTAATGAATCCCTCTTGATTTTTTTGCAATTTTGCAGAGAAATCCTCTCTGCCCAACACTGACATGGAGTGGTATTTCTTTAGTCCTCGTGATAGGAAGTACCCCAATGGTTCACGCACTAATAGGGCTACTGAAGCTGGGTATTGGAAAGCTACGGGAAGGGATCGTAAAATTTACTCTCGGGCAAGTGCAATAGGAATAAAAAAGACACTAGTTTTCTATAGAGGCCGGGCTCCACAAGGTGAACGAACTGATTGGGTAATGCATGAATATCGTCTCGAGGAAAATGACTGTGAGGCAGGACCTTGTCTACAGGTACACATTTTTATTTATTCATTCTTTGGGGTGCTATTTTCCAGCGGAATGTATTTGCTTCGAATCTGGATACCAATATATCCAAAACACTGCTTCATTAACATAGGGGCATCTGCATACAAATATCCTCCTTTTTTTGATAAGATATTTACTACAAAGTTAAATTTACTAAATAAGCAAGAAAAGTCCCATTAGAGTTCCACGGAACTGGATTTAAGATATTTTTGATCCGAGAATATTTTGTCAAATGATTAGCTATTATGAGAGGCATAATTGGATTGTGATTGACAATTAGATATCGTGTGCATTTATGGAAATCTTCCCATATAGTTGCCATCCATATTTGAAGTAAGTCTTGGGCAAAATAGGACCTATTAGGGTTTTCAAGAAATGCAAACTGTTAAGAGTAGCAAAGCTAAGGGGCCAATGTTTGGAGGAAGGGGAACGACATTCGGAGATGTTGAAGGTGATGCTGTCTTCAATTGTTTTCATATTTGCAGCAACTGATTGATACCTAAGTCCCATGTTTTCAGCGTTTCTCACACTGAAGAGGGACAAATATCTTTTTCTCTTTGCTAGGTGTTTCTTTCCTCTTGATCTTTGATGTTTTTTTCTCTAGTAATGTTGGCCTCCAAATCTACATTCTCTCATGGCGACGACCTGATTCGGGGCAGTTCATTTGAATAGGCATGGCAGTTTAAGCTTTGGCATGCTTCCTCTTATGACTGTGCCTGTTTCTTTTGTATACGGTGTTCAAATCTTGCCCGTTTCTATCCTTGTAACTTCTAAATTTCTGGGTAGGATTTTCTCTATATTAAATTTGAGCTCTATGTCTGTTTTCTGACTCGGCATTGTCCGTCCAAACTTTTTTTATCTAGGTTTTGAATCATAAGGTTCAGGACCACCTTTTGATGCTCCATCCTCATGTGAAATTTTATGTCTTTGAAATACAAGTGAATCTTTAACACCCAGAAATTTTGTTGTTGGGGACTGCTCGCCTGCGTTTCCCTATCACAGAGACATGTATTTGTCATCTTCTCATCTTAGGGATGTGTTCAATGTTGTGTTGGGGAAGGTGCCCTCGACTAAACTCAAAGGCTACTAAAACTAATCCAAAATTATGATCTGTGTGGTCTATTGCCATGCCCAATATTCTCATATGAAACATCCGATTCACATCTTCAATGTCAGACAATTTTATTTAAAGTCTGATTTGCGTATTCCATGTCCAGTAGTCCATTACATAAATTTACCAAGGAAGTTATCAGAAGAGTTGGACCTATATATTTCAGGTACAACTAGCTGATATAGAGGTTTAGTCTATTTTATGTCTAGTAATCTAATAAAGATTGGGTTCTTTTGTTTTCTAGTGCTCTACAACATGTTATAGACATCCAACCCATGTAGCTAGTGCCAAAATTCAGATTGCATGTCCATAGATTTTCCTCAAGATTTGTATTTCTCACATTGGAGTACTCTTCCCTTGAGTTTGGTACATATAACTGTAAAATGTAATAGTATAGAGTTTGGTCTTATAACTCTTATCATGTATTTTGATGCCTTAAGCTTTTACCATATTATTTAGAATTTGTTTTTGTCTTTAAAAATTATGTATATGTGTATGTGCATTTCTTTATATTAAATGATTTTTTGATTTGAGTACACATAAATATATTAAATTCTATCTTTATGTCTTTTAAATCTTCAAAGTTGGAGGAGTTAGTGTTGTTGGTCATCGTTACTATTGTTGGGCATTTGGCTAGTTGTGTTAGCAAGCATCTCATTCAAATCCCCTTGGATGATCTGCATTGGTCTATGTTGATAAGTTTACTAGGGATGCCATCCACGAATATGGGGAAGCATTCCTTGGGATTCCTTGCAATTTTTCCCTTGGAAAAGAAATATATATGTACATCTAGTGTCATTGGTTTTCATCAATGTTGTTGGGCATTTGGCTAGTTGTTTTGGCAAGCAATTCATTCAAATCCCTTTGGATGATGTGCACTGATCTATGTCTATAGGTTTATTAGGGATGCCATCCACGAATATGGGGATGCATTCCTTGGATTTCCCTACAAGTTCCCTTGGAAAAGAAATATATATGTACATCTATTTCATAACTCGTTGCACTTTGATTTCAAGAGTGGCATTCTTGCACTTGCAACCTTCCCTACACTTGCACTCACAAACCTTGTCTGCCTAACCTAGGAAGAAGTATTTTTGAAGATAGAAAAATGTTTGTTGGTAGTTTCCTATTGCAATTTGGAAGTAATCTCAAGAATGATGGAACTAATCCTTGGGCATTTCCATAGACACTCTGTTCCAAGTTGGTTCAATCAAATGATTGAAACAAGCCTTATTGGTGTCTCGTCTATGTTGTAGAATATGAAATTTTATAAGATTTCATGCTTACCAAACTATACTACTAAACTAGTTATGAAAAAATCATCAAAGCAGAAAAGTTATGAAAAAATCATCAAATCAGTAACTACATATTTATGAAGACTAATTTCTGTTGAAAAATTGGGTAGCTATGGTTAGTATTTTCATTGGCAAATAATGGAGACAATTCATATTTTTGACTTTGACCAAGTTCGCCTCAAGAAGGTTAAGTCGGCTCGCATGTGTGAAAAAACACCTCCTCAACCACATATAAATAAGGCATTGTTGGAGCTCATTTGGACACATCACACACCATCATTCGATCTGAAAATCACAGAGAGATATCACATGTGCGAAGGAGACAAGGAGACTTTTCTAACCAGTGTTGACCAGCCTTTTCTGATCTGTTTGATTTGCACTGACTTGGGATAGTTTGCTCCTGCCTTGACTGAATTATTTGACTATCTTGGAGGCCGAGCATTGTAGGAATTTGAATCTGTTTGACCGAATATTCATCTCTGTTTCTGGCTTGTTGACTTTTGTTGACTGCAGGCTTGACTGAGGTATTTGACTGAGAATTGCAGGGAATGTTTTGACTGAGGTTGACCAAATTCTGGCCCTTTTATTTTTGGGCTTCCACAGGCCGACATTCGGCCTTATTGTTGCAGATTTGACTTTGACCAAAAGTTGGCTCTCTTTCTCTTCATTGATTGGTTTTGACTTGGATATTTTGAGGCCAGATTTGGAATCTTGTTGGAATATTCTGATGTGCTATTGATGAACAAAATTATCTCTCTCTCATAAGGAAAGATTGGTTGGGTTTTCCCCTTGTGGGTTTTACCCTGGTTATGAACATAATTTTGGTGTCTCTTGTCTCTTGCTTAGTGTTTACTGTGATCTCTATATTGCTCTATTGATGAAATGAATGGTTGAAGGTTTTCATGTTAGCTACTTAATGATTGGAATGTAAAAGAGGACTGGTTATATCATTAGAAGTAGTTATCAATTGTGAAAAACTATTCTAGTCTTGACTACTGTAGTAAAATCAACATGGTATCAGAGCTTTGGTTAAGGAAAAGAGCTGTGAGTAATCACCTTAAAGAAGAATTGAGAGCACCTTGAAAGAGTGTGAGATTCTTCATCTTTTAATTTTGATTGGTCATCTTCTTCATGCATTTCTTCATGAAGGCAAAGAACAAGCTTGAAATAGCTACTAATTACAAGGCATGCAAGTCTAGGATTGACCTAGTACTTGAAAGGCACAAGGTTTTGGGAATTGTTACAGGTAAAGTTACCAAACTAGCTGATCAAGCAGGAAAAGAAAAGTTTCAAGAAGATGACATCTTGGCAAGGAGCATCTATATAATGTTAAATTTTCTTAGGGATACATTGTTCTTTGCTTTAGATAATTGCATTTCATCATTTTCATTTTACATTTACCCCAAAGCAATTAAACATCACTAGCAATTATGTAGAAAGAACAATGACATCATTATAGCAGTAGAACATAAAGAAACATAAGAAGAAAAAAGATGCACAAGGGACACCATGATTTTCGTCAGAGACAAGGGCAAAACCCCAAAAGGGGGAAACCCTTCCAAATTCATCTTCTTCTATTAGATTGTCATCGATAGTTCAACAGAGAGGTACAAAGTACAAGTATCATGACTTGTTCACAGCTTCATTCGTGAACAAATTTCATTGCCAAAACTAACCATATGCCAAAGTGTCAAGATTAACCATATTGCTACTATGCTGTATGTTACCGCTCAAACTAGCAAGGGTCCTAGGAGGGGATCCTATAGAGAAACTGCTTGGTTAAGGGGCAACAATGGAGCGATAGCCCAATGTCACCTCAGCTAAGGCTCCCTGCTCTTACGGATTTTCATCAATGGGAGGAGACTCAGTATAAGAGGAATCACAATGATGAATGGATCAATGATCAGATAAGGAGTGATTACTAAAACCTATTCATAAGAGACTCAATTAAATATCTAACTTTCTTGCGAAGCAAGGTGATGGGCTCCCTAAGAAGGGCTATGAGGATACCTTGGCCTAGGGTTGAGGATATGCCTTGACAAGGGGCTTCGTAGACCTAAGGATCCTTATGGAGAAATATATTCTATGTAGTCCTTGTGGAATTTGAGTTATAAAGTTCGGGGACCACAGAGAATCTAGGTGGATCCAAACTAGGTCAAGTGTATGGAGTTGATCAACCAAAGAAGGGATTGACCTAATTAGGGAAGAGAATAGGATCAAAGAACTAATTTTCTTTTGAAATTGGAATGCAATGGTCCAAGTGAGGACACTAACCCAAAATCAGCCTAGGGAGAGAAATGATACTTGAGCTAGTGCTTGCGATATCTCAGGATTACACCATCGGGTTGTGCTCAAATTTGGAGGACCCCTTAAGAATATCCCAACACACTTGTGAATGAATTTTCAAGGTGTTTGGATGGCTACAAAATATTTCATGTGATTCCCTTTGAGACCTTCTGGGGTTAGGCCTAGAACGAGGACCAATGCCTTATTGCTTCAGATTAATGGAGTCAAGATACACATAGATTGAGAATTTTCATGTGCTAAGGAGCCCTAATTGATCTTTGCTACCCTCTCCAAGGGCAACAACTAGGTCAATTGGGATTTATACTTCAAATTTGCCAAAGAGATGAAGTTTTGAAGTCTTTCAACCTAAGAAGTGCCTCTAGGAACATTCACCCACTCTCTTCAAGTACAATGCATGCATTAAATCACTTATTCAAGGTTCCCAGAAGAATTTCGCATTTACTTTAACCCATACAAGAATAATGATAATCCTAACATGCAGTAAACCAGTAAAATAACAAGAATAGCATCAAAATTCGACTTACATGAGAGAGGGAGTATATCCATTCATCAACTTTTCACTAGAAAGAAGCTCCAAATACAATAGCGAAAATCCAAACATCATAGTGCATCAAGAAAGCTCCAAAAATTTAGCCCAACAAAAAGTGCGAAAATCTCTTAAGAGATACTAACCCAATCCAAGTGATGATGAGAGAATGAATCACCTCTTATCTATTTATACAATCTCTAATGAATTCGATTTAGCTAATTTTGCCTAATTAAGCCCCAAATTATAAAATAATTTGCTATAATAACATTGCTTGGTGACAAACCCACCAAGATAGCTCAACATCATAAGAATAGCCTCTCAAGAGGGAAAAATAATCAATATAGTGAGTCGTTGGGGTTTTGAGGAGGCCTAATGAAGTCCAAGCTCAATAGGGGGTTAACCAAGGCCTATTAGGTGGTTTCAACCTCTAAAGGGGGTGACATGTCCATGGTACATCCCTCAAATGGTAGGTGGCAGATGATATAATAATGGAGCGGTGTAGGGATCAGGGGAATCATGTGGACCACATTTCATGGTACAAGGGTAGTTGTAATAGGGGAAGCCCACACCTGCGTATATGTGTATGAGGGAGCAAATTGTGGTAGATGAGTTAACCTTTGTTTTTCCACCCTTCTTCATATGCATTTTCCTTTGACTTATTTTTCTTCATAACTATTCGGGGCTTTAGGGGATGAGAGCATGATGTATCATATATAGTAATAGGTGGGGCATTTCATTGCCCACCAGGGGTTGGGACAGTCATGGGTTCCTCAATTTGGAGGGGGCCCATAGGAACCAGGATGATGGCCATATATAAAGGTGTAGAGCTTATGCTTGGCTTTTGCCCACGTGCTAAATTTGTGTCTCCTGACCATATTTTGCATTTTGTGGCCCATTTTCTGTTGAGAGTGGCAAAATTATGCTTTTTCTTTTCTTTTTAGTTGCATTAACCTTCGAGGCATCGTTCCAGGCTCAACCCAAGGTGTGGGAAAGGGTAGGGGGAGGCTAACCCTATGTGGACCTAGTGGACTTGGATGGGAAAAATGATGATTGGGGTTAAAATGAGTGGTAGGGGCACTGTAAATGGTGTCGGGAAGCGGGACCACGTAACCAAAATTGGGATTTCCCATGTAGTGCCAACCCTAAAGCTAGTGTCCAATAAAGGAGATCCCACAGGACTAGGATACAAGGCTAAATAACAAATCGGGCAGAGGAGGCAAGTGCACAAACCTAGCCCACTCTTTCCATCGAATCCCCCCACCAATCCATGCCAAAAAGTGTCCATGAAAAGTAAACAAAATTACTGAATTAAATTAATGAAATGTCATATCTTTGGGGTTGGGAGGCCCACCTTCAAACATACATTCATAACAAATGGGTGAGGGACCACATAGCTGGCTCAGGTGCCAGAAAAATGGCACATCGAGCTATCTAGTGGCTGCAAGGGGTTGTTGGCTACGAGTTGAGGACCATCTAGGAGAAAAAAATTTCTCCTATGCATACTACCCACAAGTAGTGGGTAACATCTGGCTCCAACTTGGACGTGAGCTCTCGGAAATGTGAACAAAGCTACTTGAATGGGAGGTCATGAGAACACCAACAATCTCTTGGTACCATAGGCATGTTACTTGCACATATCAAAGACCAAGCACACGGGGCAACATGTTTTTTGTGGTGTCTTATGATCACCCATGCTTAGTATTAGGCCATAAAATCAATAGAAAAATAAAGTTTGTTCTAAATGCAACTAGTCTAGCATGAAAACATCATATGATATTATTTCTAATGAGGAAATCATTATGCAATGCATCCTACCCTAACATGCACATGGTACAAAGCTAACACTAAGTGTAATCATAAAGTTAGTGCAACCAACATATCATCAAATCAATATAAATACGCCGACCTATATGATTGCTCATGTAGCAATCCCAAAGCGAATGCAAGTGCAAGCACCTGGAGGATGAAGCAGGTGGGAGGTGGGAAAATATGATCCTCATGCGAGGTAAGAGGAAGCCCTAGGAAAAGGAAAATAAGTCAATCTAGAAGTGTGAGGCTTTCCCTCTAAGTACACAATGGTGGAATGAATGATCACTCTTAAGAACTCCCTATCACAATTGTTGTTCATAATATTATGCTTCATGGATGTCACAAGGTCATGATGGGAGGGGAAAGGAGGATGAGGGAAGGAAAGAGTGCGGTAAGTGGGTTGCTCAATGTTGTTGAAGAATCTAGGGCAAAGTAGTGTAGTGTGATTCTTCATTACTTGATAACAATTTGTGGAGTATTTTTACTTTTCCTTATTAGCTTATTGTTCTTCTTCTTCTTATTAGTGCATATGTGTGTACTTCATCAAACTGCTACCAAAACATAAAAACAAGAACACAAGATGTTGGCTCTCTGCTAGGGCCAAAACCTCTCTTCTCTTGAGAGGAAAACTCTTTAGTGAATTTCTCTTATTGAAGCTTCTATTGATCAATGCCAAACCCTAGACCCCTGACAATAGTATCCTCCAAGCACAAGTCAAGTCCTTCCTTCTTTTTGCACCTTATTCCCCAACACTTCTTCCGGTACTTCTTCTAGCACTTCATCTTTGGCACTTCGTCTTCCTTCTTCCAGCACTTCGTTCTTATTTCAATTGTTGGTAAGTCTTGTTATACTTGCTCTAGAGGACAAGCCTTTGATGAGAACCTTCCCATATGATGATTCCTTCACTTGCTTAACCAAATGAGCTCCTTCTTCAAAGTGTAGGTGCAGATTGGATGTGACTATGCAACAACCCTAAATTCTCGTACGTGTGATGGTTTACTTGCTGTTGTATCCTCTTTCCTTCTTCGCTTGAGTGCCTTCCTCTTCGCTTGATTGGGAGGCCTTATAGGCCTTGTTTACTAGCTCAAAAATAGAGAGATATGTCACTGTGATTCCTTGTTGTAATGACCGCAGGCAGACCCTTCCTTTCTCGCATGTATGGCTGTGTCGACTCTAGAAAAATAGTCCCTTCCACATCGGCTTCTTTATCCCTTCCTTCACTGCCCTAGAAAACTTCTTTTCGTTCTTTTGTTGGCCTCTTTTCTGCGCTGATTTCAGAGTGAAGTGAGTGCGTTGAATTGGAGTGGACAACCTCTATAAATAGAGGACTGTCCCTCCTCTTAGGCCAACTTGATGAGTAGACTTCGGATGGATTCTATGGTGGTGTAGCATGCTTGAAGGGGCTTCTTGATGGTGCCTTTGCATAGGAGGAGACTTGAATTTTCTTGGAGGCTTTCCGTACATATTCATACATGGTGTAACATGTCTTCAACATTTCTTTTTGACTATTTGACTCATCTATAGCACTTAGACTAGTGCTAGACCTATTTCAATGAGCAAGAAACTCATTAACATATATTATAAAATAATATTTCTTTTTCTTGAATAAATACGAATATCAAAAGTACATTTATGAAGACCGAACCTAGTTAGATTTCCTTCAACACTCCCTCTTAACTAGGGAGGTATTCATATAACATTACAAGGTGTTTCGCTATTATCAATCTTGAAGAATTCACATAAGAGAAGCCGATTAACAATCCATCTGTTATAGCATCATAGCCATCAACATTGTCATAGTGCAAGGCCTTGACTAACAACACCATCTCTCTATGAGATCATGAGCTACAATGCTGGCAAGACCAATGATTTATAGACACTTTCATCATTGTCTCTCAAGGTACATACCCACCTGGGTGTTCTCTGAGTATGACCTTCTAGGACTATTCTTATCTTGGGTTCCCAGCCCTCAAAGAATATCGGTCCTCTTGCCTACTCTTGTCGTGGATGCCCTACACATTCTCAAAGAGTATCGGATGCCAGATGATTACCTAATCCTTGCATTCTTTCTTTCCAAGTGAAGACAAGAATGTTGTGTCTATCTTGTGCCTACATTTCCATTAATGGCCTTCATCTAGACTTACGGCTGTTAGTCCTGGTCTAGTGCATGACCCATGAAATGGAAAACATAATTGTCACTCCTTTGTAATCAGGGGTGATCCAAAACTCCCTCTTGATCAGGGACCTGTCAGAGCTCCCTCTTCATTGGGGACTCTTTCCTTTATCAGCGACTTCTTCTTCGTGGGCCCTTCAACTACTCGATCTCCTTCCTTTCTTGACGTCATGAAGTCTTTTTTCGAACTTCTTCTAGGTAGGGCACCATCCGTTGATTACTTTCCTCCCTGGTTTGTCATGTCATTGCTTCCTTCGTGGAAAGTGGCTTTCATGTCATACATCAGGTTTTCTTGTCATCTTGGCTACTCCTTTGTCATCTTGTCCATGCTTCAGAATATTCTTCTCATGGATGCTTCGTTGTACTTTCTTGTTTACATGCTTTGATCTAGTAGCCCATTATGAATTCATCTTGATATTGCTCTAACATTGCTTTTTCTTTTGCTGGATGGCTTATTCATCACGACATCTTTGTAGAGTAGAATCAATTATCTTCATCTTTCATATCTCCAAGGCCTTCATAGGTGTCAAGGGTCCTTTCTTTCTTTGTCAGAGTTGTCCTGCGTTCTTTCGGGAGATATCTTCAAAGCATTTGTCAGATAGTGATTCTCGGTGATCATGGTGTTCTTCACATGCTTGATCTCTTTCTTAATTTGCTTCTTCTCAAATAGATAGGTCAACCATCTAATGCTTCTTATGAGAGCATTCCTTCATTGCTTTCTTTCTGGACTTGTCAGCATTTCTTCGTGCTTCTTAGTTAGCAATCTTATGCTCCTTATGTGAGCATATTCTTTTGTTGACCTTAATTGCATTGTGGTACATGCCTTTGAGCATGTTCTTGGTGAAAGAGATTCTTTCATGCTTGATCATGTTATATAACTATCCCATGACTCAATAATATACAAGTGATAACATGACTAAACTTTGATGCATACCTCATCTTGATTCTCCTTTGATCATCTTAGCTTCATTTGGTTGTCCTTGGTATGGCCCTTCTTGCTTCATCTTAGCCTACCTGCATATCATCTTTTTCTTGAATCCCATGAATGGGATTCCCAATGAGACATCTGCTTTGGTCCATGAACCTTCTTTTGAAGATTCCATCATAGGATCTTAAAGATCCTTGCCTTGCGAATGTTTCCTTTCTTTTGATGGAGGTCTTCTAAGATTCTTAATCATGATCAATTTTTCTTTCATTGTGGATGAGGTCTTATACTAGGTATGCTTCTTCTACATGAATGTCTTGAGCTATATCTGCCATGCTCCTATATTCTGGAAGATATTTCTACTCATGCATCTTTGTTCTTATCATAAATGCTACATCTTCACGAGTATCTAGAATTCTATGTACATCATGTTGCTAGATTCTAGAGGATGTTTCTAGCCATGCAATTTTAATTTATTCCTACATTCTCCTATCCTACTCAAAACTTTGAAAGAAGTCTAGAAGTAAAAAGTTTGACATAGTCATAGTAGAGATCCAGAGGATCTTCCTTCTTTTGCTTCTTTCCTTTTCCTTTCATCTCTTGAGTTATGTGAGCTTCTTCCCTCTTCCTTTTGTTGTTGTTGTCCTTCTTAAGCTTAGAACAATTCCTTTTCTAGTGTCCATATTCTTGGCATCCAAATGCGAAAATTTCTAGACTGAAATTCTACTACTGCAGCAACTGATTTATTTCACCTACTTATTATTCAAAATAAGTTATTTAAGAAATCCCTTCAGCAAATATTAAAATAAATTCTACTGTAGTTATCACACAATTACTCAAAGGAAAATACATGCACAAGAACCAACCACATCAACACAGTTATTTTTGGACAATTGTCCCCTGAAAAAAACCCAATGCGGGAAAACTGATGCAGCAGATGAGGGTTTTATTAATCTTCAGTAGCAATTGCTTTTACAAGGAATGGTTTTACAGAGACACTGAAAGAAAACACTTGAGACTTTCCCTTTGAGACCTTCTGACACTTTGGAGACCCTGCTCCCACTTTTGCGTCACCATCACTTTGATAGACCCAGCGTGGCTCTGCGTCCCTCTGCGTCACCTCCTCCTCAATCACTGCCTGTTGCTGATGCCCTCCTCTTCCTCCACCCTACAACTCTCCCTCTGAAATCAATCTCCTCTGCTTGAGGTACTGAGTATCTGCCAGTGTGTCTCCAAATTATCCTCAAGTTGTCTCTTATACTTTTCCTGTGGACGAATCAACATCCGAGATTAAGTCCCTAATCAACAGCTAAGATTAAAACAGATTTGATCCACGTCTCTAAGAAGCTTCTCACCCTAATCTTTATTAATACCATTAATATTTCTATTTTCCCAAGTTTAGACTTAGGAACCCATCAAAAATATTAATTATTTTAATAACTCCTCATCCGGGTGGAATTTCTCAAAATGATTTCTGGGTCTTGGAGATCTCATGTGCCTTAGCCTCTCCTCCAAATTTCAAGGCTAGAGCACATCTGATGCTACCAAAAATCAACACTCCCTCTTAGCGAGGAATGTGCTTTAACAATGTTTCACTATAGAAACATCACACTGATCTTCCGCATCGGTACCTGTGTTGATGCTTGGCCCGCTGCCTCACATCCCTTAGACTGCTCCTTCCTGTACTGCTGCCCATGACACTGCCACTGCCACTGTTGCACCTATACTGCAGCTCCCTCTCAACATGTTGCATCATGCTGCCCATAACACTACTACTGCTAACTACTGCACTGCAACTTCTGACACACATCCATTTCTGTTACTGAAATGGATTCTTTACCATCTCCATCTTCTCCCTGGAATAAACAAACTTTGTGCTTCCTAGTGCCTTGGTGAGGATGTTTGCCACCTGTTCTCCTGTAGGAGTGTACCTCAACTGTATTGCCCCTCGTTGGACACAGTCTTTGACAAAGTGACACCTGATATCAATGTGCTTCGACCGATCATGAAATACTAGATTCTCAAAGAGCTTGACGCAACTCTGATTATCACACATGATATTGGTCACTTCCATCCTTCTCCTGAATAGATTCACAAGCAATTTCCTAAGCCATATGGCTTCGCACGAAGTTGTGCTAGCTGCCATATATTTTGCTTCAGCTGAGCTCAGAGCCACAGATTTCTGTTTCCTACTGCACTAGGAGGTCATTCCTGATCCAATGTTGAAACAGTACCTAGTTGTACTTTTCTGATCTACTGAACTTCTAGCCCAATCTGTGTCAGTGAACCCACTCAGCCTGATGTCATTGCCTCTGGTGTACAATAGTCCATGCTCGATTGTTCCTTGTATATTCCTGAGAACATGTTTGGCTGCTGCCCAATGCGCCCTCTTAGGTTCCAACATGCACTGACTGAGGGTGTTGACAGCGTAACAAATGTCTGGCTTGGTATTGACCAGATACATCAAGGACCCTTTAAGCTACCTGTACAAGGTGGGATCAACGTCTTTACCTTCTGATGCATCAGTCTTCTTCTAGTTGGTGATCATTGGAGTAGCCATAGGTCTACAATCCTGCATTGTGAATCTCTTCAAGATTTCTGTAGCATATCTCTCTTGTCCGAGGAAGATCTCACCCTTCCGCTGCCAAACTTCCAACCCCAGGAAATAATGCATCTGTACCAAATCCTTCATGTTGAATTTTGTGGCTAGGTTCTTCTTGCAGTCTTTGATGAGCCTAGATGATCCTGTCAGGAAGAGATCATCCACATATAACACTAGGATTAGAGGCTCATTCTCCACGACCATATAGTAGAGATTAGGGTCTGTGTCACTCTTGACAAACCCCATATTCTGCAAGTAGCCATCAATTTGACCGTTGTTGCACAGATTGTCACAGCAACGCTAAGACCGAGGGCTGTCACTCTGATCCCCGATCTCTCCGTCTAAGCCTGTCTCCCTCGACTAAGGGGATAATGAATGACCAACTGGGGACCAGTTGGGTTGGGAGACACGAGGGGAAACAAGCACTAAATTGATTTTATTAAGTTAGTAGACCAGTGCCTTATGAAATAAATGATTAAACGATTATTTATCAAATGCTGCAGAAATATGAACTCATTAATAATCGTTTACCATCAAACAACGCAAACAAAGTTTAACTTTTACCAAATGTGAGATAATTAATAAATGCTCAATGGCTTAATGATACTCCAACATTTAAAATTTCGAAGGATAAAATGCTTTAAACAACCACGTAAAATGGTAACCAGAGATCACATTCATGTAGTTAATCTTCAAATGAACATTTAAGCATGTTTAACCATATAAAGAAATGATAAATATTATTCCCACATCAAAATTTTAGCCTTAGCAGAAAAGATATATCGCAAACATAAATACTTGAGGCAAGACTGAAACTGGCAAAAAATTTCCAAAATATTTTTATATTTTTCAAATAAAACAAGACTAAAGACTAAATGAAACTTTAAATCAAAAAAATCTAAATAATACTAAAATCTAAACTAAATTAAAAGAAACCTTTTATTATTATTATTATTTTTTTAATTAATTTACTTTAAACAAAATTAAATCTAAACTAAATTTAAACAAAATCTAAACTAAAAGAAAA
>APFE031207072.1:74080-96309 GCA_000404065.3 Pinus taeda | reverse complement strand
GCTTCAATTCTTTCAGGATCAATCTTGATTCCATCCTTAGAAATGATATGGCCAAGTAATTTCCCTTCAGTTACTCCAAAAACAGACTTAGCTGGATTCAAAGAAATCCCGTATTCTCTACATCTATCGAAAACCTGCCTAAGATGATTTACATTACTGATACCATCTTTAGAAAATACAGTAAGATCATCTTGATAAATCTCAATAAATTTCCCGATTAACCCCTTGAAGGCATAATCCATAGCCCTTTTGAATGTAGCCCTAGGTTGGTTAACCCAAACGACATTCTGATGTATTCAAAAGTACCCCATGGCATGGTGAATGTGGTTTTATGGCGATCTTCCTTTTTAACCCACACCTAATTGTACCCAGAAAAACCATATAGCAACGACATCATTCCAGAACCAGTTACTCTTTGTAACAAAGTCTCCATGTTTGGCAAAGGGTAATTATCTTTCTTTAATGCTAGATTAAGGTTTCGAAAATCGACACAAAGCCTTATCGTACCATTCTTTTTCCTAACAATCACCAGATTTGAACACCATGTCGAATGCCTGGTTTGAGCGATAATTCCTGCTGCAAGCATTTTCGCAAGCTCTTTCTGAACCAAAGGGGCTAATTTAGGATTAATTTGCCTAAGTTTCTGGCGAAAGGGTTTAGCATTTCATCTTTTAAGGAAGTATGTTCTGGACATCTTCCCTATAGCCCTTTAATTCATTAAGAAAAAGCTAAAACATCTCGATATTCGCGAAGTAAATTAGTTAACTTTTTTCTTTCCTCCACACTAGTACCTTTACTGATTTTAACAATCTTTGGGTTTTCAGAAGTACCAATGTTTATCTCGAGATATTCGCCTGGGTCCATCTTATTTTCTTCTCTCAACTTCGTGGCATCATGCCGATCAAAATGTTGCTCTAAGGTAACCACATTCCTAAGAGTAGGATTTATGATATGCTCATGATTTAAAGATCTATCCTCCTCAGAATCTATCCGGAAATCCTCAAACTCATCCAAACTATTAAGAAAACAAATGACTTGCTTTTCATCTTTAAAGACTTGCCAATGCTTTGAGTTATCTGGAACAGATGGTCTAAATATTACTTCCATTTTGATCTTATCCTTAATTAGCTCATCAGATAACTGGAAAGTAGTAGCAGCTACAGCAAGTTCAGCTGCCAAACTATTTTGCTCCCTTGGTATAGCTTTGAGGTCAAGGGCATCAAAGTGCTCCATAGTATCCCAGACAACATTTTGATAATTCCTTAATCTTTGATTTTTACATGTGAATTTATTTTTAAGCTGCATGATAATTAAATCAAAATCCCCCTTAATGCTAAGCAACTTAATTTTCAAAGACTTTGCCAATTCAAGACCCAACAATACAGCCTCATATTCAGCGACATTGTTGGTTGCTTCAAATTCTAATCGATAGGCAAACTTGAAAATGTGATCAAGGGGAGATTTAAGCACTATTCCAGCACCCTTACCATGCCTAGCCAGTGCACCATCGAAGTACATGTACCAAACTCTATCATTGAGATCCTTAATCTTATCATTGGGAGGAATTATGAAATTATACATGATGGCATAGTTCCCAATGTCAAATTGCTCTTTGATTATCTCGTTGTGAGGTCTCATAGGATTTTCGACATGGAATTTTCTTTCGGGCTCTCTATTTAGTCTTACAAAGCCATCACCCCTAGGAGAAGGAATCATAGCATATGACCAATTCATTTGAATACTTCCTCCTAGATCAGAGGCCCACTTTCTGGATAAAAGTATACCCAAGGCATCAGGCACATCAACAACAACAATATCCATAACAATAATGATGTCTGGGTAAACTGATAGATGAACCTGTAAATCTTTTATCAAACCATGCACTTAAATTTTCTTAGAATCCATGGCACATATGTTATAGTAGGGCTTAGAATCTCTTAAGTTAAGCTGTTCCATGACCCTTTTAGTCATTACACAAGCTGATGCACCAGAATCCAACATGCAATTATTCAATTTATATCCATTAACTAACAAGGTGATAAAGAAAGGCTGGTGATCTTTGTTATCCGCATCCAAGCTTTGTAAATATATGGGAGCATCATGATAGTCAACTCCCTGATTCTTCTGATGAGAAATATTTACTCGAGGACCTTGAATAGCTTTTAGTAACTTGTCTCTTTGGGAAGGGATTTTAGCAATTTCAGAGACAGGAACCCAGATTTTTGCATTGTTAAACCAACTTCCCAAATCAACATCTAATCTAGAGTTTAAACCAGGGTTAAAAGTTCGAGGGGGAACTTGATTCCCGCTCTGATCTTTATCCCTTCTCTGATAGGTCAAACCTTTATCTCTGGCAATTTCCATGATTTGCTGAGGAGAGGGTTTTTCACCATATAACCTAGCCAAAATGTTGTCTTCATTTTCAAGGTTATTTATACTAAAAGCTGATGAAGGATTCATAACATCACGACTATTTTCCTTGACCTCTATCCAATCATCCATAGACAAAGGAAACTTGCTACCTACTACATTTATTTGATCAGCTGTCCCAAACATTCCATTATCCAAGATTCTTCTAACGATGGGGCAAGTGGCTTCTTCATGAAGAGCATCACAAACCCGACAGTAAGGAGGAGCATTATCAACGAAATTAGTAAACGGATTAGGAGGTCTCTGCTCACTAGATTGACCCTTCTTTTGCCAATTGTTATTTTTGTTATTATTATTTCAATGCTGGAAATTCTGCGTTTGTGTTCTTTCCATTTGGACCAACCTATTCTGCAAAGTGGCTATCTCCTTATTATGATTAATTTCCATGGTTTCAATCTTTTGAAGCAATTTGAGAACAAGTTCACTGTCAGGCAATGTGGAAAAAGTCGAAGTCGGGATTAAATCAGCAAGGGTCCAAAAGTTGAAAAAATCGTTAAAGTCGGGAGTTTTTCGAAAAAGTCGGCAAAATTAAAAAAAAATACAAAAATATTCATTTTTTAAAAAATCCAGACTTTTTCAATAAAATCCCGATTTTTTCAATAAAATCCCGATTTTTTCAATAAAATCCCGATTTTTTCAAACAAACAAAAAAAAATCATTAAAAAAATACCACGATTTTTTGGAAAAAGTCCCGATTTAATCCCGACTTTTTCGACTGGGAAAAAATCGGCAAAAAAATCAGCCGATTTAATCGGCCAGCGAAAAAAATCGAAAAATCGGGATTTAATCCCGATTTTTTCCCGACTTTTTCCACATTGATATATATAATGGCCAAGGGTCAATGGGCAAAAATGGAGAATCTCCAAGTATATAGCGAAACGCTTGATCACAACGACAACTACATTGACGAAAATTTTAATGGCCAATGGTCGGGATCGGAGAACGTGGCTTTGAAACCACTATAATGAACAAAGTTCGTATACGCAGCAAAGTAAGCTTCAAAATACTTCGAAGACAAAGACATCCATTGTTGGACAAGTAATGTATATTAAATATTGTATAAGAATTGATATGTGATTACAAATGAGAATGAAGCATGCTTATATACCCTAGGCAAGTACCTCTTCACAATGGTTATGTCCTTATGGACATACCTCTTCATTACTAGTTAACTAACTATTAGTGAATTAATTATTATTTATTATTATTCTATTTATGTTTATATTTATTATTTTTATATGAATTATATTCATAACAGTCACCAATATGATGAGAATGAGAAGAGACAGGACAAGAAGAGGGTTCCCCATCGCAGTCATCAATCACAAAGAAGCAGCTGATGTACTGCCTGATGATGTTGTCTAGAGAATATCTGGTTGTGAGGGGGCCTAGATATGTAAATTTAGGAGGAGCCCTGGTTCAAAGATGTCCATCACTCTTAACATCTGAATAGAAGATTTGCTGGTTGAGCTAACATGTAGAGAAGAAATTTGTGCAAAGCGAGACTGCATTTGGGATCTTGTAGCGGGTTTGTTCGCTGGCCTAGTGGGATCCAATCTGGTCCTGGGATTAGAGTTCCTCAAGAGTATTGTGGAGGCTAGCAACCCTTTAGGAGAGGGGTTAAGAAAAAGTTCAAGGTCTCGCTAATCTATCATCTGAACTGATTCGGGCCTCAGCCTATCAATTGCCACCACCTACAGATAGACAACAGGGAAAAAGGAGGTGATCCACATGAAGGGATCAGATTGAGGAGGACCACACAAGGTCCAAGACAAAGGAATTCCTCATTGTTAGAAACCTTACAACTATCGGATAATTGTATTTAAGGATGGAGAAGATTACCACTCAAATCTCTTGTGACAGTTTTAAAGTATATCATTACATAGGCTCTATTTATAAACTTTAAAATAAAATAGTTTATATTGTCATCTCTTTCCACATAGCTTTACACATCGTAAACATGAAACACAACCTTAATCTAAATTTAAATAATATAAAACCAACTACAAAAGGATACTAGAAGCTCCTGCAAGCTTCACAGTTTCTTCAAGCCTCTTTAGCCTTTTATCATTCAATTCACATGCAAAAACCTTACCCCTTCCTTTCATTAGTCCAGCCAATTGAACAGTTTTATTGCCTGGTGCAGCACAAGCATCGAGCACCTTCCAAACAGACCATGCCAAGTTAGAAAAGTAAGGTCAAATTTTGTATCCAGAAGAGGTGGTTTATGTCATTATTGATCCAAAAAATAAAGAATGGAGAATTGACAGGAGGAATGCTTATATCAGCAGGAGTTAGATGGCATCAGAGTCGTAAGCAATGAGCATAAGGCAGTATGATAATGATTGTTATAGAGCATGCAGTGAAAGGCTGGGTTGTTTTATATAACAGGATAGCATTCCGACCTCACCAATGATAGCTTTTAATATGTTCCAGAGCTTTCAGGTTACAAAATCGATTTTAGTTTCAGCAATTAATGCACATGAATCAGAAATTGTTTCAGTATTCCCTCCTAGATACACAATAATGTATTGTTCTCCCCTTGTCCCATTGACTGCCTTTAACTATCTGTGCCATGTGGAGATTAATATGATTTTCATCATTTTTTCCATCTTTCATACATTAAATAAAGTATCGAGTTATGCTATAACCAAAAGCATTTGTCAAAAGTACCAAGGCCCACCCATGGCAAAAAGAAAGGCTTCAAATAAAATCTTTATGTCTAAATTACAGGTTTTACTGAAATGTAATCAAATAAAAGTTCAATTGTTTCCTGCATTCTTCCTTACAACAATATTTGTCAATATGTTTGAAAAAGATGGTGTTACTAAACCAAAAAGACAACAATTACTATGCAATTCACTATAGGATATGCTAATGTCTAGAACTAAATATCTTGTCTACAATCTGAAAGGGTGACATAGGCGCTGTTCTTGAATCCAAAATGGAACTACTATTGCAACTATTCATGTAAAGTAAATTAAAACTTAGAGTAACAGCAATAACGAGTCAGAAGCAATGAAAAAAGATGTGGGCACCTGCAAACAAAAGGGTGGGTTGCACTTGCAATTCCAAGGGTGGATTGTGTTGCACCCATTTTTTCAATATTACAAGGAAGCAAGATCCGGGAGCTTGAAGGAATTTTTTCAAAGTTCAGAATCATCAGCGAGCAGTCTGGCATGTCATTGTAAACCCATTTTGCAAATTTGTAATGTAAATGATGCTAGTACGACCATTTAATTATGTATCAACCTAGGTAAGCCTATGATTTTGGCGATGAGTTTCCTCCTAGCAGGTTTTTCGTCTCACTAATTATCTGTGTTTCTAAACACGGATGATCGTTTTTCCCTCTAGCCTCAACCCCAAAGCTAGGGTGGAATCTATCGTCAAGGTCTCAGGTGACTCCTAGTGTTTTAGTTGAGTCTATTATAAAAGTGATTTGGGAATAATTAAAGCTTTTTAGCTAATTTGTTTTATTACAAATCACTTGGTCTTCTAGATCATATTGTGTTGCAAAATTAAGTATTATGAAGGTCTATAACGAATGGGTATTCCCCCTTTGGGAGTTGAATTTGTAAAATCTTGTGTAAAAAATATTTTTGTGCATAGTCCCTCATACTTAGACACCATGGCTAAAATATTTGAGGGTGGAGAAATAATTAATCCCCTCATGAGTCAATTAATTAATTTTTCCAGCAGTAACAAAATTAATTCCAAAACCAGATAATTAATTAATTTGGAGTCAAAATTAAAATGTTAGAGAAATTAATTTCTCCAAGTGGAAAAATTCATGGGTCTAAAAGAAGTTAATTTTTGGAGGTCCCCACCAAGGGAATATTGGAAATTTCAAGAAAATTTGGACCCTTGGACCTTCGGGGTTAAGTCAAAATCAAATTTTCGAGGAAATTAATTCAAAATAATTATTTTTGAGCTAATAAAAAATAGATTCAATGAGAAATTCGAAAATTCATCAAAAATAAATATTTTCGACAGCAAAAATTAAAATTTGATAAGTATTTATCGACAGTCGAGATTATTTTGATGGGGATCAAGCCAACTAGCCGTTATTTTCCACTTGAAGGAATTTCTTTATAAAGAGAAGGCATTTTGCTTCTATTGGGAAAATGATTGATCATTGGTTTGATGTAATTTTGTAAACGTTGGTGTGAAGCCATTGTTCTGTTGGAAACGTTTGAATATCATAATGAAAGACTTTGGGGTGCATTTCATGGTGTCTTTGTCGCATTGATCTGTCGTATGTACTGGGTATGTGCTTTCCTATATTATGCTTCAATATCATATAAATTATTATTTCATTTGTAGATGATAAGAACATTCTATTGCTAAGTTTTGAGCTTATCTTAGGTGATCCGATTCATTGTATGATTTAACAATTTTTCTAAAGAAATATATATAGAGTTTGTAGGTTGCCCGACCCTTGGGCTCCAAGTTCACACACTGTGGGCACAAGCTGACCTTGTTTGGACTTCAAATATTTTATGTGATTTTCTTATTTTGCTAGGATGTGGTTAGTATCTATCTTTCGAAATACATCTAGTGTTACTTTTGGGTTCACATGTTCTTTTCTTAGGACAATTACTTCAATGAGTCAGATGAGGCCCAAGATTAATTCCATTTATTTCAATAGCAATCACATAAATTGTTATTCATTAACAATAACTATTGAAAGAACATAAGTAATCATATGCAGAAGACAAGCCAAGACAAGGGAACACTAAAATTGGCTCAAGCCAGGGAAAAACCCCAATATGGGAAAACCCTTGATCAAATCTTCTTATTATTAATATCATATATTCAGCAGAGAGAGAGAGAGAGTACAATAACTTAAAGTCAAAATGACTTGCCAATTTTTGTAGATCCAATATCGCTACCCTAAACAAGTAAATGGCCCAATCAAACACTGTAATTCAGGCATTCTATTTCAGTGTTCAGATGGCATCTTCCTGAAGCAAGGTCTAGCTAGGGCTTCTTGTAGATTACTGTAGTCCCACTTGATTGATCCAAAACTCTTCATTTCAACTGTGGCCTTCCTAGACAAACATGATGGTGCCCTTCACTAACTCTAAGGATTGTTCTAAACCCATGTTATCCTTGCGGCCCTTTCTGAATTAACAAGACTGAAGTGTGATTATACCAAGAGGGAGATTCTGCCTCACACAGTCCACAAGTCAACCCACAAATTCGACTTATCATTATGTTCTTGATAACAAACCTGCAATGACAAATTTACCCATACAACGGACAAGAAATCTCCTCAATACCAATGGTTGTCCTATCTGAGACATTTCGGCCCTGTGGTAGAACAATAACCCAAACAAGTTAGCCCTTCGTCCTTCTTCTAGTGCTCGGCTATTGCAAACATATTTTCAGAGCCTTTTTGATGATCAAATGAGGTTGAGGGGCACCTCAATATATACAATTTGGAGAGGGTCAAGAGACATGACGTTTGGACCTTTTGAGCCTACATGAAGGTGAGGCCGACTTTGACAATTTTCATATGAGAGGACATAAATTCAAAAACACATTTCTCCTTATCCAAATTATATGATCTTTAGGTCGATTTCCGTCCTCTTGAAAAGAGGAATTTAATGCAATCATTATCTCCATCAAATAATATGTCCAAAATGGAATTTGGTCATCGTTTCCAATTTTAACACTCCCTCTCAATTAGGGAGAATTCCACCTACTAATCAATCCATCATTATCGATCATCATGCCATCCTATCGTCATGTACCATCTTTGTATCTCATCTCATCTTAGCTCTGTTGAATACTGATATGAATAATGAAGAAGAAGCGATCAAAAGTGAGTCACAAGACCTCACCACTCTCCACTAATGTAAGTCAGTCCAGGGGTAGAACCCCAATCATACTTGATCTCAGATCAAGTTGTAGAACATCATGCATCGTAGACATATGGATTATGGTAGTACATAATGCGTCCATCAATAGCGTTATGGTCCCTAACCATTTTTCCCAACCCATTGGCCAAATGAGAGGTACTTCCCATGTGTCTCGGACTACATGGGTAGGATGATGTTGGAACACCAACAAGTAAAGAACATATCACGTCCTGCTCACAACCACATGTAGGGAAAGGAGAAACCACATCCTACAAACACATGTCACAACCACACGTAGGGAAAGGATAAACCACATCCTACACGCATGCAAACCACCAAGAGTAGGGAAAGGATGAACTACATCCTACATGCATGCTAACCACCAATCGTAGGAAGCATCCTAAACGTGGGGAAAGGATGAACCACATCCCACTAACATGTCAACCATCAATCATAAGGAATGAGCATCCTGCATGTGGGGAAAGGATGAACCACGACCCACTGACATGTCCACATGTGACAACCAATAGGTGCCTATATGCATCTCTTGTCGGGGCATCCGCAGGAGAAAGTGAACCACTCATTCTGCTCATACACCATAAGAGAAGGTCAACCACTCATCCTATGCATATCTCATCAAACGTAGGGGAAGGTGAACCACTCAACCTACACACATGACAACCACCATAGGGGAAGGTGAACCACTCACCTTATGTGTCATATATCAACATGAGGTACCACAGGGGAAGGTGAACCACTCACCCTATACCTAGCATACCTATAGGGGAAAGTGGACCACTCACCTTATGCATCATATATCAACATGAGGTACCACAGGGGAAGGTGAACCACTCACCCTGTACCTAGCATACCTATAGGGGAAGGTGAACCACTCACCCTATGGTCACTTATAGCATCAAGAAGTATTCCAATACCCCAGGATTTCCTAGAGTTCAATGTCCAACTCAAGTATAACCCTTATGAGAGGGTCCTTCCACGACTCTCAACCTCTCTCTGAAGAAAGATAATTTTGTCCTTACCAAGAGGCTATGACAATAATCTATGCATTCCACCAAAAATGATGGAGTTGTTGTGGAACATGGATATGTGCTTAGATGGCTAACTGAAGAGCTTCCTCAACCAACACAAGAGACATGGCACTAGATGTGCTCTTCCCATCTATCACACTGCCAACTGAGCCATCATCAGAATATTTAGATTATAGATAATAGAATCACAGAGATATCTTAATAATCAGTGATCCAATATATGAGATTCATCCATAGATTGACTCGAGTCTTCATAGCGAGGCATAAGATTGATAGGGTGCTTATCAAGAACACTAGGGATCCCTCAAGATAGACATATGCAGACCTGCAACTTCTCCATATCATCAGACTTTTAAGTGCAAAAAATAGTGCATTAGGGCTAGGTCTTTCATTTTGAATTTTAAAAGTCAACTCCCTCTTACATTGATAAATGAGGGTCATCAATCGGACATCATTGATAGTTGTATTTTTATACTCCAATTGACATATCTTGTCCATTTGACAATACATAAACATCGAGGTATCAGCAACCAGTGTTTTAAAAAACGGTCGAACTGATTCGGAATTGGCCAAGCCAACTGAGCCAGACCCCTACCTAGGTCGGCTCGATACAAAAACCGGGCCAAAGGCGGTCTGTTACTGAACCGGCCAAATCGGTCACCGACTCAGCTGGCTTAGTAACAAACCAGTGAGCTCGGCCAAGTCCGACATCAACTGGTCGAGCCATTCAAACCCGGTCCACTTTGGAAAACAGGGGGAAAGTGGACTCCAAATTAGTTTTTTTTTTCGGTTTTAGGTTTTTTGCAAATCCATCTAACCTCTCCCAAGCCTATAAAAGTTACCCAACCCCCTCACATTTCCTCACAGCTATCTCATTGCATTTGTGTGAGCATTTGTGAGGAGTTTGTGAAGAGTTGTGGAGTTAGTTTTTGAAGCAATGGTGAGGAGTCCCTTGAGCAATCATTGGAGCAGTAGTGAGGAGTTTCTTGGGCAGTGAGGAGTTGGTTTGTTAGAGCAACATTGAGGAGACTAGAGCCAAGAGGGTTTTTTGTTTCACTTCTCAAATTTGCCTTTGCTTTTTTTTTCGCAAATATGGAAATTGAAAAGAGTAATTTTTGTAAAAGAAATGAACATTGAAGAGTTATTTCTTTTTTCTTTTCATTTTCAGATTTTTTTCCTTTCATTTCCAAGTTCAAATATCAGAAAATGGCTCCTAGAATGAAAGATGTTGCTTAGGCATATGCTGAGATGATTGATAATCAAATGCATTGCAAATTTTGTCATAGAAAAATTAAGGGAGGTGGGGGGAATTCATAGGCTAAAACAACACTTGGTTGGTATTAAAGGCCAAATTACTCCATGTGTAGCACCAACAAAACAAATTGGGGATATTAGGAAGGAGTTGCTAGAAAAATTTGAAAAGTTTGAGGAAAAAAAGCTAGGCAAAAAGAAATAGAGGTTGAAATTGGGAGGAAGATGAGTATAAAACACATGATGGTTGCCAACCCTAATTTTGATTATGAGGGCTCTTCATCTATCCCTTGCACTGATATATCCAACCCCTTTCGCTATGTTCCTCCCTCTTTGGATTCTATTCAAGAAAGGGCTAAGGGTAAAATTAAAAATAAGGGTGATATCAAAATTTATTTCACACCTTCCTCTCCCTCTGATAATGCACATGGCCCTCAAGCTAATAGAGGTCAAATGCAACTCACTTTAAATGGCCACTAGAAGAAAGAATTGAGAGAAACTACATGTGATTACATAGCTAGGTGTGTTGAATTTCCACGATATTGGGTCTAGGATAGAATCTTAAAATGTTTAATGCTACCAAACCAAGAATCTCAATGATACTACTTTGTGCAGCGGAATATAAACAGCAGTAAATCACACATGCACAAAACAAAGACAACGTTTTACATTTTTCAACCCAACTTCGTTATATTAATCAACATATAATACAATAGTCTAGGGCTCTTGTACCAGGAATAATGGCCCTCATACATCCACTAGTACAAGAATACAAATTGGGGCTTGGTGTCAGTCCATCGATAACCAATCTACCCTCAACAAGATACTTTGACCATCTGGTTGATGTAGTTGACTCTATCAGCTCCTCTCGGTCGTACCCTGTACCTGCCCGGCCCTTCGCCTCCCAATTTGCAGCTCCTGCATCTATCAATGCTCCAACTCCATCTGGCTGTTGAACCTCGGATGTCAATTTTCTCTCTATTTGTGCCTTAGTCCATCAAGGGCACAGTACATCGAGACTCTTGTCGAGTTGTTCATAGCTCCACTTGTGAACAACTCTCAACTGCCCACTACTGCTCCTCAGCTACTCAGGGACTTCAGCTCGCTATGGTCTCCCTACACTGCTCCGATGAAGACCAACATAGGGCAGGGAGGGCTGCCACCTATCACTACAAGATGTCCATCTCCCACAATCAACACGGGCTAGGAGGACTGCCCATCATCTGTTGTAGAAGTCCTTCTCCACACAGAAGTCTCGAGCTCCACAAACTGCTCCTGGTTGATCAGGCTCTTGAGCTCAACAACTGCCACTCTAGCAACTACCTAACTCTTTGAAGATGGTGCACATCGGGCTCTAACTTGGGCACTATCATGCTGTCCTCCAGCAAACCATAAATGCCCAATCACGTCCACACTTGGTCCACTCTCACGTTGCCCTCCAACAGACTACATGTGACTAATCCTCACTGTAGCATCTACTCCTAGTTAGTGCGCATCCAACACCTAGGAAACCGCTCCACATGGCTGTTAACAGACTTCTCCAATAGTCCTCTCCTAAGACACCTATTACTCCACTATGAGATCTGCTCCTAGTTGGGGTTTCTCAACACCCAAGACAACCCCAACACATGGCTCCCATAGGTTGTTATATAACCGATCCAAAATTGATCTGAAACATGGATCCAACACCTATAAAAATGTATCACTATACATACCTGAGCTCATTGTTTTAAGGTTTGTTCCTTTGCAGCAACCTTGCCTGGTTAGGCCAACGTCACAAACCCTTTCCAACCCTTAATTTCTACCTAGAATTGCTCCCTTTGAATGTGGTTGTCCCTCCTTGAGAGGCCGAGGTAGTTTGTTGTTGTCCTAGCCTTCAAACAGACCCCGGTCTTCCTTCAAGTCATCGGGGTTGTCGTAGATCTCCACCTACAGGTTTGCGGCAGCCTTGTTTTGGGATTGTCCACCCTCAAACGGCCCACAAATAGTCCCACCTTGCCTCGGCCCTCTAGCACAGCTTCTCGGCCCTCCAACCAGCAACTCGGTCACCTGAAATGGCCCTCAAAACAGTCCTTTCCACCCTCATTGTTATGCCTTCTGCTGTTGCGGCCTAGATAAGGTCTCTTTCTCTCTTCAACGAGCTATCTTCTTGTGATGTGTTGCAGAAATGGATGTGTTGAAATGATCCTCACTCACCTCATATTTATACACAAATGCTACATGTGGTATCAACAAGTCTAATTTGGACACAAGTCGACCTTCTCATTTCTCCCAAATTAATCCACAACCACATATATTAACTTCAAAAATGCATAACTCCATTTCTAAAACTCGGAATCGGATGTTTTTCATTGCGTCGGATTCGTCTCGACGAGAGCTATCATCCTCATCCATCACATGTCAAAATGTGTCCATGGTTTTGGCCCAAATCACGATGGGTGCAAAACCACAACCTTGGGTTCCAAGCCCACAAGTGACTCTTGTGGGCTTTGCCCTCCAAACCCTGAACCCTAGGGCTTGGAGTACTTCCCAAGCTACAAAAATCAACAAGATGGTGGTATGATGTCGATATCCCCTTCAATGCTTCTCCTTCACCATATTATGAACCTATGTTTGATGCCATATTTGATGTTGGAAAGGGCTTCAAAGCAGTGTTGCAAACATCCCGATTTTATCTCGAAATCATGATTTTTTGGCCAAGTCAATGTTTGACGATTTTTATCGATATTTTGATGGTATCTTGATTTTGTCGATGTTTGCCGAATTTTACTAATATTTTCCCGATTTTTTGGTTTTCCGGACCCTTGCCGATTTTATCCCGATGTCGATGTTTGGAACATTGCTTCAAAGGCCCTACTATGCATGAGTTAAGGGGATCGCTTTTGCAAAAATAGGTTTTGTCCAATGATGAATATTTGAAAGATTTCAAAAGCTCGTGGGAAAAAACAAGGATGTACCATCATGTCAGATGGATGTACTGATCAAAGGAACTGTACCATCATAAACTTTCTTATCTTTTGCCCACAGGGAACCAAGTTTCTATCAGTTGATGCATCTGATAAGGTGAAGGATGCACACTTGTTGTTTCAACTTTTGGATGAGGTTGTTGAAGAGGTGGGGGTGGCTAATGTTGCTCAAATCATAACAGATAATGTCTCTAACTATGTTCTCGCTGGTAAAATGTTGGAGGAAAAAACACAAACCCATCTTTTGGACCCCATGTGTTGCACATTGCATAGACCTCATGCTTGAGGATATTTGTAAAATAGATTAGATCAAGAACACTATAGAGCATGCCAAAAGCATAACAAAATATATCTACAATCATTCATGGATTTTGAACCTGATGAGGAAACACACAGGGGGCAATGATATTGCTAGGCCAACCATCGCTAGACTTGCAACTCATTTTTTGACATTGCAATCTATGCTTTCCCAACATAGAAACTTGTAAAGGGTGTTTTCCAGTGATGAATGGAATGAATGTCAATGGGCTCGCAAATAGGATGGCAAAGATGTGAGAAAGAAAGTTAATGAAGAAATATTTTGGAAAAAGGCAATAGAGATTGTGAAAGTTCTTGAGCCACTGGTTAAGGTGTTGCAGTTGGTGGATGGGGAAAGATTGCTTATGGGCTTCATTTATGAGGTTATGGATCAAGCAAAGGTGCAAATAAAGTCATCATATGAGGATAGAGTGGCTAAGTATGGGCCCATTTGGGAAATCATTGATCAAAGATGGAACAACCAACTCCATCACCCTATACATGTAGTTGGGTTTTTTCTAAACCCAAAATATGATTATAAAGCTTTGGAGGCAGAAGCTTTGACTGGGGAGGTTAGAGATGGGTTGATTGAGTGCCTTGAGCACATGGTCCCCAAGGAGAGTGACCAGCTGGAGATACATCGACAGATCAATTGGTTCAGCAGAGCCACGAGTATCTTTGGCAAGAACCTAGCAAGGATTGCACGGGAAGTAGATGAGCCAGGTAAACAAACAATTTCAATTTTCAAATTATTATTTTGTTAAATTGTTTATAATTTGAAAGTTGGATATAACTTGTTGAGCTAACTCACTACACAACTATGTTTTTTGCAACATAATAGTGGGAGGCATTTGGTAGCCATTTTCCTCAATTGCAAAAGTTTGCAATCCGTATTTTGAGTCAAACTTGCAGTGCTTCTGGGTGTGAGCGCAATTGGTCTGTCTTTAAGAGGATTCACACGAAGAAGAGAAATTGTTTGGAACAAAAACGGTTAAACAATCTAGTCTATGTCCAATACAACCTTCGACTAAGACGCAACCAATTGTTGAACAAAGACCTGATACAGATCCCATTGTGTTGGAAGATATTGATCCAACATCAGATTGGGTAGTGGAGAGTCATCCAACAGAGTTTGATTATGATGAGGATATTGGTCTTCATTTGGATTTACAGATGGAGGCATTAGTTGAACATAATTTTCAATTAAGTGCAGATCCACTAGTACCAGGCCTAGCCCCAATTCCTCCAATTGCACGAACTTCCTCTACTCAGCCATGATGCAAGTGGATAGCTCGTCTATCTCAATGTGTAGTTGTTGCGCCTGCTAGTGCTACTACTTCTACAGTTGCAATTGGAGATCGTGATGAAGGGGAGGAGCCATGGGTTTCCTCGTCTGACTCTGATTCAGAGTCTGAGCCAGATGATGTTGGCTTTTCTAGCAGTAGCTAGTAGTGACTAGTGACTAGTGATGTTTTGTTGTAGAGGCCATTTAGAACCTCCTTGGTTATGTGATTTTGTTCTAATCTTTATATATTACATGTATTGGACACTGCACTGGGTGCCATTTTGATATAATGGATACATTCATGAGCCTACTTTGATCATATGTTGTCTTCTCTCTATATTCTAATGCTTTGTGTTTGGAAACATGAATGAAAATCTTTAAAATTATGTTTTTCTATAAAAAAATAAATATTTAATGTATTTTTTACAAAGAACGAGCCATTGAAATCAACTAAGCTGAGTCAATACCAAGTCAGAGTGGAAGTCGAAGTCGACCCTCAACCGGTTCGGAGTTCAAGTCAGAGTTTTAAAACATTGTCAGCAACCTGTCCTTTTGGTCCATGTGCTAGAATTATCCAATCATAGCGATGCAGTTCATCAGAGTTATCAAACTCAGTTGTCATGACTTGCCTCTATAAAAAAATCATCAGACAAGAAAATTCATCAGAGATTTTATAGCTCCCTCTGAAGTCTTGCTTTAAATGATCATGAGTCCTTTGATCTATATCAGAGTGGAGACGTTCCACGAAGTAACAACTTCAGGTCTTATAGGAAAGTTCTGAAGAATCATCATGGTCCTTCTTCAAATAGTTGTATTATCCTCCATTGCTAGATGACACCTACCAACACATCAAATTACTCAAACCATGATAAGGGGGAGAACAATTCTTCATAAGATACTGGCTTAATGTAGCTAAGATATCAAACTCAGGGTCTTCTGCTTATCATAGAATCTGTAATACACTCTTTCTTCCAGGTACCTCTGTTTTCCATGCTGATAAGGATTGATACAGAGAATTGTTCCAAAGTGGCATGCACTTCTTCTCCTAGCTGTTCTTCAAGAATGAAGGCTTCAGGAGAGCTGCTCCTCTTATCAAAGATGCTTCAATTTCTTTTGTTGGCAGAACCATGTAGCTCCTTCATAGGAGGTAACTTTTCAAAAGATAAGCTATCCAAAATTTACATGTCTTGTTCACAACTTCGATCGTGAACAAGACTATCAATTTACTGGGGTTACAACATATCACCATAGCTACTGGACTGTAATGATATTGTACATAATGCTGCATTGAAAAGAGACCATAAATGATGTTGATGCCATACATAAGGTAAAGTCACACATAGTACAACTGATGTCACATATAATGATGATGCAGCCAAAAATATTTGCTACACAGGGATCTATCTTTGACTGGTCACTTCAGGTCTTCATACTTCAAAAAGTTTGACCTTGAATTATTGTGCTCTCTTTCTACTCTTTTTTGTTTCCTCTTACTGCTACAAGATCATTGATTAATGATTTGCAATCTTTACCAAGTTGTTATCTCAACTATGCTTCGACTTACAAGAGTAATGTCAAGTGGATCATTGTAAGACTACAACCATATGGATTTACAGGTCACAATCTACCTGGCCACTTCATTTATTAAAATTGTCACTGTTTCACTTGTTCACAAGACAATAGACCACATAAGGTATGCAGGTGCATTGTCTCACTATCCATAAGCATCATTGAAATATTGTCATTAATATTGATCAGAGAAATCATTATCCTTCATCAAGGACTCTTCTCATGAATACAGTCCTGCGTTCAAGACGAGGTTATCATGGTTGCCATTGTCCTTATGAGACCATCATCAAGAAACTGCAAAACCACATAGAGATAAAGGCTTCAGATTGTAACAATATCTGCTGAGTTACCAACCTTGCTACACATTTTCAACAATTTCTGATTGCAATTGTAGAGTAGGTCACAAATTGTGCTTGCTACAACAAAATTGCAAAAACGATATTTGTCAAAGGTCAATAATGTATGCATGATATTGATGTTTTGTTATTCGACAGTGTCATTGATATACAAATGATAACCATGCCTTCAGGACACTATCATGATCTATAAGATACTTCCCACAGACTCATTATTTTCTAGGTCAAACTCAATACACAGGTACCCTTTATCACATAAATGCTTCATGCTTTAGCAGACTTTTAATGAGATCCATTGGCATGGTCATCATTGATATAGTATCACTTGATCCTAATTTTGATCAATAGCTTACCAGAATGACATAACCACCTCTGGAGGATGCCAAACATACATCAATACTTCTTTTAATGCTGATTGTTGGTGTCAATATAGGTTGGCCTAATGAAGTCTGCAGAGAATTGTAAATGCTGATATATAAATATATATATAGACAATTTTCCTGACAAAAGGATCCACAAGGAACAGGGTTTGAGTTCAAATGACTGCTTCAGGTCAATAGAGAATTTACCAACAGAACTTAGGGAATGATGATCAAAGAACCTGATCCTTACTCTTGCCATGAACTTTTTTGAACGAATTCTAAAACTTGAACTTCAATTATCATTGGAATGCAAGATAGAGGTCAGCTTCAGAATCCTGGTCCTATAGTAGAGCTGAAAGCCTTATCAATAATCCACAGGTCTTCTCATAACCGATCCTCAAAGCATAGATCTCAAGAATACCTTAATCTGAAGAAGTCATTCATTTAAGATCCGAAAGAGAGGTAATAGCCTCAAAAGGATGAGCCTCAATTTTTAAATAGATCCTCCACAGATTATATTATTTCGTGCTCTTCAGGGGTAGGCAGAATAAGTAGTAGACTTCGGTTTCTTTAAGGTGGCAGTCCTGTAACAAAGGATGTCACTTTAAGTTTAGAATTTTGATGCCCTAGAGAGGCTCGAGGCCATTCCACAAAACTTTGGTCTTGAACCTGCAATAAGAATGAGTCCAATGAATCTTTTCAAACTCAATCGATTATGCCATAACACAATACGATTTCTGCTTATCCAGAAGACTGAAACACTTGGAAATACACCCTTATGAAAGGTTGAATATCATAGAGGATAAGGCTGCTTCAAATGATAGACGAATTTATCTCCAGATCAATAGGCTTATTTCCTTCTAAGCCTTGGCTGGCCTATACTGATAAATCTTTGCTCAAAGATTTAGAGGGCCAAAGACATCCTTCCTACAATATCACACAACGAATCCCAAATTCGAGGACAAAATTCAATCTTTGTCTCCACAAAATTAGGGTTGAAACTCGAGATGGAGGAAGACAAGTTGCTTAGTGATTGCATTATTTCTTGCTTGGGCTTGTCCTCACCTAGCTCTGATTCTATGTTACTTTTGGGTTAACTGTTAACATGTTCTTTGCTTAGGACAATTACTTCAATGATTCTGATGCACCCAAGATTAATTCCATTTATTTCCATAGCAATCACATAAACTATTATTCATTGACAATAATTATCGAAAGAACATAAGTAATCATATGCAGAGTGTTGGAATTTCTAATTCTAACCCGTTAGAAATTCTTCCTGTACTATCTGGTTTATTTCTTCCTACTTGTTTAATTACTTAACAAGTTATTTACCATGTAAATACTGAAAATAAACACAAGTACAGTATCAACATCTATAGATGAACAACTGAAAGAAAACAAGCACACAAGTGACACCGTTGTTTTTGGACTAATGTCCCCAGAAAACCCAATGCGGGAAAACCGGTGCAGCTATTCAGAGGGTTTTATTACTATGCAGTTTCAGAATGCAACCTGGGTGCCAGAAATGGCTCACCCAACAGAGAATGCCCCCGACTGTAGTACCTCTCAGTTGGAGACAAATACTCCGGTTAAATCACCAGATGAACGATCCCACAGCAACAATGCAGCTTTTGCTACTCTACATCTCTGATAGGGACTGCAGCACCCTATCCGGCTCTCCAACTCCCAGTCTGTCCCACGAAAAATCTCCCAGCGCTGCCTCTAGGCCCTGCATCAGCCTCTTTGGCCTAGCGTCAGCCTCTCTGGGCTCTGCGTCAGCCTCTGGACCCTCTGCGTCTCACACGCTGGCCCTCTCTAGCTCTGCATAGCTCCTGTCTGACTTTGCGTGGCCTCTGGCTGCCTTTGTGTGGCCTCTAGTTGACTCTGCGTCAACCTCTCCTGGCTTCTGCGCTAATCCTCTTGGTACTAACTCTGCCTCTCTACTATGTATTCACTACCCCTCAGCTGCAACTCAAATCACTCACTCAATTTCCTCAGCAAACCCTGCCCCCGAAAATCTAGTTCTCGATCTCTCTCTGTGTGTTCTTCAACTGACCCTCAAGCCTCCTCTTCTACTTTTCTCATTGGTCCATCAACGGCCGAGATTAAATCTCCAATCAACGGCCAAGATTAGATTTGGCTTGATCCATGACTTTTGGACCATTCTAACCCAGTTTTATATTAATACCCATTAATATTTTATTTTTCCTAAGTTAAGACTTAGGAACTCCATTAAAAATATTAATTATTTTAATATCTCCCAAACCAGTTAGATTCTACCCAAACCATTTCTGGGTCTTGGAAATCCAGTTAGATTCTACCCAAACCATTTCTGGGTCTTGGAGATCTCATGTGCTTTAGCCTCTCCACCAATTTTCGTGGCTAGAGCACATCCGATGCTACCCCAAATCAACACTCCCTCTTAGCGAGGACTGTGCTCTAGTAATACTCCTCACTGAGTATCACCGTGATCATCCAACATCGGTCCATGTGCTGATGCTAGGCCTCCCCACCCAACATCATCTGCATTGTTGATCCTGTATTGTTGCCCATGGCCCTGCCACTGCCATTGTTGCATCTGTACGGCAACTCCTTCTGCATTCGTGTTGCTGCCCATGACCCTGCCACTGCCACTGTTGCATTTACACTGCATCCCCTCTCATCAAGCTGCATCATGTTGCCCATAGCATTGCCACTGCTAACTGCTACACTGCAACTCAGTTACTGAGAATTAAGTAATTGATCCTCCCAACTCTGACATCTCTGTCAGGCACACTCCCGATGTTGAAGCTCCCTCTGTCGCTAACAAGTGCTCCCTCTACTGACCTCTATGCTGCTGCAACAACTCCATGCATCTTGCACTGTTGCCTCACGCTATCCCGGGACTCCTAACTGTAGCACCCTTTGTCACTCCATCTGCATCCATCTCTACCAACATCCGCCAGTCTTGCTACTTCTTTTCGGGGCTCCCATAGCAAGGTATAATCCAAGAGGTTGGGTACCTCAAGGATCCTGCCCCACATCGTCTGTAGTTTGCCTGACTACAGCTCGATATCTCCTCACTTCCTCTCAAGTGGCGCATGAGCACTCATGGCTCCGCCCTCGTTGGCGCTGCCTTGGTCTCAGAAGCCTCTCCATTTCTCTTCTTCCTTGGACACTAGTTCGCATAGTGACCCAGTTCCCCATCGTGGAAGCACTTGACCTTGGAGAGGTCCTTCTTCTTCTGTTTCTCTTGCTTTCCCGCAAGATGCTAGAGCAGCATCCTCCTCTTCCTCCTTCCTGATTCTAACCCCCTTACCGCTAATCCATGCCTTGGTCAATCGTCTGATCTCTTCTTGACGAAGAGTCGTCCACAGTTCCTCCCAATCTAGAAGGTTCAACCTACCCAATAAGCTCTGGACAAATACCTCCCAATCCTCTGAGACTGTATTCAGTGCGGTCCTCACCAACATTTCCTCATCCGACGTAGCCCTTATGGAAGCCAACTGGTCCCCGATCTCTGTCAATCGCCCGAGGAAGATATCTATCTGCTCTCCCCTCTGCATTTGGTATGACCGTAACTAATTTTCTAGAAGCAGCGTCCTCTGCACGGAAGTATGTTGATACAACTTCTTCAAGGCATCCCACATCTCATTTGTTGTACCCTTCTCGACAATATGTGGTACCACATGATCCTTCACCCCGTCAACGATGATGCACTTAGCCCTGGCCATTGCTTCTTCGTACTTCTCATTTTCAGACGAATCAACCGAGATTGCTATCATTTTCAAGGCGAAGTGCTTGATGTGATACCTCTCTAGAATGGATAAGATCCTGGCCTTCCAGGCTACGAAGTTGGAAGCTCTGTCTAGTCTATCCTAATCTCTTAGCCCATTCACTGCAATTTTGTTGCTCCTCTTTTGACTCTTTCGAGTCTCTCAACTTCCCGTCTAGAAGTTCTCAATTTGACTCCCTCTGAGCCTCGATTCCCTCCTGGAAACCCCTCTGAGCCTCGATTCCCTCCTGGAAACCCCTCTGCCAATCTCGAGATGCCCCACTCCAATCGTTTGTGCAACTGCACCACTGATCCGGATTTCTTGGCTAGAAATCCTCGGCAACAACTCCCTCCCCCTTGGTCTTGCCTTGTTAGGTATTGTTCTGACCACAGTACCCCACTAGCTTCGCTCTGCAATTTACCCACAACCTGTTAGAAAATTATATATTACAGAGCAATGGAACACATAGAATATTGCAGAAATATAAACACAGAAAACGCATAAAACAAAAGAGACACAGATATACGTGATTCACCCAATATGGGCTACGTCCACCTCGAACAACCAGTCCTTCCTTTCTATTATCCAGCTAAAATGAAGAGACACAACCTACAGCAGATCCACTATAATATCCTCTATTTTCTCTCACAGTCTCACCTCTCTGCTTCTCGCTCAGAGAATACACATATATTACACAGACTCAATACAATACCCTCATACAAAAAGAGGGGTTGCCTTCTAGGGCAAAAAACCCTAAACTAAACATAAGTTCTACCGTCAGATCATCCGCCAAATGAACGGCCGAGATTGACTAGTAATTACTATACTTTTACAAGGCAATTTTACAGCTGTTTTTAGCTTCGAGGGCGGTGCCCTCGAAACCCCCCGCCAAGGGGGGCGTCTGTTTCTCGCTCACACAGAATACACATCTATCTCACAGCCTCAAATACAATACCCTCATACAAAGAGAGGGGTTGCCTTCTAGGGCAAAAAACCCTAAACTAAACATAAGTTCTACCGTCAGATCATCCGCCTAATGAAC
>APFE031207072.1:31030-50008 GCA_000404065.3 Pinus taeda | reverse complement strand
GCCCCCGCCGGGGGACCGCTGGCCCCCGGACCCCCCAGCCGGGGGGATCGGACCCCCGCGGGGGGGACAAGTCCCCCCGCGTGGAGGGGTGTACAAACTTCCTGTGGTATACATCCGACTGAAACAAAGACCTCTGAACAATCATGCTCCACTCACAACACAACCTCCTATGCCTCAATAATCTGTAGTTCTGAGCCTCTAGGCTCTGCGCAATCCCGACACTAGCAAAATCTACACCTCCTGGCAAAGGCATCGATCCTTCCTAACTAAGAAAGATGACCGGGCACTGTGTAGGTTAGGTCTGCTACTCTCTGCCTCAGCGTTAAACCTCCTCCTAGCTCGAACTGATGACACAGGCCCTCTGCATCACCCCTTCCTTGCTGCTTTCTGCTAGGAACAACTCGTGTCACTCAAGAGAGTTGTTTCTGCTACTACTACTCTGCTCGACTGACGCCTTCAGTTATCCTGTGATCTGCAACCACGCTCTGGTACCATGTTGGAATTTCTAATTCTAACCCGTTAGAAATTCTTCCTGTATTATCCAGTTTATTTCTTCCTACTTGTTTAATTACTTAACAAGTTATTTACCATGTAAAGACTGAAAATAAACACAAGTATAGTATCAACATCTACAGATCAACAACTGAAAGAAAACAGGCAGACAAGTGACACCATTGTTTTTGGACTAATGTCCCCAGAAAAACCCAATGCGGGAAAACTGGTGCAGCTATTCAGAGGGTTTTATTACTATGCAGTTTCAGAATACAACCTGGGTGCCAGAAATGGCTCACCCAATAGAGAATGCCCCCGGCAGTAGTACCTCTCAGTCGGAGACAGATATTCCGGTTAAATCACCGGATGAACGATCCCACAGCAACAATGCAACTTCTGTTGCTCTACATCACTCTGATAGGGACTGCATCACCCTATCCGGCTCTCCAACTCCCAGTCTGTCCCACGAAAAATCTCCCAGCGCTGCCTCTAGACCCTGCATTAGCCTCTCTAGCCCAGCGTCAACCTCTTTGGCCTAGTGTCAGCCTCTTTGGCCTCTACGTCAGCCTCTAGAGCCTCTGCATCTCACACGCTGGCCCTCTTTGGCTCTGCACAACTCCTGGCTGCCTCTGCATGGCCTCTAGTTGGCTCTGCGTCAACCTCTCTTGGCTTCTGCGCTGATCCTCCCGGTACTAACTCTGCCTCTCTACTATGTATTCACTACCCCTCAACTGCAACTCTGATCACTCACTCAATTTCCTCAGCAAACCTTACCCTAGAAAATCGAGTTCTTGATCTCTCTCCATGTGTTCTCCAACTAACCCTCAAGCCTCCTCTTATACATTTCTCGTTGGTCCATCAACGGCCTAGATTAAATCTCCAAGCTACGGCTAAGATTAGATTTGGCTTGATCCTTGACTTTTGGACCATTCTAACCCAGTTTTATTTTAATACCCATTAATATTTTATTTTTCTTAAGTTTAGGCTTAGGAACTCCATTAAAAATACTAATAATTTTAATCTCCCAAACCGGTTAGATTCTGCCCAAACCATTTCTGGGTCTTGGAGATCTCATGTGCTTTAGCCTCTCCACCAATTTTCGTGGCTAGAGCACATCCAATGCTACCCCTAGGCATTAAAAAGGTCATAAGTCCTACAAGGGCTAGATCTCATTGCAAACAAGGGTTTCTTCAAGGGATTGCCATTTTATCTCTAATAATTTGTGATTGCAGCAGTCATAAAGATCTGACATTTGAGTTATGAACTTACATTTTGTGAGTGCAAGTGTTAAGGAGTGATTTCTCTCACATTTTGAAACTTGTCATAGGCCATTAGGCCTTGGGGTTTGCTTCTACTGACTTCATCTCTCATTTTAATTGACTACATAATTTATATCAGATCTGATATATTGATATAATAGTGGCATAGTAGTCATCATAATCCAAGCCTAAAGAACCCACACATTAAGCTAATAACTCATACAAGACATCAAAATAAATTGCAAGGGTTTGATCTATCAATTTTATTGTTTTATGTTGGTTGTCATATAATTTTCAATGTCTGATCTGAAAGTTTCAGGTTTGATATAACTGTTACAACAGAGTATTCAGGGCATAAACACACAAAAATAAGCCTAAATTCATTAACAAGTCACTTAGGGCATTGAACATTAATCTTGTGGTTAAATTGATTGCATGTAAGTTATTTTTTAAGGGCTGTTGGGCAATTTCCAGATCTAATATGTTCGCTAGTCATTTATGCAGCATAAAAACTTAATAAGAATCATCAAAATTGACTAAACATCACCTAAATCACTCAAATTGAATAGTTAATCAGTGGAGCTTATTTGGCATTAATATTTAGGCACCTTGTTGGTTTATTAAGAACTGAATCACCTGATTTTTTGAGTTATTACAGATCTGATATACATCATTTTGAGGTTTGATCTAAGCATGATAAATCTGATCTATAGTATCTAAGCAAACCTATAATCAAGTGAATATCATTGGAAGTTAAATGCACTGATTTTCTAGCTTATCTTTGGCATCTTGCATCACTTCTTGACTGCTGATATAAAATTGCAGACCTTCGAATACAAGGTTGCAGTGATAATAAATCACATATAAGTCTCTAAAATTGGGTAAGGAAATTTTACAATTCATAATCATTCATGATTGAAGTGATTTCGGCTTAATTTTAGTCATTGTCATATTTTACACCCAAGTGCTCCAATCAAGTTGATAATTGTTTAATTGGCTAATTGTTCTAAGTGACATTGTGGATCAATGCTCCTAATTTCTCATTGTCATTACTGTCATTGAGTGGATTCATTGCTCATTGTCAAATTGGATATGTCTTGTGCATGTTATTCTGATCATAATTGTGATAAGAGATTTAAGTTTATCTCTTGTATCTAAGTGGCATATTGGTGATTTATTGATTATAATCTTGGAGATTGTTAATTGTCTTAAGTAGCATTAATATAGTATTTGAACAATTGTTTATTTATATTACTGTTGCATTTCTCTAACAATGTTAAGCTTGAACACTTTCTCTTCTGGTTGAGATTTTATTCATTTATTGTTTAAATACCTTATTGTTCTTAATTGAAAACATTGTCATTAAGTTACTTAATGTTAGTTGTTGTAGCATCGGATGTGTTCTAGCCACGAAATTTGGTGGAGAGGCTAGATTACAGGGGATCTCCAAAACCTAGAAATTGTTTCTGGAAATTCCACCTAGAGATGACTTAATTAGATTATTAACTCATTTTTTAATGTTTCCTCAGTCTAAAATTAGGAAAACTGGTTAATTAATCAAAATTAATTAGGTCAAGGTGGAAATAGTCTAGAAACTCACACGGATCAATCTAGAATTGATCTAAGCGATCAATTAAGATTTAATCTTAACCGGTGGAGTCCCAACAGGAAGATATAAGAAGGGATAGATGTCGTGATGGAGGATCCACTAGTGCATATACTCAATTGCCCAACCAGTTCGATTTTCTCAATAGCAGAAACTCAGTAGAGAAGATAGAGCCAGAGAGTAAGTAGCAAGTGGCAAAGGAGGTCAACGGCATTTTCAGAGGAAGTATTCTAGTTCCGAGACAGGCAATGGGAGGGAGTGCAAAATTCCTAGAGGATCAGTGCAAGCACTACGTAGAGGTTGACGTAGAAGAGTCTGCGTGTGGTTGGGGAGACAATTCCAACGACAGAAATTAGCTGTGGGGTGAGGGAAAATTCTCACAATAATTTTGCCAATATTTTTCTCAGATTAGATCGCCAGTAGAGCATCTAAATTATCGTACTTACATTGTTGCTGAAGAATAATAATAAAAGCCTCATCTCTTGCACTGGTTTTCCCAAGTTGGGTTTCTCCGAGGACAATTGTCCAAAAACAACTGTGTTAATTTTTTTTGTGCTAGAATTTCTCAGTTTCCAGTATTTTTATGGTGAAAATTGCAGTAGCGAATTATTCATTGTTTGTTGTAGCAAATAAACCACATAATTAAATTACAGTTAAGAGAATAATTTTCAGTTACTGCAATAGATGAAATTTTCCCATGGTATCAGAGTAATTATGATCAGGTGGGAGGCTCAGAAGTGATAGGCAGAAATCGACCAAATTTAGAGGGAGTTTGGCAACACAATTTCCAGATCTGTATAGAGGCTGGCTTAGTAGTTCGAATTGCTAGGTAGAGGGTTTGATTTTTTTTGCAGGTGGTAGGAAAAATTCGCAGTGCCTAGAAGCAGTTCCAGTAGGTAGTAGAAACACCGGAAAGAAGTTCCAATCAAGCAGATCTGATTTTCGTTGAGCAGATTCCTTGCTTGGACGCAGAGTATTTTACAGTAGTTTGGAGTCACAGAATCAGCGTCAAGTGGAGAGAGGAATAGCACACAGTAAATTCTTCAGTATGACCATGGACAAAATTGAAATTGAGGAGGCTTTAGATTTGTCTTCCAGGTTGGAGGACGAATTTGCTTGCTTGTTAGGATCAGCTTCATAGGGTGTTTGGTATATAGACAGTGGAGCATCAACTCACATGAAAGGGGTTAGAGATTATTTCCCTAGCTACAAGGAGGAGCAGATGGACTTCCAGATTGCGATGGGAAACAAAACGAAGTGTACTCCAGTAGGGAGAGGTACCATTGATATTAAGGAGTCAAGAGCAAGCACCAGCTCTACAAATGTATTGCATGTGCCAGGATTGGGTAAGAATTTGATTTCAATATCCCAATTGCAAGATAACGGATATGATATACACTTCATAGGGAAGAAAGTGTTTGTCAAACACTCAAGTTGGAAGAGGGTAAGACATATTAGAGTTCGAAGCAACAGATTGTGTAGGTTGCAGCTCAACTCTCTAATGGCACTAATAGGAAGTGACGATAGTAGTGGGAAGGAACTTAATGAGTTATGACATAGGAGAATAGGACATCTACACCATGAAGCACTAAAGATGCTCAGGGAAACAGTAACAGGGGTTCCAAAACTTCACACGGAACACAATGATCTGTGCAAAGGATGCGTACTTGGTACGTATGCTAAGGCAGCATTCCCAAGAAGTGACAACAGAGAAAATGGCGTGTTAGGACTTATACATTCAGATATTTGTCACCCAATGTCCACTAGAGCTCTCAGTGATGTTGAATACTTCGTCACCTTCATTGATGACCATTCCAAAAAACCTAGATCTACCTCTTGAAAACCAAAGATGAGGTCTTCGATCGTTTCAGAGAGTTTAAGGCTCCCCTGGAGAATGTAACAGGGAAGAAGATCAAGGTGCTTCGCTCAGATAATGGTGGAGAATATATTGATAAAGACTTCACAAATTTTTACGTGAAGGAAGGCAATAGAAGAGAATGGATAGCTCCATATAGCCATAGCAGAATGGGGTAGCAAAGCGAAAAAACATAACGATAGTTGGGGTTACAAAACTTATGCTATATGACTAGGATTTGCCCTATTTTCTATGGGCAGAAGCATGTAACACGACTGTGTATATTCAGAACAGGACTCCTCATAGAGCATTGGGGAAGAAAAAGCCAGAAGGGGTCTTCACAATGAAGAAGCCAGAAGTTAGTCACTTCCGGATCTTTGGTAGCGTTGTTTATTGCCGTGTGCCAGATGAGAAGCGCACCAAATTGGATAAGACTATAGAGAAGGGGTTTCTTGTTGGGTAGAGCAAGACCTCCAAGGCACATAGGATCAACATTCTTAGCAATAGGAAGATTGTAGTAAGACGGGACGGAAAGCTCATGGACAATCGAACTTTCAAGGGATCTCGTGAGATGCCTATAGGTGATTAGATTCAGCCAGTTGAAGCTCCATTGGTCCAACAACAAGGGCAGCCAGTGGGACCACCAGTGGGACAGTCATAGGGATCTAGTACAGTAACCAATACTAGTATTTCTTCAGGAGCAGGGAATCCAATGAGATCTCAAGAAACGGAGCAGCAGGGGAAAGATGACGAGGAGTTGGTAGAACCTCCCACTACTAGAGTTCGAGCTAGCAGAGAGGTTCATCAGACATTTAGAGATGCAGAGGAGTTTGTTGGAGCTCCTAAGACGAGCAAAAGGGAGAGCAGACAGTTTGACAGATATCAAGCATTGGTAGCTCAAGTTGCAGAACCCTCCATCTTTCAGGACGCAGCACAACATCAAGTGTGGGTAGATGCCATGGCAGAAGAATACAGTGCTATCATGACAAATGATGTTCGGTAGGTGGTGTCGAGGCCTAATGACAGGTCAGTTGTAGGTTCTCGATGGATCTACAAGATCAAGTATGATGCAGATGGTCGTGTGGAGAAGTACAAGGCTAGGTTTGTGGCAAAGGGTTATGCACAGAAAGAAGGGATAGATTATGGGGAGACCTTCGCTCCAGTTGCCAGATACACCTCTATTCGGTCAGTTATATCCTTAGCAACTCAAATGGGATGGCAGATTCATCAAATGGTCGTCAAGACAACATTCTTGAACGGGGTGATAGAGGAAGAGGTGTACATTCAACAGTGAGAGGGCTTCAAGACTCATGAGAGGCACACTCATGTGTGCAAATTGAAGAAAGCTTTATGCGGACTCAAGCAAGCTCCAAGGGCATGGTATGGTCGGATCAACAGATACTTGCAACAGATGGGATTTGTCAAGTGAAGTAGATCTCAATCTTTACTATTTGATGCTGGAAGGTGAGCAACTCATTCTAGTATTATATGTGGATGATCTCTTCTTGACAAGATCATCAGGGCTCATAGAGGACTGCAAGAGGAACCTAGTAACAAAGTTTGACATGAAGGATTTGGGGTTGATGCACTATTTCCTAGGATTGGAAGTGTGGCAGAAGGACAAGGAGATCTTCCTTGGGCAAGAAAGATATCCTACAGACATTCTGAAGAGATTCAAAATGCAAGATTATAGACCCATGTCTATGCCCATGATCACCAACTGGAAGAAGATAGATGCATCAGATGACAAGGATGTCGATCCAACCATGTATAGACATATTATCAGTTCTCTCATGTATCTGGTCAACACTAGGTCAGATATTTGCTTCGCAATCAATACCCTCAGTCATTTTATGGTAGAACCGAAGAGGGGACATTGGGTAGCAACGAGGCATATTTTGAGGTATGTGTGCAGCACAGTCAAGTATGGGTTGAGATATATTCAAGGGAATCATGTCAGACTATGTGGATTCGCAGATGCAAAATGGGCAGGAAGTTCAGTGGTTAGGAAAAGTACCTTTGGGTACTGCTTCAACGTTGGATCACGGATGGTTTCTTGGTGTAGCAGAAGGCAGTAGCATTGAGCTCTCCAGAAGCAGAATATATAACAGCAAGCACAGCTACGTACGAAGCTATATGGCTTCGAAATCTGCTAGTCAGCTTGTTCAGGTAAAGGATGGAGGTGATCAATGTCTACTATGACAATCAGAGTTGCATTAAGCTCTTTGATAATCTAGTGTTTCTTGACAAGTCGAAACACACAGATATTTGGTGTCATTTCATCAAAAATTGTGTACAGCATGGAGCGGTCCAGCTACAGTATGTTTCCACAGAAGAGTAGGTTGCAGATATACTCACGAAAGCTCCAGGGAGAGCAAAAGTTGTATATTTCATAAAACAGATGGTATGGTGGAGAATCCGTTTCAATAACAGGGAAAAATTATTTTCGATGCTTCTCAGTTGCAGTAATTGTAGTTGTAGCAACAACAGATGATAAGGAGTTGCAGTGCAGAACAGGGTCACCAGCAGCATGAATGAAGCATCAAAGTTGCGCACTGGTTGGTGGGGAGTATAGCCAAACATCAGCAACGAGACAGAGGATGATATAGAGAGAGAGTGTTGTGATAGGGTGTGCGGCACTAGAACACAGTCCTCGCTAAGAGGGTGTGTTAGTTTTTGTAGCATTGAATGTGTTCTTGCCACAAAATTTGGTGGAGAAGATAGATTACATGAGATCTCCAAAACATAGAAATCGTTTCTAGAATTTCCACCTAGAGATGACTTAATTATATTATTAAGTTATTTTTTAATGTTTCCCAAGTCTAAACTGGTTAATTAATCAGAATTAATTAATTAAGGGTGAGAATAGTCTAGAAACTCACACGGATCAATCCAAAAATTATCTGAGCCATTGATTAAGATTTATCCTTAGTCGTTGGAGTCCCAATAGGAAGATATAAGAAGGGATCGATGTGGTGATGGAGGATACACCAGTGCAGATACTCAGTTGCCCAGGAAGTTTGATTTTCTCAGTAGCAGAGACTTAGGAGAGAAGATAAGAGTTAGAGGGTGAGTAGCAGGTGGTAGAGGAGGTCAGCAGCATTTCCAGAGGAAGTGTTCCAGTTTTAGGAGAGGCAGTGAGAGGAAGTGCGAAATTTCCAAAGGGTATGAGAAAGCACTGCGTAGAGGTTGACGCAGAAGGATCTGCATGTGGTTGGGGACGCAGTTCCAAGGACAGAAATTAGTTGTGGGGTGAGGGAAAATTCTCACAATAATTTTGCCAGTATTTTTCTCAGATTAGATCGCCAGTAGAGCACCTAAATTATTGTACTTAGATTGTTGTTGAAGAATAATAATAAAACACTCATCTGTTGCACCGGTTTTCCCAAGCTAGGTTTTTTCGGGGACAATTATCCAAAAACAACTGTGTTAATTTTTTTCCTGTGCGCGCTAGAATTTCTCAGTTTTCAATATATATTTTTTTTGCAATATTTTTATGGTGAAAATTGCAGTAGTGAATTATTCATTGTTTGTCGTAGCAAATAAAATGCATAATTAAATTTACAGTTAGGAGAACAATTTCCAATTACTGCAATAGATGAAAATTTCACACTTGACAAATCAAGTAATCTCACGTTAAGACCACTCATCCATCCTGCATATCATTCTAAGACTAGTCTTGCATTTATTAATTTACCTCCAAGCATAAGAGCTTGGTTGAAAGAAAGATGGGAACACTTTTCTCACTTAGCTTGAAGAGCCTAGCACCTCTTTAGTGGTTAACACGCTAACCTTGCAGTCGTCAAAGCCACAGTCTCTGTAGTGCCGGAGGCACCGAGTGGTTAGTACCTAAGGGGAGGTATCGTCAATCAAGCCTTTGCTTGCTTCCCCTTGGCCTCTTTCTCACAACCTACTCTACAGACTAGCTTCAAGATAGTTAAGAGGAAGGATACATCTAGAATAGGCATATAATTAAAAGCAATCAAGATTCTTGCATCACACCTAGATTCCAGGATTTGCACAGCATATAAGGTAGATAAACATTTAAGCAGCGGTTGTTCATCCGGTCATTTTGTCGTTAATTGATCTAAAAGAAAGTAAGTTGACTCCATAAGGCACTGGTCTCACATCTAAATCTAATCTCGTCTATAAACTTGCTAAATCAACCAAGTGGCTAGGCCATTCAATCATATCTCTCGGACTACTTGGTTTCCAACAAGTCTTGCATTTCTATCTTCCATAGCAACTACCCCCCTAGCCTGTTGTTGGGAGACAACTAGAATGAAGAGGTTTGGGATCAAAGTGACAACCCTAACCTGATTCGTTGTCGCACCATGCCTGTACAATCTGAGCGACAAAAGATTGCACTTGCAAATCTGAGTAGTGGGAGAAGATGTCTCCAATATAAGCTATTAATAAACTGGTTGATTATATTGATAAAAAGATAAAGAATGCAAATGAGAGAATGGCAAACCAGATTCATACTAGAACGAGGCAAAAACCCTAACATAAAGCTCAATTATCTAATTAAAGTGTTGAGGCCCTTATTACACAGTGACATTTTAAAAAGTCAAAACTTCATACTATAGAAGGCTAAGAACAGAAAAATATTACAAAATCACAAGCATACATATAAAACAGATTATGCACAAAATCAAATATCCAACAAACTTGATGGGATTAGGAGCACAACATGCCCTCCTCCCTAAAAGATTTCCCCTCAAAGATAAACAATTCAACAATACAGGCCCTCCTCCCTAAAAGATTTCCCCTCAAAGATAAACAATTCAACAATACAGGCCAAGTTAGTAAAAACCACTAGAAAAACTAAAAAGAAGCATTGTCATCCAAACATCAATTTTATCAGGCCCAGCCGATTATGACCAAGCAAGGGCATTTCTGGTTGAAACCAGTCATTCAAACCAGTTTTGTCCAGTTTTGAGCTAAAATGGCCAAAACCCAGCTAAAACCAATTGGTTTTGACAAAACTTGCTAAAACCAGTATGACGAGTTTTATATAGATGCAGAGCCACCTCCCAAAAATTCAGAAGACAAGAAACGAAATCACTAAGACTACCCAAATCAGTAATTTTAATCAATTTAACAATGCTTGCCCCTATCTTGGATGGACTTGCAATGACATATGATACAAATATTGGTATAGTAAACAGATTCATGTTTATTGCAGATTGACAGATACATTTCTGCTTTTGTATAAAAATATACCGAGTAACAAATGATTGATAAGAATTGATAAGACGATGATGTTAAAATAAGCCTTGTGATGGTGTACTTCTATGCATTAACTAGGCATAAGGAGAACAGGTATGTGCCCTTTGACCTTGCAATAGCATAATTTTATCATGATGACAATGATGATATTTAGTATTACTATGTATATCACATTTCACAAGTAGCAAGCTATTCATCAGCAGAACAAAATTGGAGCACCCATAGTTTTATTCATTCTGTGAAGCACGACAAGCTGGGTATCCAAAAGTGGAGGACCTTGCTTATGTGCATTCCAATCTCCGCTTTGCATCTCATAGGGGTCTAGAATATAACAATGTGCTTTCTAGAAATTGAGATGTCGATCTGGAATTTCTTGACTTGGACATCTCTCTTGCTGTATTGGATTTGAAGAACCTAGAAGTGGAACTGGAAATACTTCTTTCGTCTCACAATCCATCGTTGAACGTGCATCTTGTTCTATTTTTCTTGATGAAGATGAAGACAAGATGGATGACTTAGCAGCTTAGCTCATGTTTTATTTATATGTTCTATACATCTAGCATTGCAGCCTCATATATAAGGGATATTTTTGGAGATGTCGCCTTATATATAAAGGTTAGTTTTAGATATATTTGGATATGTAGCCTCATTAACAAGGATTTTTTTTGGATATTGCTGCCTTTTAATGCACAATATGCCCTGATGAATATTTGCTAATGAGGTACTCTTTTACATGAGAGATGTTAAGATTCTCAAAGTGGTTTGATGACCAGACCACACAGGTTTCAGGGATTACCATTTCTATTAGCAGACTGCCCTTGAAATGTGAATAGAAGATTGAATGTCCATTTGAAGAAGTTGAACTGTTGTTTGAGTGAACTAAGAAAGGGGGAATGGGTTCTCAAATTCCCGACACCAATGATCCTAAAACTAGTCTAGACATCTCTGCATACACACTTTAATGTTAGAAGCATTTGTCATAGCACACAGTGGGGATATTTGAAAATATACATGCTATTGAAAAATCTAACAACCTAGTGCAAAGTCTCACTAGGCAATCTAGGTCTTAGGACAACAATGAAATCCACCACCACTATCACCTCACCGGTTTCTCCCCTGTTGTTTTGAGGTTGGATATTATCCCCACAAGGCAGGCTCCGCCGGAAAAATTTAGAGGTTATTGTTGGAAAATGCAAAGTGGCAGCTTATTAATACCAATTTCCTTAACCTTAATACTTCCTTGTGAGCTTCATTATTCTTCTTGTGTTTCTTTATTAGATCTTCTTCATCAAACAAATATCAAGAACAAAATAATAAAGACGCTAGACACAAAAATTAGGCTCCAAGCCAAGGCAAAACCCCTCCAAGGGGAAATCCATAAACTCTCCTCTTATTAGAAAATTTGCTTCAAATGAGACAACAAAAACCCAAACCCTAGACCAAATCCTCCTCCAAATACCAAGTCAGCACTTCCAATATCACAGCGTAATCCTGCATCAACCAGCGTCCAGCTGCAACTTTGACCACAGCTTCGACCCAGCAACTTCGATATGTAATTTCGTCCAGTGACTTTGACATGCAACTTCGGCCCTGTAGTTGCTGCAGAAACCCTATTTCAGCTTCTTTAATAGATCCTTCTTAGAGCAAGACAACTCCTTCCAAGATCAACGAGGTCAATACAAAATATTCCTTCCTCCAGCAACTACATCCAGCACCTCCCTCTCTTGCAATTTGGACCTGCGATTTGGACCTGCAATTTCAGCCCTCTTTGTAGCTGCAGAAACCCTACAATTTCACACGGTGAGAGAGATGGAGCCGAAAAACAAGATTACTTCAACTTCTTCTTCTTTCTAGACCTTCTCTCAACATTTTCTCTTGAGATCGAACTTGATGATAAGTGAGTTCCAAATGACGTCGAATTGCTCCTATATATAACCTTTCCAAGGGGTCAAATTCCCTCCTTTAGGCCGACTTGAAGCTTCCAAGGCCGACTTGTACTTTGGAGGTTTCCAAGACTTTCTAAACTCAAAATATATCCTTTTTCAAGATATATTTTGCCTGCAAGGGTCTTATAAGCATGATGTTGACTCTCTTGACTAATGACAATAAATCTTATGAACTAACAAACCCTAGAAGCATGAAGAACATGCTTTTACCCAGAAGCCCATCAATAAAGAGCATGAAACCTGTTCTTTACAATAATAACTTTTTCTTTTCTTCTTTTGTTTGTTACATAACATACATATTGAAATGAGTACAAAAAAATTATGAAGATCGAAACTAGTTGCATTTCCAATAATTAGGGCCTAGGAATCTAAGCCAAAAATCTTTTTAAAGGACTTGCAACTAATCACCCAAAAAGAAAGAAAGAAAGATTTATCAATGTTCTCGGGTGACCACAAAATTAGGTCAATGGGACTAAGAAAATACATCAAGTATAAATGCAAGATATGTGGGAGTTCAAATGTGACTCCATTATGACTCCAAAGATAAGAAGACTAAGATATGACTAAAATAGTGCCAACTTGAAATAGAAGTACAAATAGAGAATGTATAAAGTCATATGAGATGACTAAAAATGACAAATGCAAGGTATGTCTATCGTTGGATTGTGCAACACCATAGAAGGGAACCGGGGTTGAAGATGAAGCCAATGGGATCAGCTTCTCTCGAATCTGATGGCTGATATCGAGGGAGGTGAGGAAGGCAATCTCTCCCTCTACGGGTCCCCCAAAACCATCAAGGAATCCAACTGCGTGACCCTAGGGGGAGTAGATGAGCTACAGCTACTAACATCTGAGGCCGAAAGGAAGAAGCTGCTAATCATTCTTTGTCTATTGTGTTGTGTCTGGGAAGAGATCTTCTGGGCAGGAGTCGCCCTGCGCTGTGCTTGCCTTGAGCCATTCCCCTAACTCTCTAAGGGTAGGTCGTGTTGACAAATATGGGGGCAGCTAGATTATGCGGTTTCTCTTACTTTAATAACTGCTTGTAATGTATTTTTGCTTATCCTAATTAGATTATTTTTCACCTTAATTATTATTGTCTTCTTTTCATCAAACAACTACCAAACCATAACGAACAGTGAGACAAGAGGACACAAGATATAGGAGATCGGCCAGCACCAAAACCTCTGCAGTCGAAAGGAAAACCCACAAGAATTCTTCTCTTCTTATAGAATCTCCATTTGACAATTTCCAAGACCTATGACCCTTGACCAAGACCGTCCAAGACCAAGCCAACCTTCCTTCTTGATTTGCAAAGCTTCCAACAATAAACTTCGACCTTCCAACAACTTCTTCAGCACCTTCAACCCCCAGCAACAATTTTTGCAACTTCGGCCTAGTAGATTCACAACTTCGACCTTGACGCAGCTTCACAGCTTCGACCTTGCAGCTTCACAGCTTCGACCTAGAAGCATCTTTGACCCTGCAACTTCACACTGTCAACCTAGAAGTAGCTTCACAAATTCGACCTTGCAGCTTCAAAATTTCATCTCCCCTCGTAACTATAAAAACCCTAACAAAAGAGAGAGAGAGAGAGAGGCCCAAAACTTCGATCTTGCTTTTCTTCTTCTTCTTCTTCGTCCTTTTGCAGCTTCTATCTTGAGAAGATCGAACTTCCTTGAGAGTGTGTCCAAACGAAGTCGAGTTCCTTCTTATTTATAGGCTTTTGAGGGGGGTATGAATTGTTATCTTTAGGCCGACTTGTCCCTTCATGCAGCCCGACTTTATCTTTGCATCATGACGAGGTCTTAGAGAGTCTTTTGACTCTATTTTGACTTAATAAATATTTCTTTACAATATGTAACATGCCCAAATGGGTCTTCAATACATGACAATGACTCAATTGACTTTATGACAAACCTAGAAGCACTCAATGGGTGCTCGACCTATAAAATAAATTTCCTTGAGCAAGAAACCGATGCCTCAAGAACAACAATAATAAATCTATTTTCTTTTTAAATTAAATACATAAAATCATGATTACATATGTCATTATGAAAACTGAACCTAGTTACATATTTCAAAACTCCCTCTTAACTAGGGAGTTATTCAAAACTCCATCCATCAGTTTCCTTCACGAACAACATCGGTCATGTCATCCTTCTCTCAGTCAGAAAGTGATCCTCTAGTCCCCATCTAGTTTTTTCCTCATACAACTACCTCTTTCAAGTCATGTTTCCTCCAGGATCTTTCATCCAACCACATGAGTGTTAGTTGTAGGTGACATCTACAACTCTCTTTTCAATAGCCCTGTATCAACCCATCCAGATGTTGTTCAAAAATCAAAAATGAACATCAAATCAATGTTACCCTTTGTGATGGCCTTTCATCATGACATCTTGCTTGCCTGCAACATCCTGCACATTCATAAACACATCTCCAAGACTTCATATGTCAAGGGTCTCCTTTCTTTACAGACCTTATCATGGTCTTCTTCTCTATGGAGATGTCATGATCAATTCTTCTAGTCGTTGGATGTTGACTTCCTCTGACTGTAGTTCCATCCTTTACGACCTCTTCTTTCTTTCTTCACATATTACTTCCCAAGAACTTTCCATACATAGTTCCTTCTTCTTTGTCAACTACCATGCCTTCATGCATCTTTTCAAAAGAAGAGATCCTTGATCATGCTCACGAGGTAGAGCATTTACCCATGCTATCTACAGCTATATGATACATCACTTAATCTATCAAATATATACATACCTATTTTCTCCTTTTGGCCATCTAGACTTCCTTTAGCAACTTCCTTTCCTTGATTGAGAGTACTTCAATCATCTTGACCTAGTGCACTCCTTTGTCACCATACCATCATCCTTCTAAACAATGTATCCCACACAAGGTGTAATGACCAGCAAGACACTTGCTTCTTCCAAGTAGAGGTGAACCTTCTAATGAAGATTCCAACGGAGGACCTTGATTATCCTCATCTGGCAAATGTTCCTTTCTCATGATGATGATGTATGATGAATTCCTTCTATCATGCTAGATGACTTTCTTTCAATCATATATACTATATATGATTTCAATGAGGTTGCCAAGAGCTACTTCGTTTATATGATAACTGCTACAATATTTGTAGACTTCTACTTCAGTTATTCTTTCAAGCTTCTCTAATGATGTCATGAGCTCTTGCTTTAATGGTATGCTTATAGTATGATGCCATCTTCTACTAAGATGCATCTCTTCATAATACTTCTCATCTTGACTACCATGGTGGAGATCTTTTCACCTCCTACTTCTTGCTATGCATTGGAGAAACTCTAATAGTTAATATCCATCCCTTTGGATTTTTTCTCATCAAGTTCTTCCACTTCTTTGGTGATAAGAGCTTCATTTCTTTCTTTCCTCTTGTTGTCCTTCCTGAACTTTGGACAACCTCTTTTGTAGTGCCCATATTCATGACAGCGATAACATTGGATCTTTGACATATTCTTCTCCTTTTTCTAAGGACCAAACTTCCCAAACTTTCCTTTTCTCTGAGACATGGTAGAAAATGTTTGAACTTGCTTGTTTGATCCTACATCGCTTTTTGCCTTCAACCTGGTTTCAATCTTACATAATGACCAAAGTTCACTGAATGGGGTAGCTTCCTTCTTTCCATAGATGCTCGATGTAAAGTTGCCCCATTCCTCTGGTAGTGCATTGAGCATTATGGTGGTCATTTCTTTATCGGACATTATTTCTCACAACTCTTGCAGTTGGTCTCATACTTTTGGCACCCTCATAAAGTATGAGGCTATTCCTTCTTCCTTTGATATCTTCATCTTGTACAGTTCTTGTCTTAATGATATCACTTCTCCAGCGGTGCTTACAAAGAACAATTCTACTATCCTATCATATATTTCTTTTCACGTCTCCAACTTTGATACATAGGGTATGATGGGATCTTTGATAGATTCAATGACAATCCTTTGAGCCCTTACTTCCCCTTTCATATACTTTGCTAGAGCTTGAGATTCTTCCTTTGGAGGCTTAGGAATTGATCCCTTAACATGTTCAACGACTTCATTTTCTATGTGGATCAAATCTTTCCTCTTCTTCCATGAAAGAAAGTTTGATGACCCAACCAATTTGTTGCTTTCCTTGCAAAATGAAGTCATTTCGATAACAGATTCAGTCATAAATACAAAGGTACTTACTTGTCAAGTGAAGATGCTCCTTGATTATAATATCTTCAACTTGATGCCTTCTTGATTTTGATGATGATGTTGATAATAGAAGATGTCTTCCTTCAAAAGTGATCCTTCAAAGAGAGGGAGATCACCTTGATTCCTTGATGATGATGACAACTCCTCTTCTTTGAATGTAGAGACTTCAAGATGCTTCAATGTGTAGTCCTTCTAGGTAGGGTCCTTGAGATCTTCTTTGATGATGATATGCGAGCTTCCCAACAATGCTTCAAGTGAGAAACTCTTCTTTTGATAAGCTACGGTTTTGAGGTCTTCTTTGCTTGTACTCAATCCTTGTGAATGTCTTCTTGATGGTACGATGTCAATGTTTTGATCTTTATTGATACTCCTTTTGATAGTCCTAGTGCTTCTGCCTTTGAGAGTCCTTCTTTTACCTACCTTTCCTTGTCCTGTCACCTTAGCTTTGATGTTAAGAAATCTAGGGGTAGCTAGATTATGTGATTCTCTTACTTTGATCACTGCTTGCGATGTATTCTTTCTTATCTTTATTGGATTATTTTTCTCCTTAATTATTATTGTGCTCTTTTAGTCAAACCTTATCAATTATTTGCATATCCTTATACTATATTTCCCATCTCTTTGACGAGCTGGAGACTTTCATGGGAGACTGGAGTACTAGAAATAAATTTGAGCCAATATAGAAATAAGGTTGTTGCAGAAAGCTAATGTTCATGCTCACTAGGACCCCACGAGTTACCAAAAATCTGTGCATAGAGTATTGTGGGGCTAGCCAAGAATTTTCCATACGAATATTAAAGTGTAGACCCTCACGTGGTTGAGTGTGAAGAAGAAATAGGCACGACTACCAATCTGCAGCAACACAAATTTTGGGAGGCATCGCATGAGTTTCTAAGGAACATAAGTGAAACTTTGATCTTTCACTGCACGAGTCCCCTGTTTATTTTCTGGATCAAACTGCATCCCCTTTTTTTAGCGGAGATAGATATTCACAAATCCTGAGTCCTAGTTGGAGTTGTTGCGTTGTATCAACTTGAGTTGGAGGGTCAAGATTCCACATTCCATTGTTGGACGAATATGCTGAGGAGGGTAGAATTATCATGTTGATAAGCACATGCACAAGTTTCTGGAGGAGAGGAGTTCGATTTTTCCTTGGAGAATAAAGGGAACGCAGGCAACAGTATTCTCTGGTCGAAATTGCAGCTGAGAAGGAACAAAGCCACTAGTAACGACAGGTCTAAATACCTTGCTACAATTTTGGAAGGTTTGTGCATAAATTTCTTGTTGGTTCGAATGGTCAATAAGTAAGGTTATAGTTGTTTGGGTGATTTGGGGAGTAGCTACTTCAATGCAGAGGTAATTGTTGTCCATAATGGTCACAGGGCCTCTATTTCAGTTTATCAAAGACAAAGTTGGGACATTCTATCACTTCTGGTAGTCATTGTAAGGGCCAGTGTTTTAAGATTCCACCGAGTCGGACCGAGTCAAGGCCTCATCGGGTCGACTCGGCCAGTGAACCGGTTCAGCTGACCGGGTTGGATGACATTGGCCCGTGAATTAAAAACAACGATTTAAAAAAAAAAAAAAAAAAAATCTTTTGTGGGACTCCAAGGTTTTGATGATGATACTTTAATGGTTTTTTGTCCCTAAATAAGTTTATTTAGCTTGATCTTGAGAGGTTTGTTTAGGTGGTATCACATTTGTAGTAGAGATTCCTTAAGGGATAACTTCATTCTTCTTCAAAACCTTCCAATAGGTTCTTTGCCCCTTTCTTAAAGCAAACCTAACTTTGTGGCCCCAACCATGGCCCTCCAAAGATGAGCATCGAGCCTTGAGTTGATTCCACGTGATGCTACACCCCTTGATGAGCCTCCAAATGCTAAAACACTAAACTCAAAAGCTTGGACGTTGGACTATTTGATGATATGCCCAAATGGAATAAAGATGCCCCCTGGCTAGCCTTGACCCTATTTTGGTGGATGGTGCCTTCTTCCAAAGCACAGATGAGGATGGTTATCATTGAGATGACTTAGGAGGGCTACCACATCCCTCTTTGATGCCAATGCTTACCCTTAGGGGTGCCCTGTTACTCACATGCTTGAAAAGGGTGACATAGGGTCTCTCCTAGATGACATCATGGTGGAGGATGCACCTTTTAAATATGTACACATGCACTTTGGGACTTTCTTGGAGTGAGGAACACTCTTGGACCCTTGTATTAGTTCCTTGATGACTTACAATCTATTTTGGAGGATAACACCGTTTCGAGCCTCCTTGGTTATGTGTTTTTGTTTTGATCTCCATATCATCATCATGTATGTATTGGACAGTGCACTGGGTGCCATTTTGATATAATGGATATATTCATGAGCCTACTTTG
>APFE031207072.1:1080-22066 GCA_000404065.3 Pinus taeda | reverse complement strand
CAATTTCATAGTACAATCTATGTGCCAAATCCGCCTTACCCAACAGAGAATTTTCTTCGCAGTAGTACCTCTCAATCTGAGACAAATGTCCCAGCTGAAACCCTGGATAAACCTTTTGGCAGCTCCTCAGATCCGATCTACCCCAGAAACCCCAGCGTCCGCCTTTCTGGACTGCATCAGCCTCTCTCTGCCCAGCCTGGCCCTGCGTCACCTTGAATGGGCCTGCGTCAGCCTCAAGAGGCACTGTGTCAGCAACGCTGGCCCTCTAAAGCACTGCGCAGCTCCTGGCTGCTTCTACGTGGCCCTGCATGAGCCCTGGCTGCTACTGCGTCACTCTCTCTGGCTCCTGTGCTGATCCCCGACACTATCTCTACCTCTCTGTCTCTGTACTCAATGCCCCTCAGCTGCAACTCCGATCACTGATTCTATCTCTCTTAGCAAACCCCGCTCTAGAGAATAGAATGACTGATCAGTTGGTGTACTCTCCAAGTGACCCTCAAGCCTCGTCTTATACTTTTCTCGTTGACATATCAGCAGTCAAGATTAAGTCCCTAATCGACGGCTACTATTAAATCTGGCTTGATCCATGTCTTTTGAACCATTCTAACACAGTTTTATATTAATCCATATTAATATTTTAATTTCCCTAAGTTTAGACTTAGGGACTCCATTAAAAATATTAATTATTTTAATATCTCCTGAACTGTTTAGAATCTACCCAAACCCTTTCTGGGTATTGGAGATCTCATGTAACCCAACCTCTCCACCAAATTTCATGGCTAGAGCACATCCGATGCTACCCCAAATCAACAACATATAGGAGGAAGCATACTTAGAGAGACCCAACTCCCCTTTCAGAGGAAGATATCCCTGATACAGAGTGAAGAAACACCAGAAGGGGGCAAGGGGTTAGAAAAGACACCTAAATTTGAAAGACCAGATATGGGGGCTAAGGAGGAACAAGCTTGTAATAGCTTACTCAAGGCCATAAAAGGGCCGAGGGCCAAAAAGAGATGGTGGAGGCAATGAAGGGTATGACACGCACAAGGGCTTCCAATGGAAAAGAGCCATTGAATGGGGAAGGGCCCAACAGTGCTAAAAGCAATCAAACCCGGACTTGTGCACATAATACATCCCACACTGATAGCAAAATGGGCAGGCCCAATATGCCTCAGTTTGTGCAGTAGGCTGCAGAAAGCTTAACAGAGCAGGCTGATTTTGGAATTCCTTATGCAAATTACATGGAACAATATCAATCCCTAGGAAGGGATTTCCACGCTGCTATGAGCTTCATTGATTTTTGTCACCTTCACCTTTAGCTAAAGAGCAGGCCCAAACCATCTCAGAGCTTTCCAAGGCAAAATCATGGGCTGCAAAAAACACTGGGGAGGGTGATCATCTCCAGTTTTGATGGGTCGTCCATATACTCAGCTAGATCATGGGTGCAAAAATTGGACACTTATTTTCAGCCACATCATATGATAGAGGAGGAGGCTATCAAATTGGCCACCTTGCACTTGGATGGTGAGGCAAATGAGTGGTGGTACCATGGGTTGGTGACGTTGGGGCATAACAACATCTCCTCATACACATAGTTCACCCAGAGGCTTATTGAGAGCTTTGACACGAAAGATCTAGAGATACATTTTAGAGAGCTGGCACAGCTTAAGTAGACAGATAGCCTGGAGGCTTATATTGCAGAGTTTCAGAGCTGGCAGTCATGGTTACAAATATTTCAGAGGCTAGATTAGTGATGTTATTTGTAGAGGGGTTGGCAGAACCTCTATGTGGATGGGTCAAGAGTTTTGAACCCACCACACCTCGTGCAGCAATCAATAAAACTAGGGACTTACAAGATGCAACTTCCAAATATAGATTCACTCCTAAACCTTCTTTCCCTCAAACGGGGAAAGAGGTCAAACCCTTTCAAAAGGAGTGGATCGGGAAACCAAAACTGGATGAGGAGGCCCATGAGTGGTGGTACCATGGGTTGGTGACGTTGGGGCATAACAACATCACCTCATACACAGAGTTCACTCAGAGGCTTATTGAGAGCTTTGACACGAAAGATCTAGAGATACATTTTAGAGAGTTGGCACAGCTCAAGTAGATAGGTAGCTTGGAGGCTTATATTGCAGAGTTTTAGAGCTGGCAGTCATGGTTATAGATATTTCAGAGGCCAGATTAGTGATGTTATTTGTAGAGGGGTTGGCAGAACCTCTACGTGGATGGGTCAAGAGTTTTGAACCCACCACACCTCATGCAGCAATTAATAAAACTAGGGACTTACAGGATGTAGCTTCCAAATATAGATTCACTCCTAAACCTTCTTTCCCTCACACAGGGAAAGAGGTCAAGCCCTTTCAAAAGGAGTGGATCGGGAAACCAAAACTAGATGAGGAGACCCGAAAAGAGTTGAGGTAGAAGAAACTTTGTTTCAACTGTTAAGAACCTTAAGCACCGAGGCACAAGTGTGCGGGCAAAGACAAAGCGAGCAAGGCCCATTGCATTGAGGTGTACTCAGAGAGTGACAATGATGACAGTGATGAGGAGCAAGCACATGGACCGGTACAGGGACCAACATAAGAAAAATTACAAGGGCAGATGCACCAGACCGTTGGAGGTGAGTCCTCACATGTAGAGGGCGAAGCTCCTATTCTTGCCTCTATATCAGGATCAATGTTACTTGGGAGCGGGAGCGAAAACGGGTGCGGGAGCGACATTTTCAGAAGCTCCCGATTTGGGAGCGAATCCCGGAGCGATCTTTATAAAATATATATATAAATATATATATATATATCTACTATATATATATAATATATATAGATTATATTATATTTTGATACATATATTTTGATACATATATGTCAACAAAAACATGTAGAATGATGAATTAGATATAAAAAACATAAAAAAAACATAAATTGATCAGTGAACCATATCACATCAATCATCTAGAAGTTATAACCTTCATCAACCATGTCCACAAGTTAGTAACATACATATTACAACTGCAACATATTGAGTCTCGTGAATCATGATTCATCAAATTCAATCTTAAAGTTTCAACTTCAAGCTTTCAAAATTGAAAATTCAATATATAACATTTATCATCATTGATCACCAAAGTTGTACTTGTAAGCTAAGTTTAACCATTACAAGAAATAATATCTTAGATATTTCTAAGTTCTAACTTCTAACTGTTAGCATGAAAGGAAATGTTATAAAATGAAATATGAATAATGAAATGAAATGAAACAACTTTAGTCTTTCACGAAGCATCATATTCATAATTCACAATCATTACCAATGAGTTATAATTGCCAACTTGGCAACTTCAAACTTCAAACTTTCATTGTCACGGTCATATCTAGTTTACAAAAAATATCATTATGATATGAAAGAGTCGAGTCAAGAGTCAAGGACTCAAAACTCAACAATTATGAAAACTAATAGAAACTAGAAAAGACAAGTAAACTATAAATCTACATGTGGCCCTTGCCACAAGAGTCTCTTGTATAAGCAGGTCGTGGTGATCTTCTAGGAGTCTCTCGCACAGACCGACGACCAGAACTAGAAGGCACATGCCCTCCACGTGAGGATGTAGATGGAGGTGGCGACAGCAAAGGAACAAGACTCGAAACTCGAGCACTGCTACTGGACGGTGGAGGTGGCATGGCTGCTGCAGCTGCTTCATCTTCATCCCTTATAAGTTCCTCTTCCAGTTCTTCAAGATGTATAGTGCCATCCTCCAAATTGTCATCCTCTGGGTCGTTGTCCCAAATTTTATATGTGGGATCCTCATAAGCCCGATCACAGTAATGACTCAACAACCTCAAGTTGTAGTGCACATAAACCAAGCTTTCTGCCCTGTTTTCATTGAGTCTGTTTCTTTTCACATTATGTATGAAGCTGTAAGTGCTCCAACACCTCTCTGCAGAAGAAGTATTTACAACCTGTGACAGAAATTTTTTTGCCAATTTTGGCAAAATTCCTTCGCCGCCATATGTTTCCCACCATGTGAGAGAATCAAATCTGTCTGTCTTCCATTGCATGGAAGTTACCAAACAAACCAGTGCCACTGAAGTATCTGCGTATTTCAAGGCGCGCAGCTGCACATTCCTCCCTATCAGGTATCAACTTTTCTAATGCTTCCAAATATCCTCTAGTTACCTCTACATCTAAATGGGGTTTGGTCCTAATCCCACCCCCTAGTGCAGGTTGGCCCAACCAAGATGTAGAGTAGTATTTTGGTGTAAGGATATACGCCAAGCAATGTAGTGGAAGATTAAGTTTATTCCACCGTACACACAAAATCGTGAATCAGTTTGTACAAGTCGGGATCTCTATTATGAACAATATCTTTTATTTGCCCCAACATGGTATCCATCTGCTCATACACCTCGCCAATCACTAGTTTATCTGTATCTGCAAACCGAATCATGTGATAAATGCGCTTGGTGAAATCCAATACTTGCCTCACACTTGACCAAAACTAACCATCAAGAGTGGCCTCCTCCACCAGTTCAAAACCTCACCTGTCAGTTGCATTTGTAGCCTTTTCCTTTAATACCTGCCAATGTGGACTTGATACCATGCTAGCCAATGACTCTCTTACCTTCAAAAGGCGCCTAAAGGTGAGGTAATAGCTACCAAATCTTGTCTTCGCAATCTTCGACAACTCCAATCTTGAGTGACTGCGGAAAAGGCCATAGGTATTGCTATGATTTGTAATAAATTTTATCATTTGTTTGCCTTTCTTGTACAAATCACCAATCCATTTGTTTTGTGCATTTTTTTTCTTGACAACATCATGCATCAGAAGGCTCAATGTGTGAACCAAACACCCAAACCAAAATATGTTGGGGTATTTATCCTCAATAATTGCTCCCGCTGCCTTACAATTAGGAGCATTATCAGTGATGACTTGGATGACATTGTATGGCCCAATACGGTCAATTGTTTCAAGTAATGCTTATGCAATGTTGATGGAAGTCTTGAACTTGTCTAAGTAATCATATGCATTTAGAAAGATGGCACCACTAACAGACACAGCAAGAACACTTATCAATGGCTTGCCTTTTACATTTGTCCATCCATCAGATACAATGGACAACCCATGGTCAGTCCAAGAACTTGTCATTCTATTCAAAGAATGTGATATTTTTGCTTTTCATGATCAATTGCAATAGTTCTTGCCTTGTCATACCCAGGGCTCTTGTATCCTTTAGGGGCATCATTTATAGTAGAAACCATTCCGTTCCAATAAGGTGAGCGAAGAACATTGAATGGTATCCCACATGCATAGAGAAACCTGTAAACCTTTGAATCCACATCATTCCTACACCCCTCATCAAGGAAATCTGATATGGTTCTACGCCTTAAACCTGATGACCCTTTGCCTCCATATCCACTGCCTTGGGAGGATGCTGAAGGAGTTCTTTGTGCTTGTGATTGTGAGCTTGGTTCAAAGAAACCCCTTGATTATTTTGATTTGTATTGGGCTTCCTCCTCTTCCCTTATGTATTTGGCTCTATCCGTTGTTGACACCGCTGGACAAGTTTTGATTCCTATTTGTTTGTCTCCATCGCATGGCCTTTTCCCGCAGAGGTGTTTTCTGGCACAGGTGTATGAACCTGTGTAATCATTGTTGCAATGGGGGCAATGAAATTTAGTGGTTCCACCCCCTTTCCCTGTTTCAGGCCTGTTAACATATTTCCACAATGGGGTTTGGTCTTGTTTAGTTTTATGAGAGTCATGTTCACCCTCCTCCAGCTCCTCCTTAGTGGGGTTTTCATCAAATCCACTTTCTCCAGCTTCTTCATCCCCCTCTTCATTTTGGCCCCTCCATTTCCTACTCTCCAGCACCATAATAACCATAAAAGGGACCAAGAGGAGGAAAATCCCAAGAAATATAGCCAGGTCCATGATATTTGATATTTTTAGGCTTTTGAATTTGCAAATTAATTTAATTTATTTAGATAATTAATTTAATAATTTTAATCTATTAATTTAATTTAGATTCATAATTTTTTAACTAAATATAGTTAATAAACTAAATTAAACTACCTAAATTACTACCTAACTAAATTAAACTAACTAAACTAACTAAATTACTAAGTTACTTACCTCTTTGCAGGCTTGCTCCTCGCTCCTCGGCACTTGCTCCTCGCTTCTCCTCGCTCCTTTGCTCTTGCTCTCCTTGCTTTGGCTCTCATTCAAGTGATAATGAAATGTTTGTTTGCCCCATTGGGCTTTTAAAACAATTTTTTTTTTTTTAAATTGGAAATTTTTTTCGCGTTCGCGGCTTTTTTTCCGCCCGGATCGTTCCCGGTGTCGGTCGATTCACTCCTGGAGCGAATATTTAATGCTCAGGAGCGATCGCTCCCGAGCATTAAATATTCGCTCGAGGAGCGACGGGAGTGATGCTCCCAATGTCGCTCCCTAACTTGGTAGGGAGCGCACTCCCGAGCCGCTCCCGCCCAGAGTGCGGATTGGGAGCGGGAGCGGGGGGTGCGCTCCCCAGCAACACTAAGATTGTTGAACGACCACGATGATGCTTGCGCAACAGTGCATACAACATCGTGTGTGAATGTGATAGATGTTTACCGAACACGACTCAAACACAACCTTCAACGTCACCAGAACGAGGTCACAAGTATGACATAGAAATCAACATGCGGAAGACAATAGTTGGTTGATTAAATGAAAAAAATAAGCAAGACATGTAGAAGAAAAACATAAGATGACTTTTCGTGTTTGCACACATGCATGTTACTAAGGAGAGGGTGGTATGACAATGACAAGCAGTTCTGCAAACACAACTAAGAAGTGTACTTCGAAAGATGTTTCATACTTACCATACTTACCCTCAAGATGATCATGCATCTGACGGAGTTTGCATGAGGTCTTGATAGTTTCCATTACTCGGTTCCTTGGTCCTTCTCCTCAGCTCATTGGAAATGATTTCCACATGTCACCTTTTCCTGTAGTCAGTGAGAGGTAGATCTGTGCAATTTCAATGGACAGTGTATGTTGCTGGAATGAGGCCCATTTGCACAATTTCTGCATGCAAGACTGACAAGACAACTTGGACAACACTGCGCAGTTTTGAGGTTCAAAGCACTGCTGCGGGAGAGGGGTCCCGAGAGGACCTCTCTGGGCAATTTCTGAGTGCAGTGCAGCTGGACTGCTCTGCTCATTTCTAAAGAGCAATGTTGGCTAGGGCTTCTGCGGGCTACGGGGTTTAAACAAACAAGGGAGGAAGCTTTGATGGTTGTAGAAGCAAAGCGCATAGTTCCGGGAAGCTGGATGAGTCTAGGTTGCTTGGGAAAATGGCTAAGTGTGAGATCAGTAAAACATATGCAAACATTGATAGGAATCGACTGTGATCGCACACGGACACTTTGTGACACAACGTAGACCATCCAAAATACATAAGACATACTTTTCTTGATGCAACAACCTTTGCGGCGTGAGTGTGTGAGGTGAGTGTGAAACATGTCTATGTGATGACAACCACTCATACACATACAACTCCCTTGAAGCAAGACAACATTCCCTTTGCATGACAAACAACAACCCCTATGCCCAAATATGACACATTCTACATGAAGATGAGAACATGGACAACTCTTAGGATCAAGGAAGGGAGCTTGAAATCATCAGCTTACCAACAAGCGACCAAAGATAATCGATCGCAGTAACCGAGGTAGGCTCCGAAATTTACATACGAGGCAAAAGTTTAGAGGGTGGTTCTAGCCGCTACAACAAAGCTCAAAAGGTAACATTTTACCTCCACAAGTCATGACATTTCATATATGAGGGTTATGTCAAGCTCAAAAGTTGTGATGTCATGCTCAAGACATGTCCAATCATCATGTAGACACCCAAATCCGTCGTCAAAGTGCCATGTCAAGATATAAGGGCAACATCCTATCTCCATGTGCAATGTCCCATCTCCAATTAGTGAAGAGGTGTCTCATGAGGGGTTCCATGTCATCAATAGGCCCAACACTCATCATAGAAACATAATCAAGGGTGAAATGCTCATCATCAAAGGTAGGGTGTCTCAACAATCATCATGTCATGTCAAGGCCTCAATAGGCTCCAAAGGGTATGCAACATACTCATTGAAGTGTTGAAGAAGATCACCATTGTCCTCCAAAGGACCCTGTTTGTGCAAGCATCATCAAGTAGGGGCTACAAGAATCAAGTGAGACCAACCAACATGTATACAAGGGTCATTGTAACATAAGAAAGGCATGTTTAATGCAAAAGACACTAAGTAGATCACATTAGGTATCTTCCTCAAAGTTCACTCTAGCTTATGACTTTATGCAACTTGCAAAGTCTAGGTATGGCAGGGCCATTATAGAACCCTATTTGAAGTGCCAATACTAAAGAATTAGAGTATATCCCAAGGAACCCATCAAGGTGTAAGTGTGAATGAAAATGGTATGGAATGTGTTTTATTTCATGGGAATGATGCCTTTGACATGCAAGGCCTTGTGTGATGTTCATCACCATGAATGCCTTTGTAGTGGGAGTGCTTTGTACATTGAGTTAACTTTTCCTCGACATTGTATCTAACCCCCCCTTTATTGTTTTTTCCTTTATATTCTTTGTTTCCTGATTTACAAGTCCACTTTTGATGTATATGCATTTCACTGCATAGGGGTTGGGACAATTCAATTAAGTCTTTCCTTTAGTTATGCATCCCATTGCATTAGGACTTGGGGTGATGGCCTCATGGTGAGGGGGATAGAGCTCAATATTCTTTGGCTTTGATTTATCATTAATATCCCTTTTATCACATAAGTGTTAGGCTTCATTTTTTCAAAACCTCTTTGTTTTGTTCTTTCTTGATTACTCATTATTTGACTAGGGTTGAGTGTGGACTCAATCAAAGCAACCTTCTTTTGGTCATCTTTAGGTAATTCTAATTTTTATATTTATTTTCTTTGGTTAATATCTTGAGATACCTTGGTTCCATGTGTTCATTTGTGACTTTCATATGTTGTTCATCATAATTCATTTTTCTAAGTGAAAGAATATCATCAAAAGCAAAGGGAGAATTAAAAATTCTTGGGAGTAATCCTTATTTTTAGGGATTGATGGTGTACTTGCAACTTATTCAATGTCTTGTTTAATTGGCATTCTCAATTTTTCATAAACATAGAAATTACAAGCTTCACCAATGTTCATTTACTCATTCATAAGATCTTGGGAGTCTTCTACTAGACTACCTATAAAAGGTGACGAAGGCTCCATTAGAAGTCAGGATAGTCACATAAGGTAAGTTAATTTGAAGGGTTCCTCTTAAGGTTGTGGCCCACTTCCTAGAAAATAACATCTTTGAAGCATTAAGCACATTTATGACCACAACATCCATTAGGATTGATATACTTAGATAGGTGGCAAGCCTGACTTTGAAATCCTTAATCAAACCACAAACTTGGATTGTTTTTGACTCAGTTTGACAAACATTTTGGTAAGGCCTTGTAATCTTTAAACCTAATTGATCCATTACCTTTAAAGGCATCACTTTGATAGAAGCCCCATAGACTATAGTCAAGCATACAATTATGAAATAAGAGGTTATTTACTACCAAATAAATGAAATAAGGTGCATGTTCTCCATTTCTATGATCATAATGCATTGCTTGTAATCTTATTGAAGGATCCTCAAGTTCATATTTAATACTTTATAATTTCTTTACCTTATCCCTTAGAGAACAAATATTCATTATTTTAGTAACAGGTAGAGGTATATTAATCTTTGCCAAGAGAGATGTGATATCAATATTCAAGTTGATATCATCTTTCTTATGCAAAGTTGGTGGGTGAGTGATAGTGGCATCCAAGGGTAAGGGGTATCTTGTCCATTTTCTTGAGAAGGTTGCGAGTCATTGGGCTGGGAAGTCTCAAGTACTTTGTTTCTTCTAGTATATTTCATCTACTTTCTTCCTATGCTTATCTCTAGATTCTTCATCCATGGCAATTGACATTTCCAATCTAGCCATCTTGGAAACTTCAAGATGCTTAATTCAACTTGTTCTCTAATAACAATGTTAGGTCCCTATACTATTAGTGTAACCCTTTATTGTTATTAGTGCAACCCTCTTATTGTATTATTGTGCCCATATAGTCCCCATGTTGTTATTATTATACCCCATAGAAGCCCACTATTGTTATTGTTATGCCCCTACAATATTATTGTTATGCGGGGTTTGATTGTATTGGGACCCCTTAGACTCCTATATATAGAAAGGAGGTCTTGTCATTTGTATCATCCAAGAATTGTTCATTTGTGTAATGTAAAGGAGGTTTCCCCCTCGAAGAGGCTTATTTTTAAGTTGTTGATCTATCTTTTCTATCTTTTTGTGAGCTGGTTTCATAACATTTGGTATCAAAGCTTTGGATTCTAGGGTTTTGCTGCTCCAAACAGGTCATCATGGCATTTTTGCTATAAATTTTTCGCTATGAAGTTTCAAAAGCTAAATAAAAACCCATTTGAGCTAAAATCTTGGTGAAGCTCGGGCCTGAATTTCAGATCTTGTTTCGCTATATTTTCGGAGATATGGTCCAAAACATTTAGGGTTTTTGCAGGCTCCCGAATTACATCCTAAACAGGTGACCTTGGGAAAATCTTCATAAATTTCTCTCTGAGTATTAGATTGAAATTTCATAAGAAGTTACACAAAGAGGATGGAGTCTACTTCTCTGTGTATCATTTTTAGGTCTGAAGGTCGAAACAGTGACATGTGGCACTTCGTACAAGTTCTCTCTACTGAAAAAGTATATAAATAGGTCATCTTGGGAGATTGGGCATAACTCTTTCTTGGAGAATCCAATTTCAATCAGAATTGTGGCATTGGAAGAAGGATGCAGAGGGATACCACAATTCGTAATTCCAAACCTTGGAGATCCGAACTTTCAGAGATACAACAGATTCAAGATCGAGATCCTAAAAGCATGAAAAAGAATGACTCAAACTAAGAAAATAAAAACACCTAGTAATCAAAATTGGATGGATGATTTGAAGAATGCGATCGAAGCTAAGATAAATAGTTTTATCTATGCCATGGAAGCTTATATTGATGGTATGGAAGAATATTGGAAGAAAGGCATGGAATATTTGAAGAAAGACATGGAAGGTTTGAAGGAAGGCGGGACAAAGCTGTTACAAGAAAGGCCTCCTAATGGCAAAAAGGTAGTAGAGGAAGCTCATGATGAGAACAAAAGTAATGTTAATCATGATTTCATAGAATCTAACGTTGGATTGAAGACCCAACATATTCCAAAGATAGATATGAGGAAGTATGATGGCAAGGATCCCTTTACATGGATGCTACAAATGGAGAAATATTTTGATCTACATAATGTGCAAAACACACAAAAGGTGTGTATTGCATCTTTATATTTAGAGCCAAATCAGTTTGTGTGTTATAGAGGGATTTGTTCTCGTAAACAACTTGTCACCTGATCAATTTTCACGAAGGAAATGATAGCACATTATGAGGATACAAAGAGCAACACCTTCTTTAGCCAATTGATAAATCTCAAACAAAAGGTTTCAATGGCACAGTACATTGAGGACTTCCAAAAATTGAATATAAGGGTAAATGATATTCCAGAGAAGTATAGGATTGAAGTCTTCATAGGTACTTTAAATGATAACATCCAACATGAGGTTCGCCTTTGGGAACCTGATTCATTGGATAAGGCATACATGTTGGCAAGAAAAATTGAAAGCAAAATTATGGCAACAAGGAAGCCTACCACTCATAACTATAAAGACGGAACTGTTGTTGCTCCTAGCAGCCTTTCACCACCTACAAGGTTGACACCAAAACATTTGGAAGAAAAAAGAGCAAAAGGGATTTGTTACAATTGTGATAGAAAATACACTAAAGGTCATAAGTGTGCTGAGAAGAAATTAATTTACATATATGGGGAACAGGAGCAAGAAAAGGAACAAGAAACATCAAAAGAAGAGGATATACACCAGGAACCAATCCCAGAGAAAGAAGAAATGAATCTAACCATATCTTGTAATACATTGACAGGAATTACCAGTCCTCAAACTCTCAAGATAGAAGGGCATATCAAGAAGAAAAAGGTAATAGTGTTTATTGATTCGGGTAGTACCCATAGTTTTATTCATTGTAAGATAGTCAAGGAATTGAATTGCTTCCTATATCCAGCACCAGAGTGTCAAGTAATGGTTGCAAATGGAGGAACCATAAATTGCTCTAGAAAGTGCCATAATATCAAGCTATCCATGGGAGAATACGTCTTGAATAGTCCAATGCTTTCCATTCCGATGGGTGGTGCAGATGTTATATTAGGAGTCGAATGGCTACAATCTTTGGGTACGATAGCTTTTAATTTTCAAGAACTTTTCTTGCATTTTTTTGGGAAGGAAAGGAATTTGAATTAAGGGGTATCGTAAGGAAACTAGGAAAGATAAGCAACTCTAATAGCATGAAAAAGCTTCTAAAGAAATAACAACGGGGCGTAATTGCACAATTATGTTCACTAGAGGTTCCATATCGAAATCATCTATTTCTCCATATCTCCAAAATGTTTTGGACAATTATTCCAAGGTATTTGAGACTCCCAAAGGCTTCCCACCTATTCGTGATCATGATCATGCTATTCATTTGATTCTAGGAAGTGTTGCCCCAAATATCAGGCCTTATAGATATCCATATGCCCAAAAGAGTGAAATTGAACATATGGTTGCAAAAAGGCTAGAGGTTGGTATAATTCAACCTTGTCAAAGTTCTTTCTCTACTCCAATGGTATTGGTACACAAGAAGGATGGGTCATGGTGCAGTGTCGAGATTATAGGGAGCTCAACAAGCTTACTATTAAAGATAAATCATAAATTTCCCATTCCTGTCATTGATGAATTGTTGGATCAATTACATGGAGAAATTTACTTTACCAAGTCGGATATTCGTTCAGGATATCATCAAATCATAATGAAGACTAAATACATTCCAAAAACAACATTTAGAACTCATGAGGGTCATCATGAATTTTTGGTCATGCCTTTTGGCCTTACCAATGCACCTTCTACATTTCAAGGTTTGATGAATTCCATTTTCAAACCCTTCCTTAAGAAATTTCTTAGTATTTTGATGTATACTAATCTACAACAAGTCTGGAAGGATCATGTTCAACATTTGACAGGGTGCTCAAACTATTGGAGGAGAAACAATTATATGCAAAAAGCTCCAAATGTTTCTTTGGAGTACAAGAGGTGGAATATTTGGGTACTCGGTTAGCTCATAGCTCATCTTATCATCCTCAATCTGATGGGAAAACTGAGATAGTGAACAAATGTTTGGAAGGATATCTTTGTTGCTTTCTATCTGATAAACATAAACAATGGGTCAAGTTGTTTCCTCTGGCTGAATGGTGGTATAACACTTCCTTCCATACTGTAGCAAAAATGACCCCATTTATGGCACTTTATAGATATCATATCTTTAAAAGTAAATTCTAAGGTTCAATCAGTGGAAGATCACATCGAGTATCAACAAAAAGTTCTCAAACTCTTAAAGGATAACCTCACTTTGGTGCAAAATAGAATGAAACAACAAGCAGATCAACATCACAAATAAAGAAGTTTTGATGTAGGTGACTGGGTATTTCTACGACTACAACCATACAAACAAATGTCCCTCAAGCAAGCTAAGAAGGATAATAAATTATCACCAAAGTATTATGGTACGTACAAGGTGTTACAAAAGATTGGTACTATGGCATACAAATTAGAGCTTCCTACATCTTCCCGAGTGTACGCAGTTTTCCATGTTTCATGCTTAAAGAAGGTTATAGGTGAGAAGATCCCAGTTCAAACAATATTGCTAGAACTTGATGAGGAAGGAAAAATCATATTGGAACTAGAAGCAGTCACAAAAACAAGAAATCGACTGCTACGAAATCGATCAATTTTAGAGTATCGCATCAAGTGAAAGAATTTACCCGCTAAAGATTCCACATAGGAGGATGAAAATTTTATACAGAAGCATCCATAACTACTCAAGCGTTGAGGAAAACACTTTTTGAAGGAGAGGAGCATGTTAGGTCCCTATACTACTAGTGTAGCCCCTTATTGTTATTAGTGCAACCCCCTTATTGTATTATTGTGCCCATATAGTTCCCATGTTGTTATTATTATGCCCCATAGAAGCCCACTATTGTTATTGTTGTGCTTGTACAATATTATTGCTATGTACGCTTTGATTATATTGGGACCCCTTAGACTCCTATGTATAGAAAGCAGGTCTTGTCATTTGTATCATCCAAGAATTATTCATTTGTATAATGTAAAGGAGGTTGCCCCCTCGAAGAGACTTATTTTTAAGTCGTTGATCTATATTTTCCATCTTTTTGTAAGCTAGTTTCATAACATTATAGGCTTCTTGGGAAAGCATAGTATAGATAGGATCCAATTATTCAATATAATGTACACATTCATTAGGATCTTCATCATTAACATAATTTTTATTTCTAGGACAATCCCATTCCCCTTGTGATTCATTACAAGGAAAACACTAGCGATTCCCTTCTTAGTTGATCATATCATATGGTGCAAATGTATAGGGAGCCTTTTGTTTAGGAGGAGGTCTCTTCTTGTTCCACTTTTGGTTTCCCCTTTGACCAATGTTATTATATTAAGGCTTAGAAGGGAAATTTTGTTGTTTATCCCTCTCTTTCTAAAACAACCACTTTATTCATAAGGAGAGCTTGGGTTTGGAAGATATCAATTGTAACTTGGCAAAACTTCTAAGCTAACATCATCATGGGTTGTTGAGCAGGCTCAACATATTTCATGGCTCTAGCCCTAGTCTCAGCTTTAGCATGAGGTGCATGAAAGGTTCCACCTTAGAGGCCAAGTGGTATTCTTCAATATTCAAAGCCTGCTCTTGTGTTTTTACAATGATCTTTGAGAACTTGTCTCGAAGCATATATCCAAATTGCCCTTCAAAAGAATTAGTGTGTTGTAGAAGAATAGCACCATCTTTTTGCATGATGTCATCAAGGATTTGTTTTACTTACTTATCAAATCTTTCAACGAAGTCCCTTGTTGTTTCCTTATCTTTCTTCTTCATCTCATTGAATTGTGTTAATAAGGATCTACCATCCTTCTTAGTTCCCTATATTTTCATAAAAGTACCTTGGAAGTCTTTCTAGTACTTAATGCTTTTATTAGGAAGACTATTGTACCATGTCCTTGCATTTTCCACTAAGAATGGGGAGAAAAGATCATCACATCCTCATGATCATTGCCCATAGGATGGAATGAGAAGATGACATAAAATGAAGACAAGTGTTCATCAATGGAAATGACATTGTTGCCAAAAAACCTAGGTAATTTCCTATAAAAAATTTCAAGCATATTACAAACATGTCTAGGTTTTGAAGTCATTGGTAACCCATGGTTGCAAATCCATTGTAGTAACTTGTGTAAGATTTCTAGAAAGAGACTTGACAACAAGAGAGTTATGAGGAACTTTCCTTTTATATACCTTATATGTTTGAATGGGTCTTTGGTAGGAATCTTGAACACTTGGTTCTCTTGATGTGGAGTTGCCAAATGAGCACACTAGGTTAGGCTTTGGGGTAACCTCATCAAAAGTGGGTTGAAGTGTTGTAACATTTTTTTGGCAAAATGATACACAATTTTTTTTTAGCTTTGCCAGAAATATACCAGCTTATTGGGTGTTCTCATCCACTTGGGAATGATTTTGAAGGAAACCATCTACAAGAGGTACAACAGGAAGGTTTTTTTCTAGAACTAAATGGCTTGTCTAATTTTTCTTTGCTTTCCATCAATCACTAACTTTGGATAGACCACAGTGGTTATTTGAATAATTTTGCAAAGGCAATGGTTGTTATACAATATTTGTGGCAAATATAAGATGTCAACTGTCTAAGCAAAATACTAGCAATATCAAGTCTCTCTTCAAGCACTTGCAGTTGTATTGATGATTTGATAGTTTTAAGGCACTATGATACTGAGATTGAGAAGAAGAATGAAGGAAATAGCGAGGTAAAGTGGAAAGATATGTTCCAAAGTCTTTGACATACATTCCAACCCTAGTCAATAGCACTGCGCAATTATCTTCTTTTTTGTCATTTTTTCTAGCCATCTTCAAAGGATCTAGTGCTAGGAGGACAGGAGGCCTAGAATTGAAAGTGGTTTGTGTTGGAGAATGCAATAGGGAAGCTATTAATTCAATTTCTCCTTAACCTTAGTAATTGCTTGTGAACTTTATTTATCTTCTTGTGTTTCTTTATTAGATCTTCTTCATCAAACAATTATCAAGTGCAAAAACAATGGACACAGAAACTAGTCTCCAAACCAGGGCAAAACCCCTCCAAGGGGAAAACCCAGAAAATCTCTTCTATTCTTATAGAATATGTTTCAAATGAGAAAACCAAAACCCAAACCTCAAGACCGAAGCCTCCTTCATGTTGGACATTGGATAAACCAACACTCCTTGTGTGTTTCGCGACAAGGACTAACCGCCACTTGTGGATCCTTATCTCTGGTGATACGATCGTTGACTAATGCATGTGGGTTTTGGTGTAACGACAATTGTGATTGCCAAAAAGTGGTATCAAAGCATAGGTCCCGAGTTCGATACACACCCGACTCACTTTGGGGGGGGGGGGCGGGGGGAGATTGTTGGATATTGGATAAACCAATGCTCCCCGTGTTTCGCGACATGGACTAACCGCCTCTTGTGGATCCTTATCTTTGGCGATACGATCGTTGACTAATACCTACAAGTTTTGGTGTAATGACAATTGTAATTCCCAACACTTCAGCACCAAGTCGACCCTCCAAGGAGCCCTTCCAATTAGGTCAAAGTCCAACCAAATCAACAAGAGTCAAACCCTTCCAAAACTGCACTAAACTCGGAATTTTGTTCTAGCTTCAGTATTTTAGGTCTGTAACTTCGACCCCTATAGCAACTCAGTATCTTCGTACATGTGCGAGATATTAGGGCAAAACCTTGACTAGAAACTCGATTTTCCTTCTTTCTACCTTCAGTTTCTCTTCTCCTTGTCTTTCTTGTCTTCCTTCTTGGATTTCACACCCCAAATCAAACTTCTAGATTCCAGATCGAACTTGTTGCCAAATGAGGTCGAATAACTTCTATTTATACTGATTTGTGGAGGTCGAATAACCCTCTTTGGGCCGACTTGTGCTAGGTATTAGTTTTTGTAGCATCAGATGGTGTTCTACTCTCAACAATTGTCAGAGTGGCTAAGAAACACTAGGATGCCAAAACCCAGAAAAGGTTTAAGGAAAAACCACCTAGAATTGCCTTAATTAAGTTAATTAATCTGTAATTAAATTTTTCCTTAGTCTAACTTAGGGAAAATGACTAATTAACAACAATTAATTGAGGAAGGTGATATTTCTCTAGAAAATCACACAGATCGACTAGGAAATGATCTCAGTCGTTGATTATCATTAAGTTTTAATCTTGGCCATTAGAGTCCCAACTAGAGGTTATAAGAAGAAGTTGATGGGTAGATGGAGATACACAGTTGAGATCGATTTCCTTGGGTAGTTTGATTTTCCAGAGAGCAGCAAAAGTTGTCGGAAGAGTTCGAGCCAGAGTAGGGAATGTAAAAATTTCTAATTTCCCACCCCGGTTTTCAGTTTCACCTTATTTCTCCAAAATAGTTAAATGCCCTTTCCCATATCCATACATTCAACAACTGGAAAATAAATTTTGTTGAAAACACAAATTCTGGAAATATTACAGAATGCTAGAAAATGCAGAAATAAAAAATTAGTAGGTACAAACAGCGATTCAACACATTTAAACACAGTGATTTTTGGTCAAAGTGACCCTAGAAAAACCCCCTACAACTCTTGGGGAAAACTAGTTTGAAAGCTCCTTCTTATTTCTGGAAAATGCTTTTTACAGTGAGAAATATTCAGCAAAAAATCAGCAAGCAAACTTTTACAACTTATCTCGTTTTCCGTACCTCACAACCCACTGGAAAAACTTGCAAACAGCAAAACAGAACAGCAATAAATGTTGTATGGCCTCCTCGATTTTTGTGCCCAATTTCAGCGTTAAATGTTGTTGTACGGCTTGCCTAGAAAAGCGTGCAAGCTGCCATAAATACGTTGTACGGATTTCCTCGATTTATGTGTAAAAAACCAGCAGTACAGTTGTACGGATTTGCCTCGATTTGCGTGCCAAGGTACAGCCACTTGCTGTATGTATTTCTACTCCTCGATTTATGTGCACTTGCTGTATGGATTTCTAGAAAATTGTGCCCAAATTCTGCCTTTCACTGTGTGCTAACTCAGTTTTACGGATTTGCTAAAATGTTGCCTTGGAATGTGTGCCAAGCTGCTGTCTCCTTCTCCTCCCTATCCAGAAATCTCCCTTGCTCTCTTGCTCTCCTTCTCTCAATCTGCTCATGAAAGAATGAATGACCTTTTCCTCCTTTTCCTCCTTTAATCTAACCCTAAGTGACCTTTGGGGAACCCCTAAATCCAATGGCTGAAATAGATTGAGATCTAGGGCTGAGATTAAATGCTCATTTAAATCTCACTTTCTATTTTTTAATTCACCCCACTTTAATAAAGACCCATTTAGTCATTTATTTCCAAAGTCACTTTTCCTTTCTAATTTTACATTGACTTTATTAAAGTCACTTTAAAATTAGACTTTAGTAACTTTATCACTTAAAGTCACTTTTAAATTAGATTTGACTTTATAAAAAATATAAAGTCACTTTAGGAGAAAAATTAAATTCTTTTGGACACTTTTCCCTAGGCCAAAGATCAAAGCCTTAGGGAACCCCCTGTCCTCCGGTACCAAATTTCAACACTCCCTCTTACCGAGTGTTCCTCACCACACCCATCTTGTCTCTGAAGTAAACATGCTTGCCCCGTGGTAAGGCTTTGGTAAGAATGTCTGCTACCTGCTCATCAGTGGTAATATACTCAAGCTTCACAGCTCCCTTCTGAACATAGTCTCTGATGAAATGATATCTGATCCCGATATGCTTTGACCTGTCATGAAATACTGGATTCTCCGTGAGTTTAATGCAACTCTGATTATCACAGTATATCACTGAAGGTCTCAACGGCTGACCAAATAAGCCAAACAACATCTTGCGAAGCCAGATGGCCTCACAACTAGCTAGACTGGCTGCCATATACTTTGCTTCTACTGAACTCATTGCTACTGACTGCTGCTTCCGGCTGAACCATGATACTACTGCTGAACCTAACCCAAAACAGCACCCTGAAGTGCTCTTCCTATCAGAAGCACAACCTGCCCAATCAGAATCAGTGTATCCTACCAATCTCACTCCATCTCCCTGCTTGTAGTCCAGACCATAATCCACTGTCCCCTGCAAGTACCGCAAAATGTGTTTTGCAGCCACCCAGTGAACCTTCCTAGGCTCACACATAAACTGACTCACCGTGTTGACTGCAAAACAGATATCTGGTCTAGTGTTGACCAAATACATCAAGGAACCAATCAGCTGCCTGTACAATGTGGGATCCACCAACTCGGAATCCGAAGCATGAAGCTTCTTCCAGTTGGTGATCATCGGTGTCGACATGGGCCTACAATCCTCCATGTGGAATCTGCTAAGGATGTCCACAATATACTTCCCCTGCCCCAGGAAGAAATGCCCCTCCTCCTGCCACACCTCCAAACCCAAAAAGTAATGCATCAAGCCAATGTCCTTAATCTCAAACTTCGTCGCAAGATCTCTCTTGCAGTGCTCTATGAGTCTCTCTGCACCTGTAATGACCAAGTCATCCACATACAGCACCAGAATGAGAGGCTCCTCACCTATCACAATAAAGTAAAGGTTCGGATATGCCTCACTCTTTGTGAAACCCATCCCCTGCAAATAAGTATCTATCCTGGAGTACCAAGCTCTGGGAGCTTGCTTCAGGCCATAAAGGGCCTTCTTCAGTCTGCATACATGGGACTCCTTCCCATGCACCTCAAAGCCCTGTGGCTGCTCAATGTACACTTCCTCCTGTATGAAGCCATTGAGAAATGCGGTCTTCACATCCATCTGGTGGATCTTCTAACCCATCTCTGCTGCTATCGATATAATGGAGCGAATCGAAGTATATCGAGCCACGGAAGCGAAGGTCTCCTCATAATCAACTCCCTCTACCTGGGAGAACCCTCTAGCCACAAACCTCGCTTTGAATTTCTCAATGCTGCCATCTGCAGCATGCTTTACCTTGTAAAGCCATCTGGAAGTAACCACGGACTTGCCCTCAGGCCTCGCCACCACCTCCCAAACATCATTCTTCATGATAGAAGAATACTCCTCCTGCATGGCCTCTCTCCAGACCTGCTGGCTAGCTGCCTCCTCATAGCTAGAAGGCTCAGAGTCAAGGATGCTGGTAACCATCGCCATATAGCTACAAAATCTCCCAGGTGGTCTACTCTCTCTGACCGGCCTCTTCGGCTCAGCAACAGATGTGGCATCTCTCAAGGTGTTCTGAAGCCACTTGGGCTTCCTCTTCCCTGAGCATGCTTCTCCCATAGGAGAATGAAACTCCTCCTCCTCATCACCATCAGTAGCCTGAACTCCTGACTGTCTGTCTGCTGTCCTCCTGCCTGCACCTGAACCCTGTAGAAGCTAAGGTACCGTGTGAACTGTCCATCAGTGGACTCCCTAGTGAACTGCTCTGTGACCTGCTCGGAGCACCACCCCTCTGGCTCGGTGAGCCACTGCGCACTGATGGACCTGACATCCTCATAGATGTACCTCCTGATCCCTGCCCACTGGATCCCTGCGATTGACTCAACTGCTGCTAAGGGTCTGGCTGATCCAGATACTCCAACTCCCGTGATCTCCTAAAGGCCCTATCCTCCTCGAACTTCACATCCCGTCTGACAACAACTCTCCTCTATGCAGGAATGTAAATCCGAAAGGCCTTTGAGGT
>APFE031207067.1:64341-74799 GCA_000404065.3 Pinus taeda | reverse complement strand
AATAAAATAAGGAAATTATCAAAAAAATTAGCATGCCGACACATGGAGGGTGGGCATGTGGCATGTAGACACATGGAGGTGTGCATGTGGTTTCCCTTCCAATGTTTTTTCTATTTAATGAATGATGAGGAGGATGGAAGGGGTTCGATCATTATGAGGTTCCATCTTCATTCTCTTGGGAGAATGCTAAGGCTTAGGAATACTGGCAGTAGTCGTTGATTGAGGGCTCGAGGGTGGCCAGTTGTTGCAGAATCCTGCACAATTGAGCCTACGGTTGGGAGGAGAGTCGTCCCCAAATCTTGTGGTCACTTCGCAGCCGGAAAATACAGGTATAATTTCATTGAAAGAATTGTTTTTCTTTTGATATTAGCTTTAGTTTTATTTGTGCTGTTACAGTAATGGTCTTTTTCAAAGGCTTTTTTTAGTTTCCTAAAGTCGACACAAAGACGAATGTCACATTTTCTTTCTAATAGGTACTAAATTTCCAACACAATATGTGTGTCATGCCAGAAATATGATTTTATATGTCAAGAGTTTACTTAATTCTTCTTTAACTGCAGTTTTGAGACTTAGGTTCATTTTCCTAAGCTTTTGTTGAAAGGGTTTGGTTTTGGGTTTCACAAGAATAACATATTGCATGGTATTTGGAACGAAGGTCTTGAGATCATTACAAGTCAAGGAAAATACATCTTTGTACTAATTGAACAAATTAATGGAATCAGACCTTTCCTTAGGAGAATATTTTACCCCTAGACTTCAATTTCCATAATAGAGTTGTTAGTTCTGCAATTTGTATCCCTCTTAAATCTATCATGCAAGTCATATAAATGCTTCAATCTAACAACAGATTGAGGGATTGGTTTTACCATCTTTAAGAGTTCATTTGATAACCAATGTTTGCTTATTTGAGAAAAAACTTGCAATTTTTCATCTTGAGAAGTCTCATCAATAATTGTGTGCTTAAAAGTTCCCTTTATATGCATAAAGTCAATTATTTGTTTTTCATCATCAAACACACGCCATTTAGTGATGTTTTCAAGTATGGATGGTTTAAAAACCAATTCAACTAAAAAATAATCAGGTTCGAAATTTTCAGCAAGAATCAATCTACAAGCTACATTAGCTACTAAAATATGAATCTTGATTTATAGTTCTAGAAACAAAATAAATACTTAAAACATAAAACTTTGATATTAAATCACATACCTTTAACACCCTCCTCCCACATCTACCCAAGTAACCATCCAATCAGGGTAAACATCCAACGAGAAGCCACTATGATATTATTCAATCTTGTAATTTACGTTAAAGAAGTGAAACCGATGGAAACGCACCATACAGACCTTCAACATCAACATTAGGACCCTTAGGAACCATCCCAACCTTTCTGGCAACCAGCCCTTGGGTCCCATTGAGATTTTGGACCACTTGACCCCCGGATGCTCCCATGCTATAGGTCTGCCAGCGTCGAGGAGGCTTTGGATGCTCTCATGACAAGGCATGTCAGCGTTCAGGGACTATTTTGCTCAGTGTTGTGTCAGTGTCGCTCCTTGGGATTTGAGCCAATTTTTCAGGCCCAGAGCCCAGGTCACTGCCCATAATTTATTGACACCTTCATAACATTAAGATAACAGGGAAATGATAGTACAAATGAAATTACTTGAATACGACCTTGACTAGACCCCTACTAGCCGTGACAAACATTTCATCAAACACATCACAAATATGTAATATATAGGTGTAAATAACATATCTGAGCATAGGGGTCTCATACCTAGTTGAGAATCGCTAAGAAGAATTGATGCCTCAACACCTTAGCTTCCATTTCATCCATTAGCTCATAGATACATTGTTCATTCATTTACCAGTAAAAACATGATGAGATCCATACGTAGCTATTGTCATAAAACATATACATAACCAACATAATAACAACAGAAATACGAAGGATACAATAGCCATAAAACTTATTTATAAACCAGTATAATACTCATGAAATAACAAGGATAAATAACCTCACATTAATGATGCAAAATCCAACCCGATATGGGACTACCATGTTCCACCCTATCATAGAATGGTTGATCCAAATATCTCTTCAACTATTCACCCATGTGCCATATTCCAAGCATAAATGTGGGAAATCATAGCACACATCAATCCAAAACCATCCAGGGCTTCTAGAGGCCATCCACCTCAACCCATCAAACGGTGATTCCAACTCACAGTCATACATCACAAAACCATCATCAAATTGGTCTCTATCCAAGCCTTCCAGGGCTTCCAAAGTATTTGTCCAACCAAGGCCTCTAAGACTAATAACTCAACCCACATCTTTCCCCGAGCTTCCAGAGCGTTTGTCCAACCATGGGTCCTAGGACTAGTAAATCAACCCACCAAGGGCTTCCAGAGCATTTTTCCAACCAAGGCTTCCAAGACTAGTAACTCAACCCAAGTTGTTACAGGACTTCCAGAACATTTGTCCAACCAAGGCTTCCAAGACTAGTAACTCAACCCAAGCTAAGGAAACATGAGAACCAACAGAAACAAAAAAAGGAAATAAACCCACAATCTCCATGGCTATCCAGGAAATGGCAAGGCTATGAAATCCACTGTCAATCTCAGCCATCCTCCATGCCAATAACAAATCACAACCAACAAACCACATGCATATTCCATGCATCCAGAACTAGTGAGGAAAACGTACATGCAACTCGATACCTGCAAGAAAAATCTGATGTAGTTGCTGAACTTGATGCCCTCTTGTGTTTTCCTACTCTTCCTTTACCTTCTTGCTCCAAAAATACAAGTATGCCACACTCTCCAAGAGTTCTCCAAGAAAACTCTAAGTGTCCAAGAGTGAGAGAGAGAGAGAGGGAATAGAAAGAGAGAGCTCCAAAACTGAATTAAACAAGCTTCACACTGACCAAGCCTGCCCACTAATACTCAGAAGCCTTTTTACTAATGAGGCCTCTATTTTTTTCATTTTCCATTATTTTCCTTTATTTTCCTCCTCGCATGAAACCAGTGATCTTTCACCTTCCATTTCTCCTCATTTCCAATATTTTCATAAACAAAATGTCATTTTTCCTTTCCAAAGCCTTAGCCATTGCATTTTCCAATTTCTTTAGCCATAATAAACTGAACGAACACCCACTAGGATGTTTCTCCCACTATTCATCTTGAAATACGTATCCCATGATGGTGTTCTTATATATTTTTACATGATTTTTAACCAGGTTTGTTATAGAAACCTCCCCCTTAGGGGAACACCGTCCTCGGTGTTCAAGTACATCTATAACCAACAACACCACCGAAAACAAAATATACTTCCCATGGAGCTTTATAACAAAGCTCTTTGCAATATTTACAATGACCATTTGTTGAAACATGACAAACATATCGTTTACTAGAGATTTATAATACATCTCATTATGGAATTTACAATAATGACCACTTATAATCACGTATGCATTTTCTTCACCAAGCAAATAATCATACCAACTCAATAAACCAACTCGATACAGTATTTATAATAATATACACATATACACATATATACATCTGCTCAACCAACAAATAAAAGGATATGTTAATCTAGGTTGTCATTGATGTCAATATGGCAATATTCTAGACAGTAAATAATGGTGTGAAGCCAAGTAGAGCAGATCCATGAAGCAACACGAGTATGTCAATATGGAAATATTCTAGGATACTAAATGATGATATGAAGCCAAGGAGAAGGAGAGCAGATCCGTGAAGAAACAGAAGCAAGAAGCCAAGGAGCAAAGCCATGAGGAGAAGCCATAGGAAAGCCAAGCCAGTGAATCCATGAGTATTGCAAAGTATCAGAGGAGTTAACAGAGGAGCCATATCAGACCAAAGAAGAGCATAAAGTCAAGGGAGCTGAAATGATTATGTTTTGAGTGAGAAGCGAGAGGTTGAGTGTTAGAGGGGGTTTGAGACAGAGGTCAATTTATTGTTGTAATTGAGCCAAGAGGGAAAGACTCTATAACAAATGTTAAATTAATGAATTTGATTCAAGTGTGTATCATTATCGTGCCTGCTGTGGACTCGCGTTACTCTGTGTATCCATGTTCAACAATTAACTAAGTATTTCTTTGTATTCCCACTGAAAAAACATAAATCTCAGTTCTTAAAGCTTTTATTCACAAATCATGATTATCTTGTGTTAAGTGTTAATCTCGTGGTTAAACGATTAAGCGCTTTATTTAAGTGATTGATTAATGCACGTGGTTATATTCCAAAAAGAAGGTTTGTAATAGTGGCAATGGTTATCGGGTGGACGCTAGGCAGTAAGTGGTATTTAGAGGAGCTCCCCCGATTCCATTAACCGAGCGACACGTAGCACTTGGGTGCAGAGAGAAAAGTACTTTTTTCGGGTGGTTATTTCCCTTGCAAGTGGCTCACCTGAAATGCATGTAGGTCGTTGGATCTAGCGTAGGTTGATTGAAGACGAAGGATCAACGAACAGTTTTGGGTTGATCGAGTTAAGTCAGGACTGTTAGATCTAGAGAGAAGAGATCTATGGCACAACAAGATTCCGATGGATTGTGTTGATCGGACCGAGTGTTGATCGTTGGATCTAATACAGAAGAAATCGATGGTGCAGAACAAGGCGCTGATTAAAAAGTGAAAATTCAATGTGGGACCGAAGGTAGGAGTTGAAAAGTGGGATCCTCCGTGAAAAGTAAGCCACGAATAGAGTGCGGTTGAAGACTTCCGATTGGTTAGAAATTAACCAATATCTTTTAAATCCTTTGTAAATAACGATTGAGTCTATTGTATAAATATTAAAGAAAAAAAGACCTCTCTGTTATTTTTTAATATGCAACATTTCTTTGTAATTCGGCCTCTCTTCTAAATTTACGTGTCCTGTGAGTATTGGAACACTCGAATAGATAGAGGAAGCCATGGACCGGGAAGCCGAAGAATCAAGCCAGCGTAGATGGACGAGCGAGTGCAAAGGAAGCTAAAGTGACCGAAGGAGGGAAGCCAAAAGGTCTAGCGAGCATTGAGGAAGCTAAAGGTGGAGCGAGCGTTGAGGAAGTCAAAGCTCAAGCAAGCAAGGAGGAAGCCAAAGGTCAGTATATCAGGCTTATATAACAAAGAAAAAAAAAGTGGTTGGTGTTGGAGAACTGGAAAAAAGGAGCAAGTCGTAGGTCCAGTGGGATAGAAAAGGGTCGAAGGTCCAGCAGGACAGGAGGAAGTCGAAGGTCCAGCAGGACCGAAGGAAGCCGACGGATGAGCAACTCTGTTGATTGGGCTAACCTGTGAAAGGCTCAGACCAGCGATGAATTAAACAGGTACATAATACAACCTGAAGAACAATTTTCTGAAAATATAAATAAAGTTTCATTTGATATCGCTTGAAGGTAACAGTAGCTAGCACCAGTATTGAAGCATATGTGAATGTATTTTTGGGAAGTAAGAGATTGCAATAGCAAGAACAATGTGCAGTAGTCACGCTGGAAGCATTCACCATGATAGTGAGAACAGAGGGTTGAAACAGAGAGTTGGTTCTTGTGCAGAGCTTAGTGTAGCTAATACTAGACTCACTAAAGTTGTGTGGAGATATTATCAGAGATCATGATGGCTATTTGATATCATTGTGAGATAACTTTTGCATACTCTATGTGGATAGTATGAAGAGTTGTAAAAACTTCTTCATATGAAGACAGGTTGCCATTGATGTTGTAGCATGGAGACGACAGTGAAGCTGTAAACAGACAGAATTCAGTAAATAAGAGTTTTGGGAGTAGAACATTACTATCAAACATGCCTTGACAGCAGAGGGTTGGAGCCCTTAGGGTGGGTGCCTCAGAAGTTGGAATAATTGGTGTCCTTGGAGTTCGTGCTCCTATATCCAAGGTTGGTGCCTTGATAGCAGAGGGTTGGAGCCCTTGAGGTTGGTGCCTTGACAGCGGAGGGTTGGAGCCCTTGAGGTTGGTGCCTCAGAACTGGAAGGATTGGTGTCCTAGGAGTTGGTGCTCTTAAGTCCAAGGTTGGTGCCTTAACAAAACAGAGTTGATGCTCTGGAGGTTGGAGCCTCACAAAAGTCCAATTTGGTGCATGGCAACAAACTGGAACCATATATATATTGTATCTATTTTATTGCAAAGATTATATTAATAAAATCATTTATTATTGTTGTTCATCTTGTGTTCTGAATATAAATGTTTTAACTGGTAAAATAACAGTTGAAAAGAAACACTGATTCACCCCCCCCCTCAGTATTTCCAACAATTGTTATCATAGCCAGTACCTTCATTCAAAGCCTAACAGCTTGAAGGTTGATCTTTAGAACACAAATGGCGAAGTCAAGGAAGAAAGTCTCCAATCCTCCTAAAGATGTGTCTCCCTCACTGAAATAGAAGATAATCAATTTGAGAAGGCTCCATGGTTTAATGGAAACTTTAATATACGGGAAGCAAGAATGAGGAATTTCTTAAAGACTCAAGGCATTGAAATCTGGAAATCAGTCATTGTTGATACCATGATAGATGGAGAATCCAAGGAGTACAATGCAAAAGCAATTAAGGCAATCTTGAATGGGCTACCTGATTCTGTAAAGAACAATTTAGGAAAATGTCCATCAGCAAAGGGTATATGGGACAAACTTCATGACGTTCACTCAAAAGGATCATTGACCATGACCATCAGTCAAGAAGATGATGGAAATCAAGAAGGAAATCTAGAACCCATAACAGAAGCTAAAAATGAGAATGATGATATCAAGACTAAAGAAGACCTAGAAGATGAAGAGAATGAAAAATATTTTGTAGAAGATCTCCTCGCTCAACTTACAGCTGCCATGGAAGAGATTATCAACTTGAAAAAGGAAAAAAAGGAACTTAAGAAGAAAGCACTAGCTGGTGACCAAGATCGAAAAAGGAATAAAGTTGACCTTGTCCAGCTTCAAATACAGGAAAGGGATGAAGAGCTTGTCAAGCTTAAGAAGGAATTTCATCAAAACAAAAGAAAGCATCATGAAGAATTCATATCCATGACAAATCAATTGGATAAAGCAAAGAAACGAGAAGATACCTTGTCAAGTCAACTTGAACAAAGGCACAAGAGCTTGAACAAACTTGAAGAAGAGATTGGTCAATACAAGGTAGAGGCCTCCTCTATAAAATCTCAAACACAAGAAGCAAGAAATGTTGCACAAGGAGCTGAGAAGACAATGGAAGCATTAGCAATCATAGAAGAACAAGTCGATGAAGCAAAAAAGGAGAGAAACACCATGATATGTCAACTAAGAGCAAAGGATGAATAAATCTTCAAATTAAAATCTAACATCAAACTTCTCAAGGCCGAAACATGTAAAGATACAAGGATCAAGGAAGAAATGGAGAGTAGTCCAGTAAAGGAAAATGAAGAAATCTTCAAAATGAAGTCAGATATCATCTCCCTTAAAATAGAAGCAAATGGAGTTGCTCATATCAAGGAAGAAACTGAGAAACAACTTTCTAAGAAGAATAATGAGTGTGAAAGATTGGAAGAAGAGATTATCTTCCTCCGGAAAAAGGTTGAAGGGATGAACAAAACCTTGAAGAGCTCTCAAGCTTTGGATGACATGCACAGCCATCAAAGATGTCCATTTGATCAATCAAGTCTCGGGTATGCAGGTGAATCCTCAAACAAGAATGATAATGCTTCAAACAAAAGTGTATGTTAAGAAGCCAGAAAGAAATGGTGATGATCCTAGTTCCAGCAAAGGAAAGGAGAAAAATCAAGGCAACAATGGAAGAAATCCTGCTCCAAGAAGAAATGTAGATAATGTCAAGGATGCTAGAAGCAATGGTTATCATCAAAGGATCTCAAGACAGAAAGACTTCAGAAGTACATCAAGGAAATCTCCATCTCCTAGGTACCAAATTTTATTTCTTGGTTATTGTTATTCTTGTACAAACTTTGGTCACATGGCAAAAGATTGTAGGGCATATCATAAAGATAGATATTATGGTCCCCAACTATCTCCAAGAAAGAATTTTGCTAGAAGAAATCATAAATTCTTATTCATGAACAGTATAGAATGCTTCAATTGTCATAACATTAGTCATATGGCACGTCATTGTAACTTAACTTGGGCTCTTACACAAGCTAGAACCATGCAAAAGAAGAAAGTTACACAAGTATGGAGAAAGAAGCAAATACAATCTGAAAGTCCCTTGAACTCTCCAGCCAACAACACATGTTGTTGACCTGATCTTCGACAATCTGAGCATTTGATAGGAAAATTCTGCCAAAAAAAATGATGCACACAGTTAGGGGGATCCTGTGATTCCTGATCATTATTGCAGAAGCTATTAGTGAAAGGGTCCTTGTGAAATCCTTGTTGAGCTATATTAACAATCATTCATTTATAAAAATCATTTCTCAGGAGCACTCCATTGAAGAACTTGATCTCTTAACTATTCTTTGGACTGGTGTTGAAGATGTTTTCCACTTGATCACTAAGTAGAAATTGGAACAACAGAGAATGTCATCTAATACTAGACAAATAGGGCAGATAACCATGTTGTTGTTATTACAGAAGTTTATGGCTCGACTCAGGGATTGAATGTGAGAACAAGTAAATTATGGACACAAATAAAGGCAACTTTCAAACAAACAGATACATCTAGGAATGAAGTCTGAAGCAAGAGCAGTTGGTAGCATCTAACAAAACTGAAGCATTGTAAAAATATGCCAATCAACAAAAAGAATTTAAAAGACAGACACAAATTGGATATAAAAATCAGCTAGTGGAGATAACTTGCAAAAACTTTTACAAGAACACAAGGAAAAGATGGCTCATCAAAAATACTATAGAAAGGAGAATGTTGTGCAGTGGAATATAGCTCAGTAACTTGAGAAGAAGCATAGAGATACAAAGGAACTTGGATCTGAAGAAAGATAGCAATTTCAGTGGCAATTTTTCTCTTGATCAGACTATGAAAACCCCTTAATTCTGACTATGGAGACAACAAAATATGGATTGAAGCATAAAAACTTGGACTTGAACATTTGGTGTGTGGCTATTTGCAATCTATTTAGAAGCATTGAAGTGAAGAATCGCTAAGCATTGTTGAAGCCATGATAAAGTAGTCCTGAGACATGAAGATGGGATAATGTACTAGTTGCATCAATCCTTCTATCTTGAGTAAAAATAAGAGAATTATGACAGGGGGAGTAACAGACCCATGAAGATCTACTATTCATGAAGAAGAGTAGTAGTTCGACAGGGGGAGTCCTTGTGCACTCCTTTGCCATTGATGTCAAAGGGGGAGAGAAGAAGAATATTGCCATCAATAACAAAGGGGGAGATTGTTAATCTAGGTTGTCATTAGTGTCAATATGGTAATATTCCAGACAGTAAACAATGATGTGAAGCCAAGTAGAGCGGATCCATGAAGCAACAGGAGTATGTCAATATGGAAATATTCTAGGATACTAAATGATGATATGAAGCCAAGGACAAGCAGAACAGATCCGTGAAGAAACAGGAGCAAGAAGCCAAGGAGCAAAGCCATGAGGATAAGCCAAAGGAAAGCCAAGCCAGCCAAGCCATGAGTATTGCAGAGTATTAGAGGAGTTAACAGAGGAGCCATTTTAGACCAGAGAAGAGCGGAAAGTCAAGGGAGCTGAGATGAATAGGTTTTGAGTGAGAAGCGAGAGGTTGAGTGTTAGAGAGGTGTTTGCGGGAAAACTAGTGTCCATTCAGAGCTGCTAGTCCCACTAAGATGGGTAGCTATCTTAGAAACAAACAATTTAAAGTAACTTGTGTTTTCCTTTATGAGAGATAGATGAGAGAGAAGCAGAGAGTACCAGCCTCAGTCTTTCGCTTGGCTCCTTGTTTGTTTCCTCTCCCCTTTGATAGAGCTTTCACCACTCCTTTCTCACTTGTCTTGCTTCAAAGAACACCTATAGAGTCAAAGCAACAAAATACCATCAAAGCATAGAGATATATAACCATAAACAATATAGGATCAGATGCATATTAACCATACAAATGCATACACAAATACAAGATTCAGAGATACACAAGTATATGGAGGAAAACTCAAATAGCTTTATTAATAGAAGTAGTAGAAGAGAGGATTACAACCCAGCTGTCTGATCCAGCGCCACCCGCCCAGCATGAAAGCCTTCTTCACCTCATGAAAATCTAGATCACCCAATAATACAATGTCTCATAGAGAAACCAACAACAGTTCCTTACAAAATACAAAATTCCAGCCTCTAGATCTCTAGGATGAGGGATCCATATATCGATATTTTCAGGTGGGTGAGTCAGCTTCTGGGATTTTGATTAGTGTCATTTCACTGATAGTTCTTGGTTCCACTTGGAGATTTCATGATCTCTCACTCATCCCTGGGCGAATTCAAAGAGGCAAGTGTCATATGAGCAGTTTCTAAAAGATTCTCTGAGTTTCCACCTAGCAAACTGCC
>APFE031207067.1:27201-62906 GCA_000404065.3 Pinus taeda | reverse complement strand
TATGTCTATAACAGTTTCCCCCTAAAGCATGAGGTCGTAAATCTTCTGATGTCGGGTGAAATGCTTTATCATGAGGATACGAGGTTTTTCGAACTGGAAGGTGACCTGTAATAAGATACAATACAATACATTATCTTCATAACATTTTCATGATCTAGCTGAGGCAGGCATTCCCATGCTCAGCTTTATAAATTCATTTTCATGTCTATAGGACAGACAATCGTCTGTGTGGCAGACTGATGATTCTGGTAGAACCATCATCCCTTATCTTGGATGATTATCTATGCAGCTATGATGTACACTTGATGTCTTTATTTTCCTGAATATATCGCATCCTGGATGGATGAAACTAGATCTGAGGTATTCAAACTCGTTCAATCTTTGCCTGAAGTACAAGTCGATCCATGTGAAAAGATGTTCTAATGTCGAACATGGAAAGACATCGCCTGATTACCAGCCATTGATGTAAGTTGTTAACAAGTGCGAGTGGAATCACCAATAATGATAATGACGCTCAAAGTACTGCAGTACAATTCACGTGGTGTCAATACATGAGTCGATGTCGAACACCACGCAAAATCTTTCAATCGAAGTCCATTGATGTAAACCTGTCGCTGGAAGTGAGAAACTTGCCATTGAGGCATGCAAGCTTCAAAGTACTGAAAGGGTTGTTCCTAAGTCAACTTCTTGGATAATGAGTTGATGTCGACAAGAAGTGACCCGGTCGTACTAGGACCCTAATGATCCCAATCTACGACACGAAACGGAGCAAACGATTTTGTGGGGGAAAAATGATCTGATGACAGGTTTCAGTGGCGGTCATCAAAAATGAAGTGTGAAGGTATCTGCGTGGATGAGGTTAAGCTGAGTTGGGGAATTCTTCAGCGACTTCTTTGAACATATGGCGACACTAAAATGGATTGGTAGCGTTAACCCCAAAATGATGGTACGGAGGACAATGGTGATATGAACGGTGAACGGAATAAACCAACCCGACTCAATCATGGTGCGGAGTGAAAGTGTCATGTTCAAGAGCGACCTGCTACCAATGAAGTTCTTCAAGTTTTCTTCCCTTTTTCCCCAGTCATTGCTGACCAGTACCTATTTATTTTTGTCAAGCTTGAGGAGGATAACATATAATTGTTCTATAATTTTCCCTTCGGGCAAACCTGTCGCTATGTTTTAGCAAGCCTAGCGACAGCGAAACTCGCTCTTGTCTGTATTGGACAAGTTTGTCGCTATTGTTTTAACGAGTTTAACGACAAAGATAACTTGGTCCTTTTCAGTTTTAGAGAGTCTGAAAAGAGACGGAAATGAAACTCCAATAGTCCTTCTTCGTAGTATAATCCCTTAAGTCTGAAAAAAGTATAAAACAATACGAAAGGGATGACTTTTCTAATCACTTTAACGAGCCGAAAAAGACAAGCGCTCGATCTTTTTGTGTAATGATCCCTCAGGTCCAAAAAGATTAAAATATAGAGGAGGGATGGAACTTCCAATCACTTTAACAAGCTGGAGAGGCCAATTGCTCGGCAATATTTTTATATTTTACGAGTCTACAAAGAGCTTAAAAGAGACTCGTTATTGAGGAATGAGTGATATTTTTGGGTAGCAGTTTGTCCCAGGTAAGGTTGTAACTTTTTAATCACAGCATTGTAAAGAAGGTGACTAACAGAATCACTCGCTACAGCTATTCCTCAAAAGGGTAAACAATCAAGTGGAGGTGGATGACCGGCTTAAAAGTGGAGGTGATAGTAAGAACACGACCAAGGCTCAAAAGCTGATAGCAATGCGATCACAAAGGTTATTTACCAAAAGGTGGGTTCATTTTTTAATGAGCTTGAACTCTGGGGAAACATATGCTCATTGCTAGGTTTATTTTTTTACAAGCTTGAACTTCGCGTAAACCTACTCGTGCCAGTCGTATATTAAGGATGTCTCTCATTAGTAGGTTCATTTTTTAGGGAGCTTGCCCCATGCGAAACTTTTCTGACCAATCACCTAACTTAAGTAGTTGAAGTTAGTAAAAAACTACGGGGCTAGAGTTACGTTGGTCGTTTTTCACTTGCGTAAAAAAGGTTTGTATGCCCCCAGGTATAAAGAAAAGTAGAGTTTCCATGTTATTGTATGTAATTTATTGCATCAAAGCAAGATGCGGAGTGGACAAAACACTTCCTCGACTCTCTCCATCGAAATAGACAAAGGTGAATGGTGTGAGCTTCCAATCACATAACTTTTGATGAAGAAATCTTTTTCCAAGCTGATCCCATTTTCCTAAACGGACGGGTGTGTCAGATTGGTCATATATTCTACGTGGAAACCTACCTTATATCTGGGGTTTTCCTGCCGAAGCAGGCCAGGGCCTGTGCCCCCTAAGTTTATTCACATTCACCGGGTCACTCGCAATCATCAGGTGGACAGACTGGAGGTTGATGAGACATTCCTTGTGTAAAAAGACCATTTAGGGATTGCATTTGACTAGTAGCCGTGTTTGAACCGGGGAATGATAGCTGGTCAACGAGTTGGACCATTCTGCCTTCATACGAGAAATACATCACCCGAAAGAGAGAGGAAACAATAGCTCCCATGCTGTAAATGTAGAGACGCCCAAGGAGTAGATTTTAACCTAGAGGCCCTTGGACTACCATCACATTTAGATGAACGGTTTTCCTTCTCAAAGTTATAGGCAAATTTGGAAGGATCCCTAACGGTCAATTGGTTCCTTTATTAAAGCCTGAAATATTTCGAATCTCAAGCAGAAGCGATGGCGAGCCAAGCGTTTTCCAAGTATTTGAGGAAATGATACTCACAAAAGCCCCTTCATCTATGATAGTACCAGCCATGATCATTCTGTAAACTTGTACTATGATCTGGAATGGCACATTAGATGGTAAGCAAGGTCTCGCTAGTAGATTCCAATCGAAGGAAACGACTAGATTGCTTGGAGGGACCGAATAAACGGCTAGATGAATCTCTGATGAACTTCCTTTCTGTGGTAAAGGAACAGGTAGATTTCCCCCATGTTCATTGGATTCTGTGTTAGCAAAAAGAATTTGAACGATGTCGTTCTCATTCTCTTTGGAGATTGTATCATCTGAAGATGGACCTTCTGAAGACAAGATTGGGTCAACTGCCGTCTTGACCTGTTGACTTTGGTCCAGTGTGGACTCAGAGGGTTTATCTTTAATGATAGGTGCTTCGACCGACAACAGAGGTGTGTAAGTCAAATTTTCAACTAGCGATGGACTTGGCAAGAGTTTCTTGTATCCAGGAGGGAGTCGCTGCGGTGAAGCAGGACAGTTATCCAAGACTCTTTTAGCTTCGTCCAGGAAAGGACAATGGTGGAGGGCATGATCGCCTTCACACAGCCTACAAGGAAATTTAGATCTTCCTTTCTATCCATTGACTTCATTTTCACTAGTTGATGGTGTACTCTCAACATGATCGTCAGAGGTTGAAAACATTGGATTGTGCAAGCGGGGAGACCAGTCCCTCAGGATCCGCGGGATGCAAGGACAATCTTGATGATAGTGGTCTCCCTTGCAAATGACACATGGATATTTAGGTTTGGATGGAGCAGTGTGTGGATTTTCACCAGACGATGCATGGTTGCCCCCTTTCGTCGTTGGCTTCTTCTTCTTCTTCTCCTTCCCTGTCTTCTTCTTCTTAGTTACTTGGTTTTTAGTGTTACTAGTTTCACCAAGCAAAGAGGAAGAAGGAAAGGGAGAAACAAACGAAGTGGAAGGTGGGGGAGCAACTCTAATATCATCTGGTTGCTGATTCGATTGCTTAGGAATTACGGTGTTTTGAATGACAGAGGTCAATAATAGCCATACTGGCAGGCTAATTGTGAGTCCTGGAAGGGACAATGTAGCCACGTGCGGAGCACCAACATCTCCCCAAGAAGAGAAATGACTAGAATCCCCCTCGAGGGGAAATCCTTGATTGGTGGACTCCATTTTCTCAACCTAAGACCAATGAGGGAACAGTGATGTTATTTCGATTAAATGAATTTTACGACACTTTGACACAACTTGCTTTTTCAATTTTTAATAGTCGAGAAAAAGCTAAAGATGACTCTAGTTGCTTTCAATTTTTAATGAGCCTGAAGTGACAAGTACTTAGATGGACCTTTTCTTTTAAGGAGTCTGAAAAGAAACGAAAGTGACTACTCTGGAAATCTAGACAGGGGGATTACCAAACCAATCGCAAAACTGCAATATATTTTTACGTACGGCAGTCAATCTTCCCGAATGTTGTGTTCAGTGCATTGCGATCGATAGGGCGACAGACACGGCTTCTTAAGGATAAAGGATATCAGCCTATTGTGGTCTCCCAATATATACTCGACGATACGTAGGAGCACAAGTCCGTACTGGCACGTGTCATATAAAAGAGGAGGAATCACCCAACCTACAATGAAAACGATAGTTACCAAGCCTTACGACGCCGGAATACATCTCTAGCCTAGACTTCTAGATGTTGTGCGTTAGGTTCCAAAGCATTTTTATGTTCATTGAGGATTATTTTACAGTTGATCTTTCTTAAGAAGTTTTCCTTTAAGGTTCACCGCGTGATGTACATGTACAATTCCTAAATATGCAATATAAGATGATAAACAGTTGTTTATTTTCTTTTAGCAATGAAAATCCTAGCTACTAAGGAAAGAAGAGTAAGATTCTTTCAACATAGAGCAGAGAGCACACACTAAATTCACTTTTCCTAAATCAATTTCCGCATGCAGTCTAAATGCAAATGCACATGAATGTATTTGTTTTTCGGTTCCCTTAATGTGAGAATGACAAAAAGAAAACTAAGTGTAGATCTAAACTATCTTTCCTCAAAGCGACACTTTAGAAATTTCTTTTCAAAACGAAAGGAAGACTAAGACGACACTTTCATTTTTGAATGGAAAACTATTTTCAACAATTCAAATCAAATACAATGGCAAAAGTGTAATCGACTATCTAAAAGAGGAAGACTTTATGACACTTTTTTCTTGACTGAAAACGACAATTGCGGCACTTTCAAATCAAAAGACAACAGTTCGATTAAGCTACTTTTTGCAAAGGAGGATTGTAAATGACGAAAAATACATAAAAAAAAACATTCACAATTCCTTATCAATGGAGGTTGAATAATGTAAAGGAAGAAGGTTTCAACAGTGAGATATTGATCATAGACAGCAAAACTACTTAATAGAGCTTAAAACAATGAAGAAAAAACCAAAATATGGAGGCAAAAACAGTCTCACTCAATCATCGCACTTGTCCTTAAGGGAAACAGGGATGCATCTCACCTGCAGCACACAGGAGGTGCGATGCATCCAGACTGCCAATGAGAGATAGTGCAATGGTCCAGGGACGAGACTGAGCTTGGTTTTCACTCACAGTTTGCAGCTAATTCAGGGTTTAGGCTGAGCTTATGATGGGCAGTAAACACAAAGTATAGGGACTTATCTAATGAGGTTATCTGAGCTACCACCAGGGCTCTTAGGATGTTTGCAAGTCAGATGTTCAGTTCATAGACCAACCCAGAGATTGACTGAAGCAACGTTCATCTACTTTGCAGTTGCATAGCAAAAGCAGTTCGAAGGCTAGTTGGCTTAACTTCAGGCTCTGTTTGTAGTTTATAAAGCAAACAACAGTAACAAAACAAACAAACTATTCAGTCCCCAGTATGGTCACCATTTTGTTTACGGGAAAACTAGTGTCCATTGAGAGCTGCTGGTCCCACTAAGACGGGTAGCTATCTTAGAAACAAACAATTTAAAGTAACTTGTGTTTTCCTTTATGAGAGATAGATGAGAGAAAAGCAGAGAGTACCAGCCTCAGTCTTTCGCTTGGCTCCTTGCTTGTTTCCTCTCCACTTTGATAGAGCTTTTGCCACTCCTTTCTCACTTGTCCCGCTTCAAAGAACACCTGTAGAGTCAAAGCAGCAAAATACCATCAAAGCATAGAGATCTATAACCATAAACAATATAGGATTAGATGCATATTAACCATACAAATGCATACACAAAGACAATATTCAGAGATACACAAGTATATGGAGGAAAACTCAAATAGCTTTATTGATAGAAGTAGTAGAAGAGAGGATTACAACCTAACTGTTTGATCCAGCGCCATCCTCCCAACGTGAAAGCCCTCTTCACCTCATGAAAATCTACATCACCTAACGATACAATGTCTCACGGAGAAACCAACAGCACTTCCTTACAAAATACAAAATTCCAGCCTTTGGATATCTAGGATGAGGGATCCATATATAGATATTTGTAGGTGGGTGAGTTAGCTTCTCGGATTTTGATTAGTGTCATTTCACTGATAGTTCGTGGTTCCACTTGGAGATTTCATTCTCTCCCACTCATCCCTAGACGAATTCAGAGAGACAATTGTTATATGAGCAGTTTCTAAAAGATTCTCTGAGTTTCCACCTGGAAAACTGCCTCTGCCATTTGTCTACTTTTTCCCATCACACCCTACAGAAGGGATTTTCAGTATGCATCGCACCCTCTGTGTGTAATAGGTGAGATGCATCGCACCCTTAGCATGGAGCACTCTGTATGGTCCAGTTTTGACCAGTTCTGAGCAGTTTTTCATGGAGAACTTCTGGGAAATGATGTAATTAGTTGACCTTGATCCTTAAGGGTATGAAACAACACTTTTAGGGGTTTAGAAGCCCTTGGTTTATGGACATATGTGATTGAGGTTGCAGTGCCCAAATATGTCTATAACAAGGCGATTTGAGACAGAGGTCAATTTATTGTTGTAATTGAGCCGAGAGGGAAAGACTCTGTAACAGATGTTAAATTAATGAATTTGATTCTAGTGTGTATCATTATTGTCCCTGGTGTGGATTCTCTTTCCTTTGTGTATCCGCGTTCAATAGTTAATCGGGTATTTATTTGTATTCCCACTGAAAAACATAAATCTCAGTGCTTAACGCTTTTATTCACAAATCATGATTATCTTATGTTAAGTGTTAAACTTGTGGTTAAACAATTATGCGCTTTATTTAAGTGATTTATTAATGCACATGGTTATATTCCAAAAAGCGGGTTTGTAATAGTGGCAGTGGTTATTAAGTGGACGCTAGGCAGTAAGTGGTATTTAGAGGAGCTCCCCCTATTCCATTAACTGGGGGACACGTAGCACTTGGGTGGAGAGAGGAAACCAACTTTTCGGGTGGTTATTTCCCTTGCAAGTGGCTCACCCGAAATGCATGTAGGTCATTGGATCTAGCGTAGGTTGATTGAAGACGAAGGATCAACGAACAGTTTTGGGTTGATCGAGTTAAGTCGGGACTGTTAGATCTAGAGAGAAGAGATCTATGGCACAGCAAGATTCCGATGGATTGTGTTGATCGGACCGAGTGTTGATCGTTGGATCTAATACAGAAGAAATCGACAGTGTAGAACAAGGCGCTGATTAAAAAGTGAAAATTCAATGTGGGACCGAAGGTAGGAGTTGAAAAGTGGGATCCTCCGTGAAAAGTAAGCCACGAATAGAGTGTGGCTGAAGACTTCTGATTGGTTAGAAATTAACCAATATCTTTTAAATCCTCTGTAAATAATGATTGAGTCTATTGTATAAATATTAAAGAAAAAAGGACCTTTCTGATATTTTTTAATATGCAATATTTCCTTGTAATTCGGCCTCTCTTTTGAATTTACGTGTCCTATGAGTATTGGAACACTCAAGTAGACAGAGGAAGCCATGGACCGGGAAGCCGAAGAATCAAGCAAGCAAAGATGGACAAGCGAGTGCAGAGGAAGCTGCAGCGACTGGAGGAGGGAAGCCAAAAGGTCGAGCGAGTGTTGAGGAAGCCGAAGGTCGAGCGAGCGTTGAGGAAGCCGAAGGTCGAGCGAGGAAAGAGGAAGCCAAAGGTCAACATATCAGGATTATATAATAGAGAAGAAAAAAGGTGGTTGGTGTTGGCAAACTGGAAGAAAGGATCAAATCATAGGTCCAGCAGGATAGGAGGAAACAGAAGGTCCAACAAGACAGGAGGAAGTCTACGGACAAGCAACTTTATTGATCGGGCTAACCTGTGAAAGACTCAGACCAGCGATAAATTAATCAGGTACATAAAACAACCTGAAGAACAATTTTGTGAAAAGATAAATAAAGTTTCAATTGATATCACTTGAAGGGAACAATAGCCAGCACCAGTATTGAAGCATATGTGAATGTATTTCTGGGAAGTAAGAGATTGCAATAGAAAAAACAGTGCGTAGTAGTCACACTGGAAGCATTCACCATGACAGTGAGAACAGAGGCTTGAAACAGAGAGTTGGTTCTTGTGTAGAGCTTAGTGCAACTAATGCTAGACTCGCTAAAGCTGTGTGGAGATATTATCAGAGATCATGATGGCTATTTGATATCATCATGAGATAACTTTTGCAGACTCTGTGTGGACAGTATGAAGAATTGTAAAGACTTCTTCATATGAATATTGGTTGCCATTGATGTTGTAGCATGGAGACTATAGTGAAGCTCTAAATAGACAGAATTTAATAAAGAAAAGTTTTGGGAGCAAAACATTACTATCAAACATGCCTTGACAGCAGAGGTTTGGAGCCCTTGGGGTTGGTGCCTCAGAATTTGGAAGGATTGGTATCCTTGGAGTTGGTGCTCCTATATCCAAGGTTGGTGCCTTGACAGCAGAGGGTTGGAGCCCTTGAGGTTGGTGCATCAGAAGCGAAACGATTGGTGTCCTGTGAGTTGGTGCTCCTAAGTCCAATGTTGGTGCCTTGACAAAACAGAGTTGGTGCTCTGGAGGTTGGAGTCTCACAAAGTCCAAGTTAGTTCTTGGCAACAGATTGGAACCATATATATATTGTATCTATTTTATTGCAAATATTATATTAATAAAATCATTTATTCTTGTTGTTCATCTTGTGTTCTGAATATAAATGTTTTAACTGGTAAAATAACAGTTGAAAAGAAATATTGATTCCCCCCCCCCCTTAGTGTTTCCAACAGGATATGATGCTCATATCAATCAACAAGGAAATCCAGAGGCTCACACCTCCACCATCAAAATAATACTAGGATTCACCTCCTTCCCAGGAAGTCCAAAATCCACTACAAAAGTCAAATTTTCATCCAATGTCCAGCGTTATAATCGTGTGCCACTTGTCTTCTTAGTAAACAGTTACCAACACATTTTTTTAGGGCAAACTCCCAATGTGCATTTGATTCCATCTAGAAATACTAATGACCAAAACCAATATATTCCCAACCTTCCCTTCTCTGCTACATTGTCCCTCAGGCAGTCGAGTCACCCCTTTCCATGCAGTCATACACCTTCCAAGTTCGCTAGCACCCCCATCTCGAGTAGTCCATCCCTTGGCAAGGCTTCCTTGCATCATAAGATACAAAAACCAAAGCATATACCTACCTCAAAGCCATCATATCAGTCATAGCATGTGCATGTCAATTAATGAACACTATTGGGTACCAGTGTCCCACAATGGCCCTGCTCTTGACTGCTTTACTAGCATACTGTTACATGTTCCAATTTATTTCGTGGTTGTTATTAGTTCTTGTAGTCAATTTCAACCAGCCAACTGGGCATTTCATGCTTTCATGTACCAAACACATAATTTCCATTATATTCAAATAAATTGAAAGAACTCCAAATCACACCTAATTGGTGGCATGTTAATAAGATACACTTACAAACTTGTTTACTTCCTGTCACAACAAGTCAAACTAACTATTTCATCAAACCATCATGTATAAACATGTCACATCATGTTAGCTCAAACTCAACCATATAAATTAAAATCATGAATCGCATGAAATCATCATAAACCATAATCATAAATCACTTGTAACCATCACAAATCATAAGCATAGATCATATGCATAATAAAATTGAAATACAATATCAATACTTATCCTTTATCAATCCTTACTTTTGTCTTTGTTCTTTATATACACACACTAGATCGGTTGCCACATTCGACAAACACCCAGTGCTTTCTCCTCAACCATGTGCACATACACATAGTGTAAATCACACACATATATCCACACACAACACACAACACTATGCAATACATGCACCTACACCTAATATACAACATATACACGTACAGCCATTATACCACACAATACATTACATGTGCCCACACCCGGTGTACACCACCGAACAATACATTACATGTGCCCACACCCGGTGTACACCACCACACAATACATACACCTACACCCAATGTACAACACAACACATGCGTACACCTACACCCAATGTACAACACAACACATACATACACCTACACCTGATGTACAACACAACACATACATACGCCTACACTTGATGTACAACATAATACATCTATTTACACCAGATGTATAGCATAACACATACATATACCTACATATGGCGTACAACACAACATGCACGAAATGCACATAATACCATATGTACACTAGTACCACATGTACAACGTGTATACAACGCCACATGTACAATGCCAAATGTACACAGTACCACATGCATGACGTATACGATAGCACATGTACACAACACCATATGCACGACATGTACACAACACCACCTACACATAGCACCATATGTACAACATGTACACAGCATCACAAGCACACAGCACCACATGTACAATCATGTACACAACACCATATGTACATAGTACCAAATGTACAACATGCACACAACACCATATGTATATAGCATTGCATATACAACATGTACATCGCACAATTGCATATCCAACATGTGCACAGCATCATAACAACATTGAATATCTATCATGCACACAGTATAATATGTACACAACACCGCATATCCAACATGTACATAGCACCATCTATACCCAGCACTGCATATGCAATATTTGCACAACACCATCTATACCACCCTATACATAACATTGCATAAATAACATGTACACACATTATATATACACAACACCGTATGTTCACAAAATCACATATGAAACATGTACAACATATACAAAATATTCACAACAATAGTACCACACATCCAAAACCACACTATCTCTACCAAGCAGCCTTGCTTCCAATGTCTTACCCATGCTTGTCCAGACATGTCACAGATCACGCTGCTTTTATTTTATTGATGTATCCCTTGGTATAGTCTTCACATAAGATAGACATAATATAATCACATAATATCAACTCACAAAAACATGATACTGACCTCATATATTTGTCACGGCTACTCCTCCCAATTTATTCCTCGTAATACCAGGAACTTCTTCATGCCATTCACCTACATAAGCAATCATTCTTCCACAAAAATGATCTCCAATGACCCTCTTGGATAGTGACATAAATACATGTATACAGACATGCATCTACATAAACATTAGCATAAACAATCATAATTATGTCATATAACAATATGCATACATACACATACATACATATAAACATCAACATAAAGTAATAATGATCTAGTCATTGATTGACATACATACATACATATGTACATATAAACATTAGCATAAAATAATCATGATCCATGACGACCCTGTTAGACATGACATACATACATGTATACACATATAGACATCAACATAATCTTGATCACGATGTAATTACTAGATATCATAAGGTCAAGGTGAAGATAACTCTCTTTATGCGTGCAACACATGTGCAACATCGAGAAAAATAATTCCCAACATAGCCAAGGCATGTGACGCCTCAAATCCATTCACCTTACCTTTCTTGATTACCATTCCCATAACTACCCCGTTATCATATATTTACACTAATGGACCCAACTAGTCCAATTGGTTGTCATACTCTTGCCTTCAACTTCCTTTGTACATGCACCAACTTCATCCGGGTCTTACATTTCCTACGGGATTTCATTAAGTTCTCTCTAAGCTCCATTAACATTTCCCAACCAATTCCCAAGACTCAAAACATAAAATACAAGACAAGAAACAAACAAGAAGAAAACCATGAAAACCAATAACAATACAACACCGCAACCAAAGTGGCAAGGCCTTGCACCAGACATAAACAAAACCACAAATCAAGCATAACAAATCACAAAAGACAAACAACACAAGACTAGCAATACACACTATAACTCAATCCCCATGGTTCCCAGTGCTTCCAAAGGAAATCTCAACCTGAGCCTTCTTCAAGATTTCATGGCAGACTCTTTTCCATTCAATCCCCCGCATCATATTTCCATGAACGCATAATTGTCAGTGCATAAATAAACATAACAACATACTAGTTACATTACCTTGTTTTTCTAAGCAAATTGTTTGCAACTGAACACATCCATGCCATCTCTCAAGGGACTCCAATTCCCTCGACAAATTCATCCATAGCTGGAAACTAGCTGATAGACATGTCAAATACATGTTCATGGCTATAGCACATATCCACATAATGTCAAACAAAATCAAGGTTAAGAAACTTCATGTATTCAAAGCACTCATTCATTTGTAATTAGGGTTTTCAAACATAGCCAAAGGAATTCTTGCCCAATTCCTTTCTTCTACATTTTTACTTTGCTATTATTGAGTCTTATTATGTGCTATCATATCATCCAATTGTTAGTTATATAAACACATCAATTATTACTTCGTTATGCTAATAACAAGCATGTTTCTTGCAATTGCTCACACATGTCAACCACATGTTCCAAATATCAAGACAATCATATATATAAATTTGAAATCAACCTTCACCAAGACTAGCAACCATGTCATACTCAACAATCAACTCACATTCATCAGTCATAATACATAATGCTACAACTATCACCTACTTACACTCAAGTACATATTAGTTGTCTCAACACTTATGTGTTAGTACAATCATCTTAAAACAATATCATTTGAGCACATACTCGTATTATGCAATTCATCAGACATTCAACCAACTTGCAAACAAACCATGTTAAATAAATCAACTAGATGACATAATAGACACCAAACACTCAAACACCAAATAGATGACATAATCAAACAATGAAGCACCAAGTATACGACATAAGAAAAATCATACCTTAATGTGTCTCAGGGGAGGTTATCTTGTCTGCATAGTGAATCTAGTTACCACGATATAACTTCACAACACATCAGTTCAAACACATATAAGATCATGATATCCATAACATTAACTAACTAATATGTTCATATCATAAATCTCATAAATATTTTTTGTTCATGCATAACAATCACATATGTATGATTAGTCTAGATTAGTATGACATAATATCACATCACATTAACTCATACATGAATGTCATAAGCCTAACCATTTGCATGGACCAATCCAACTTAGTATGATACATATGACATCAAAACCCTAATCATCAAGTTACTAGCATATAAAAACAACAAATTATATGTCATGCTCATCAATGAGGTATAACTTAAACATCAAGCTAACTATCATATAACAACAACAAATTAACATATAACATATTCATCAACAACATATAACATAATCATCAAGTTATCTAACCTAAAACAACACTAGAAATGCATACAACCATAGGTTACTATCATTCATGACTATCTGACACACATACATATGACTACACTAATCAACTAGCATATATCGTGTATGTAACCATAACATCAATAGAATGAAAGGCATCCACATAACCATAATTCATATAACAATAATTAACCTATATACATGCATGCCCAACATACAAACTTGCATGACGACATGCCTCGGGGTCCAATGTTGCAACTCCACTTTGATGGTCTTCACCTCCTGCATTATCTCAGCCAACACATTAGCATCATAACATATTAATATCATCATGATAACCTAATTGCATACAATTACCTCATGCACAACACCTTCACTATGACAATGCATGCATAACAACATATAGGAATTGGCATGCATAAAAAATACATATACAACCATACACTCATGATGACACATTCCACAACAACACCATCAACCTTCACATGGAAACATCACTACAACCATGATCAACACCATGAAAATTCAATAATGATGTGGTCCTACAACACAAGATACACACATGCAAACGACATGAATGCATGACCAACACACAACCCATCCAGCCTGAGGGGTGAACCATGCTCTAATACCACTATGTAACACCCTCCTCCTACATCTACCCAAGCAACCGGCTAGTTGGGGTAAACATGAGACGAGAAGCCACTATGATATGATTCGACCTCCTAAGTTATGTTAAGGAAGTGGAACTGGCTGAAACACACCATAAAGACCTTCAACATCAGCATTAAGACCCTCAAGAACCATCCCAACTTTTCTGCCAACCATCCCCTAGGTCTCACTGAGATTTTGGACCACTTTACTCCCAGAAGCTCCCATGCTATAGTTCTGCCAGTGTCCAGGAGGCTTTGGATGCTCTCACGACAAGGCATGCTAGCGTCCAAGGACTATTTTGCTCATTGTTGTGCCAGAGTCCATAGGATTTGAGCCACTTTTTTAGGACTAGAGCCTAGGTCACTACCCAAAATTGAATGACACCTTCAAAACAGTAAGATAACACAGAAATGATAGTACAAATGTAATTACTTGAATACGACCTTGAATGGACCCCTATTAGCCATGATAGGCATGTCGTCAAACACATCATGAATATGCAATCTCCATGTGTAAATAACATATTTTAGCATATGGATCTCATACATAGCTAAAAATCGCTAAGAAGCATTGATGCCTCAACACATTAGTTTTCATTTCATCCATTAGGTTATAGATACATTGTTCATTCATTTACCAATAAAAACATGATGAGAGCCATACATAGCTATTGTCATAAAACATATACATAACCAGCATAATAACAATAGAAATACCAAGGATACAATAGCCATGGAATCCGCATATAAACCAGTATAATACTCATAATATAAAAAGGAGAAATAACCTCATATTAATGATGCAAAATTCAACCAGTATGGGACTACCATGTTCCACCCGAGCATAGAATGGTTGAGCCAAATCTCTCTTCATCCATTCACCCTTGTGCCATATTCCAAGCATGAATGTGGGATCTCATAGAACACATCAATACAAAACCATACAAGGCATTCAAAGGCCATCCACCTCAACCCATTAAATAGTGATTCCACCTCACGATCGGACATAACAAAACCATCATCAGATTGGTCCCTATCTAAGCCTTCCAGGGCTTCCATAGCATTTGTCCAACCAATGCTTCGAAAACTAGTAACTCAACCCACATTTTTTACTGGGCTTCCAAAGTGTTTATCCAACTAGGGGTTCCAAGACTAGTAACTCAACCCACTAAGGACTTCCAGAGTGTTTTACCAACCAAGGCTTCTAGGACTAGTAACTCAACCCAAGTTGTTATAGGGCTTCCAAAGCGTTTGTCTAACCAGGGATTCCAGGACTAGTAACTCAACCCAAGCTAAAGAAACATGAGAACCAACCAAAACAAAACAAAAAAAATAAACCCACAATCTCCATGGCTATCCAGGAAATGGCAAGGCTAGGCAATCCATTGTCAATCTTGGTCATCCTCCATGCCAATGATATATCGCAACCAACAAACCACATGCATATGCCATGCATGCCAAAACTAGTGAGGAAAATATACATGCAACTCGGTGTCTACAAACAAAATATGTTGTAGTTGTTGATCCAGATGCCCTCTTGCTTTTTCCTAATCTTCCTTTTCCTTCTTGCTCCAAAAATACAAGTATGCCACACTCTCCAAGATTGCTCTAAGAAAACTCTAAGTGTCCAAGAGTATGAGAAAGAGGGAATAGAAAGAGAGAGCTACAAAATTGAACTGACCAAGCCTCACACTAACCAAGCTTGTCAATTGATCCTCAGAAGCCTTTTTATTAATGAGATCTCTATTTTCTTCATTTTCCATGATTTTCCTTCATTTTCCTCCTCACGTGCAACCTGTGACCTTTCACCTTCCTTTTCTCCTAATTTCAATTAATTTCATAAATAAAATGTTAAAAATTCCATTTTGCCTTTTTAAAGCCTTAGCCATTGCCTTTTCAAAGCCTTAGCCATTGCCTTTGCCAATTTCCTTAGTCATAATAAACCGAAGGAACACCCACTAGGATGTCTTTCCCACTATTCAGCTTGGAATATGTGTCCCATGACCGTGGTCTTATATTTTTTTATATTAATGTTTAACCAGGGATATTACAAAACCTATGATTGATAATCCTTCAAGTGAGCTTATGTTGAAGGAAAGTGTAACTAGGTTCGGTCTTCATAAATTTATTTTTGATATTTGTACTTATTCAAGAAAAGAAATATTATTTTATAATATATGTCAATGAGCTTCTTGCTTATTGAATTAGGTCCAGCACATGTCAAAGTGTTATAGGTGAGTCAAATAGTCAAAATGAAATGTTGAAGGCCTTAAGGGCATGTTAAACCATGTATAAATATATATGAAAGTTAAAGTGAAAACCTCCAAGAAAATTCAAGTCCACTCATATGTTATGGCACCATCAAGAAGCTCCTTCAAGCATGTTACACCACCATGGAAACTGTCTAAAGTCTGCTCAACAAATCAGCAACCAAACTGCAGTCAAAGTTGGCCTACAATTAAGAGGACTAGTCGGCCTAAATGGAGGGACAGTCCTCTATTTATAGAGGTTGTCCTCTCCAAATAGAATGCACTACTCAAGCTCTGAAATCCACAAGAAAAATAGAGGACAAGAATAATGAAGGAATCCGAGGAAAAGGGTCTACTAGGACAGTGAAGTAAGGAGAAAGGACAGCGAAGGTAAAGGATTGTTTTCTAGGGTATACATAGTCACACGTGCGAAGAAATGAAGGATAGTCTATGACTATAATAGTAGTGAGATCAAAATTATATATTCTTCCTCTTTGGCCTAGAAACTAGGCCTATAAGGACTCTTACTCCAGCTTGTAAGAAAGGCACTCAAGCGAAGAAGAGAAGGGAAGATAACAGCCAGTAATCCTCCCACACGTGCGAGAAACTAAGGAAGCAGAATAGTCATACACCCAAGAAGGATTTCGGTTGGTCAAAGCTGAAGTATACTTGAGAAAGAGATAGAATAAGAACATATTATATAGAAAACTCACTCAAATATGGTCTATATCTAGACAAGATTAATAGTAAGAGAAAGAAGTGTCGGAAGAAGGAGGACGAAGTGTCGGAGAACAAAGTGTCAAAAGTAGTGGCGGGGAATAAGGTGCAGAAAGAAGAAAGGACTTGACTTGTGCTTGGAGGATCTCTTTGTCAGGGTTCTAGGGTTTTGCATTGATCAATAGAATCTTCAATAAGAGAAATTCACTAAATGGTTTTCCTCTCAAGATAAGAGAGGTTTTGGCCCTGGCAGAGAGCCAACATCTGGTGTTCTTGTTTTTTATGTTTTGATAGGAGTTTGATGAAGAGCACACATATGCACTAATAAGAAGAAGAAGAAGAATAAGCTAATAATAAAAGCAAAAAGACTCCACAAATTTTTATCAAGTAATGAAGAATAACACTACACTACGTTGCCCTAGATTATTCAACATTATATCAGAGCTAAGGTGACGCATCAAGGAAAGGGAAACTCAAGAACACTCATCAAGGAGAAGCATCTACGAATTTGAAGCATCAAGCCTGGAAGTCTTAATCACTTCAAGGTCAATAATGGTCTACAATCCATCATTCATCAAGGAGGTCTACAAATCTAGAAGAAGAGCCTTACATAAAGGCGCCTACAAAGAAGAGCAGATTGAAGCAAGACCTACATCAAGCTACAAGTCTTCAAGCAAACCTCATCACCAAGAAAGTCCACTTGGAGAAGGCAACTTGAAGAACATCAAGATCCAAGGAAGACAAGCCATTAAGCCTTCAAGGAGGAAGAAAATCCATTACATTTCAAAATCTATCAAGGGTGTACATGTCCCCTTTTGAATGTCTTTTTGAAAGGAAAACAATAAATTGGTAGGTACCAATAACTTTCTGGCATGGAAGAAGAGGATTGATCTACTTCTCAAGGAGAATGAACTCCTAAAACATGTCAAAGGGAATATCACTATCCCTGCTAAGGAATAGACTCAAGCCTTAGCCAAGTACAATAAGGATGAGACAACAGCTCAAAGGCTTCTGATAGAATCAATCAAAGACTCTCTCATTCCTTATGTCTCCAAGTTTGAGACATCAAAATACATTTATGATAAGCTAGTAGAGATATTCTCGGTATCCACGACCGGAGAAGTAATATCTCTAAGGAATGAATTGTACAAGATGAAGATAAGGAAAGAAGGAATAGCTCCTTACTTCATGAAAATCTCTAAAATGAGAGATCAACTTCAAGATCTTGGGGAAGTCATGTCCGATAGAGAGATGACAATTGTAGTACTCAATGATCTACCTGAGGAGTGGGGAAACTTCACATCAAAAATATATGCCAAGAAAGAAGCAACCACTTTCAGTGAAATGTGGTCTCTATGCAGAATAGAGGAAACTAGACTTAAGGCAAAAGAAGATGTAGGATCAAAGGAGCAAGCATTTGCTACCATGGCCAAAATAAAGGGTAAATTTGGAAAATTTTGTCCACGAAGAACAAACAACAAAGACATGTCCAAAATCCAATGTTTTGGATGCCAAGAATATGGACACTACAAAAGGCATTTTCCTAATCTTAAGAAGGACAACAACAACAAAAGGAAGAGGGAAGAAGATCACATAACTCAAGATATGAAAGAAGGAAAGAAGCAAAAGAAGGAATATCCTTCTGATCTCTACTATGACTATGTCAAACTCTTTACTTCTAGACTTCTTTCAAATATTTGAGTAGGATAGGAGCATGTATGAATAAATTAATATTGCATGGCTAGAAACATCCTCTAGAATCTAGCAGCATGATGTACATAGAATTCTAGATACTCATGAAGATGTAACATTTATGATAAGAAAAAAAAATCATGAGTAGAAATATCTTCTAGAATATAGAAGCATGGTAGATATAGCTCAAGATATTCATGAAGAAGAAGCATACCTAGTATAGGACCTCATCCACGATGAAAGAAAAATTTGATCATGATTAAGAATCTTAGAAGACCTCCATCATCAAAGGAAAAGAAACATTTGCAAGGCAAGGGTATTTAAGATCCTATAATGGAATCTTCAAAAGAAGGTTCATGAACCAAGGCAGATGTCTCATTGGGAATCCCATTCATGGGATTCAAGAAAAGGATGATATGCAGGCAAGCTAAGATGAAGCAAGAAGGGCCACACAAAAGGATAATCAAAGGATAATCAAAGGAGAATCAAGATGAGGTATGTATGCATTAAATTTTAGTCATGTTATCATTTTTATATTATTAAGTCATAACATGATCAAGCATGAAAGATTCTATTTCACCAAGAACATGCTCGATGGCATGTACCACAATGCAATTAAGGTCAACAAAAGGATATGCTCACATAAGGAGTATAAGATTGTTGACTAAGAAGCAAGAAGAAATGTTGACAAGTCCAGAAAGCAAGCAATGAAGGAATGTTCTCAGAGGAAGCATTAGATGGTTGACATATCTATTTGATAAGAAGAAAATGAAGAAAGAGATCAAGCATGTGAAAGAACACCATGATCACCGAGAATCACTGTCTGACAAGATACTTTGAAGATACCTTCCAAAAGAAGGCAAGACAACTCTGATAAAGGAAGTAAGGACCCTTGACACCCTTGAAGTTCTTGGAGATATAAAATATGGAAATGAATTATTCTACTCTACGAAGATGTCATGATGAAGAAACCATCCAACAAAAGGAAATTTTGAAGCAATATCAGGGTGAAGTCATGATGGGCTACTAGGTCAAAGCATATAAACAAACAAGTACAACGAAGCATCCATGAGAAGAAAATTCTGAAGCGTGGACAAGATGACAAAGGAGTAGCCAAGATGACAATAAAACCTGATGTATGACATGAAAGCCACTTTCCTCAAAGGAAGAAATGACATGAAAAACTAGGGAGGAAAGTGATCGATGGATGGTGCCCTACCTAGAAGGAGTTTGAACAAAGACTTCATGACATCAAGAAAGGAAGGATATCAAGCAGTTGAAGGACCCACGAAGAAGAAGTTGTTGATGAAAGAAAGAGTCCCCAGTTAAGAGGGAGCTCTGACAGGTCCCTGATCAAGAGGGAGTTTTGGATCACCCCTTATTACAAAGGAGTTACAATTATGTTGTCCATTTCATGGGTCATGCACTAGACGAGGATTAACAGTTGTAATTCTAGATGAAGGCCATGAATGGAAATGTAGACACAACATTATTGTCTTCACTTGGGAAGAAATAATGGGAGGATTGGGTAATCATCTTGCATCTAATACTCTTTGAGGATGTGTAGGGCATCCAAGACAAGAGTAGGAAAGAGGACCAATATTCTTTGAGGGCTGGGAACCCAATAAAAGAATAGTCCTAGAAGTTCATACTCGGAGAACACCAAGGTGGGTATGTACCTTGAGATACAATGATGAATGTGTCTATAAATCATTGGTCTCACCAACATTGTATCTCATGGTATCGTAAAGAGATGGAGTTGTTATTCAAGACCTTGCACTATGACAATGTTGATGGATATGATGCTATAATAGATGGATTGCTAATCTGGTTTCTCTTATGTGAATTCCTCAAGATTGATAATAGTCAAACACCTTATAATGTTGTATGAATACCTCCCTAGTTAAGAAGGAGTGTTGAAGGAAAGTGTAACTAGGTAAATATTATTTTATAATATATGTAAATGAGTTTCTTTCTCATTGAAGTAGGTATAGCACATGTCAAAGTGATATAGGTGAGTCAAATAGTCAAAAGGAAATGTTGAAGCCCTTAAGGGCATGTTAAATCATGTATAAATATATATGAAAGTTAAAGGGAAAACCTCCAAGTAAATTCAAGTTCACTCCAATGTTATGGCACCATAAAGAAGCTCCTTCAAGCATGCTACAACACCATGGAAACAATCTGAATTCTGCTCAACAAATCAGCCACCAAACTACACTCAGTGTCAGCCTACAATTAAGAGGACTAGTCGACCTTCTAGTCGACCTAAATGGAGTGACACTCCTCTAATTATAAAGGTTTTCCAATCCAAATAGAACGCACTACTCAAACTATGAAATCCGCAAGAAAAAGAGAGGATAAGAAGAATGAAGGAAGCCAAGGAAAAGGGTCTACTAAGACAGTGAAGTAAGGAGAAAGGACAGTGAAGGTAAAGGATTGTTTTCTAGCATATACACAGTCACACATGTGAGGAAATGAAGGACATTCTATGACTATAAAAGCAGTGAGATCACAGTTATATATTATTCCTTGTTTGGGCTAGTAACTAGGCCTACAAGGCCTCCTACTCCAGCGTGGAAGAAAGACACTCAAGCGAAGAAGAGAAGGGAAGATAACACCCAGTAATCCTCCCACACGTGTGAGAAACTAGGGAAGCAGAACAGTCATACACTCAAAAAGCATTTTGGTTGGTCAAAGTTGAAGTATACTTGAGCAAGGGATAGAAGAAGAACATCTTATCTAGAAGACTCACTCAAAGAAGTTCTATCTCTATAAAATATTCATAGTAAGAGAAAGAAGTGCCAAGAAGAAGGAGGACGAAGTGTCAGAGAACAAAGTGTCGGAAGAAGTGTCGGGGAATAAGGTGCTGAAAGAAGAAAAGACTTGACTTGTGCTTGGAGGATCTCTTTGTAAGGGGTATAGGGTTTAGAATTGATCAATAGAAGCTTCAATAAGATAAATTCACTAAAGGTTTTTCCTCTCAAGAGAAGAGAGGTTTTGGCCCTAGTAGAGAACCAACATCTGGTGTTCTTGTCTTTATGTTTTGTAGTAGTTTGATGAAGTACACACATATGAACTAATAAGAAGAAGAAGAATAAGATAATAAGAAAAGTAAAATACTCCACAAATTTTTATCAAGTAACGAAGAATCACTAGTGTTATGCAAGGGACCACTAATAGTTAGGTTTTTGGATGTTATTTAGCTATAAATAGTCTTAGTTAGTAAAGGAAAGATCATCCAGTCTTATTGTTATCGAGCTCTGCTCTGCTGGACGATGCCCACTCGAAGGGGCAAGTGAACATTGAATATATTTCTGAATAATAAAATACTTGTTGTTTTTCTTAGTCTATTCTGTGTTATGGGCTATATTTCTTCGCATTTCTGGTATTCTGGAATTTCTCACAGGTCAAGAGAATAACAAGTGGTATCAGAGCACTTTCTAGGGTCGGTTGTACCTCCAATTTTCACAGAATTTTTTTAGGCTAGAGACGTATTCCGACATCTTTAAACCATGGGATCTGTCACTGAGCGCATAAACCCATAGATTTGGGAAGGCATGCACGTAGGAACTACAAGAGGTGGTCACACTTGTTGGACTCCCTGTGGGTACCCCTTTGAGTAGTATCTTATTAAACAGAACCACGCACAGACTGTACTTCCACGTACCCTTGGGTATATTGGAAGCCCCCTAGGCTCACCTGAAACCTAGCCTTAAATAAGTCGTTGGTCATCTTGCTGCTACACTACACTGAAAATAGCACTAGCGGAGATTACTCGCGCATACGATAGGGTAGTCGAGTAGCACAGCTAAGGGTACAGTCAATCCTCCTTAGTTAACACCTTGAAAGATTGGGTTGAATACTATTGTTGGACCCTTGTGTATATTGCGATCTATAGCAAATGACAATCGTTTGTGACCATAGTTCCCTCTGTTATCTAAAGATCGCCCACTACCTTATCTTCCAAATCATATCCAAGAGTTGGGGTTTTTCCACTACAATGCAAATTAGATCCAGCAGTTGGGGTTATGTCGCCACTGTACACATTAATCCAACAGTTGAGGTTCTTCCACCATCGTGAAACTCACATTCAACAGTTGGGGTTTCACACTGTCGATCAAACTCTTTGTGCAATGAGGCTTGCTATGACTATAGTTCGGGTCCTATTTTCGTAGTACATTAGGCAGGATCAAATTTTATGGAATTTGGCCACTGCAGTATTGATCAGCGGGGAGTAAAACGGAGTAAAACTCCTTTCGAAGTGTAACAAAAAAAAACAAGTCTCAGACCATACTAGGACGCTTGCAAGAGACTTAGCCCATAAGCTTCAAGATGACGAGCTAATTGCAGTGGTACCACTCACTTGCTAACCTCAATTTTCTAACGGTCCCAAATTTTTCCAAAGTGACTTCATGTGACCCCCACCAATAGATTCCTAAGCTTGACCTCTTTCCAAGAAGACTACTCTTAAGTAATTGTCTAGGTTTTGTGTATGGTAGGTACCATATCTCAAGTCATGGCCTATGAGAAGACAGAGAGCATTGAAAAAATGTTGGATGAGTTCTAGGGCAATACGGACCAAATTACCTCACAACTTTCACTACTCACCAATATGATGCAGAGCTCTCATCGGGAGGAGAATAGTGTTGATGAAAACCTCGAAGGATAATCTAGCCATCACATTAACTTCCATGGAAATCAACAACATTCCCACCCTCGGCCACCCAAGCTGGACATGTACAAATTTGATGGCTCTAATCCTGCAATATGGGTAGCACAAATGGAACAATGACTTTCCCTTAATGATTTATGTGAATATCAAACAAAACTACGTGTGGGAGTCATTTACTTAGACCAAGAGAGATGGAAATGGTGGCAATGGCATCAGAAATGTTATCCCGAGAACATAACTTGGCACATGTTCTCAAAATCCCTATGTGATTGCTTTAACAGGGAATCTAATTGTTTGGGTCGTCTCACTAAGCTCTGATAGACAAGCAATATAAAAGACTACATTACAGCCTTTGAGACATTGGCCATTAGAACTGATGGTCTAGCAGATGTCTTCTACTTGGATTCTTTCATCAATGGTCTCAAAGAAGCCATCCAAGCCCATGTCTGGATGCACCACCCAGTTGCGTGGATGGACGTCTGCAAAAAGGTCGTCGTGGTGGAACTCACCTTAGCTTCCCAGTCCACTCGTCCAAATTTCGTAGCTAAGGGGCATCCCACCCAAGCTCAGGGCCCTACCCAAACACTTAAGGTTCAAAAGGTGTCTCCAGCAAAAATGGATGAAAGAAAAAAACAAGGATTGTGCTACTACAGTGATGACAAACACTCCCTGGGGCATAAATGCAAGGAACCAAAATTCTTTCAAATTGATGTTACTAATAACATCTCATCTGAGGAAGCCGCACCCCTTGGGGGGTCGAGGATGAATTTGAGGAAACCCAACCTGACAATGATCTCATAGCTACGCTAGATGAACTAGTTATCTCACTACATGCTTTGGAGGGCATTTCTTCACCTCTAACTCTCAAAATCCGAGGCTTTCTTAAACATTGCCCAGTAGTGGTATTGATTGATAGTGGCGGCACTCATAAATTTATCCATAAGCGATTCACTAATGTTGTTCATTGTTTTGTGCGGGCAGTCTCTAATTTCCAAGTCCTTATCGTTGATGGGGGGGGGGCATGAAATGTGAAGGCCGATGTGAAAACATTAAACTTCAGATTGGAGACTACCACCTAAAGACCCACATGTTTGCTATTGAAATGGGTAATTATGACATTGTCTTAGGTGCTGAATGGCTTCACACATTGGGCCCAATCACAATGGATTTCCAGGAGTTATATATGAGATTTAAGCATAATGACCACATTCATACATTATGTGGACTCCAGGCAGGTTCTCCTACTATCATCAGCTTGCATCAAATGGAAAAGCTTTTAAAAAAGGGCCATCATGAAGTCATTACCCAATTTAATGCCATCCAGACCATTGAATCCACTACTCCTCATATTCATCCTGAGATGCAACAGGTCCTAGACCACCACCAGTAGGTATTTGACAAACTTATAGAGGACCCTCTAAGGGTGAACATGATCATAGAATCCATTTGGTCCCGGGGGCCCAATCGCTTAATGTGCGCCCATACCAATATACTTTCGCCAAAAAGAATGAAATTGAAAAAATCATTAAGGAACTCCTCAAAGTCAATGTTATTTGTCCCAGCATCAGTCCTTATTCAGCTCCAGTGGTCATGGTGCTAAAGAAAGATGGAGAATGGTGCATGTGTCCAAACTTTTAGGCCCTCAACAAGCTCACTGTCAAAGACAAATTTCTTATTCCGGTTGTTGATGATCTTCTTGATTTTGGTACTTGTATTGGTGTTGTATTAATGTAGGAAGGTCGATCATTGGCCTTCACCAACCAACAACTGAGTGGAAAACATATGGGTCAATCTACCTATGAGAAAGAAATGATGGTCATATTACATGCAGTAGACACCTCGAAACCATACTTGTTGGGGCGACATTTCCAAATCCACACATACCATCAAAGCCTAAAATATTTTTTGGAGCAACGCATATCATTGCCACAAAAAAAAAATGGCTGGCCAAAATGTTGGGATATGATTATGAGATAATTTACAAGAAAGGGTGTGACAATGTAATAGTTGATGCTTTATTGGGCTAATTTGAGGATGAAAGCACCTTGCTATCAATCTATCTTCTCATACCAGATTGGATTGAAGAGGCCCACAAGGAATGGTTCTCACACCCCTCTCTCTCCCAACTTATTAATAACTTGAGAGAAGGTCCTAATTCCTCAGTCAACTACTCTTGGAAGGATGATATTCTTTGCTACAAGGATCGAGTAGTTATATCGCCGACATCCACCCTCAAAACACGCATTTTGGATGAGTTGCATTCTTCTTCAACTGCAGGGCATCTAGGCTTTCAGAAGACTTATGCTCCCACTCGTCGTTCTTTCTTTTGGACTGGCATGAAAAGTGACATTCTTACATTTGTAGCTGAATGTGATGTGTGTCAACGCAATAAAGGAGAAACAGTCAAGTTATCGGGAACCTTACAGCCATTGCCACTCCCTGCCTCTATCTAGACAGATGTTTCCATGGATTTCATCACCAATCTCCCAAAGTCAGGAAACAAATCTGTCATCATGGTGGTTGTGGACTGTTAATTTATGGTATGTCCTATGCTTAGTGCAGTTTACTTCGATTTTTTCTTATAAGCCATTGTTTAGAAATCACATAAACATAAAGTAAAATGTTGATAGAACATTAATAGATCGACCGAAAACAAGCCAAGACAAGAGACACAAGACGTGGTGGCTAGTTAGGGACAAACCCCAATGCAGGGAAACCCTTTGATCAATTATTCTTTAATCTTCAATAGTTCAGCAGAGAGAAATAGTACAAATTCATAAATCTGTAATTTTATGACAGCGGCAATAAACCCTAACCAGCAAAGTCAAATCTGGTCAAACAAGTTGAAATTGATCTTCAATATGTTTGGTCAATTTCCCGGTCATCTATTCCTCCAACAGCAAGAAGCAAACCATAAACAACCCCAAAAACATAGTCAAACTGCAACCAACTGAAGTCAACCTGCTGCCCCAAACTAGGGCAGTCAACGTTGGTCAAACCAGAGGTCATATTGCTTTGGTTTGCATACCAAAAATTGTGGCTTGCCTAGGAGAGGTTGCCACACCAAAACCACACTCCTGAAGATTCAACACTTGGTCAACGATATCCAAAACATCTTATTGCAGCTTCTGTGTCCTTCTTGCCCTTTTGAATCCTCCTTCTTCCCACGTGTGAGGTTCTCTTCCTTGTGTGTAAACCCAATCAGCCAAGGAGAGAAGAGATGTGTGAGAGATGAGATGAGTGAATAATGAGTCAACCTCACTTGTATTAATATGATATGTTGGGCATGTGTGCCACACATTTCGTTGTTGGCCGACCTTGACAATTTGTAAAGTAAATACAAATAAATTCATATCTCCATAAATACTCATCGGAATCAAATGATCGTTAGATTAATCCTACACCTCTAGACAAGAGGAATCGAAGAAAAATATCAACTCACATAAATAAGATGACCCACATGGATTTTAGCCCTGGCTGCTAATTTTAACACTCCCTCTCAACTAGGGAGAACTCCATCTGCTAATTCGTCTGACCATCGGTACTATCTCAGCCATCAAATGCACTGACCTGCACTACTCAGTTGTACTTTGCTAAACTATGAAGAAGAAGAAATGATCGAGGATGTATCATACCATCCTCCACTGACCCGAAGTCAGTCCCAAAGAGTGTGTGATACCACTCTCGTTGATCTCATATCAATGGAGGTCATGCTAGCATAGGGATTACGGTATATACAACGATGCATCCATCGATAGTACTACTATGGTACCTAACCCCATTTCCCTACTCATTGATCAGATGAGAGGTATTTCCCATGAGTCCCAGACTACATTGGTAGGATGCCTTGATAGGAGAACTAATCATCCTGGCCCTTAGTCGCCATGGGGTATCACAGGGGAAGGTTGAACCTTTCACCCTATACATAGTGCACCATTAGGGGAGGGTGAGTCGCCCTGTGGTCGCATGTTGCTCCAAGAAGTACCTCGAGCCCCCCGGAGCTCCTAGAGCTCAATGTATGCATCATACACGACCCTCATAAGAGAGCCAATGACGCCAAGTCGTTCTCGGAAAGTCAATAATTTGACCTTTCCCAGGGGCTTCATCAAAATGTCGAGGACCTGCTCATATGTACCGATATGTTGGAGCCTTATTTCTCCCCGCTGCACCATATCCAGGATATAGTGGTAACTGATATCGATATGCTTGGAGCGATCATGAAATACGGGATTCTCTGATAAACGAATCCCCCTCTGGTTGTCAGATAGGATCACAGTAGTATCCAATGTAAATCCAAACAGCGCACTGAAGAGCTTCCTTAACCAGACTGCCTCACAAGAGGACATACTCGCAACAATGTACTATGCCTCGGCAGTGCTCAAATCCACCAACTTCTTCTTCCTACTCATCCAAGATATCAAGGTAGATCCCAAAAAAAAACAACACCCGGAAGTTCTCTTTCGGTCCACCGCACTCCCTGCCCAATCAGCATCGATATATCCATGTAGTCTCACATCTTTGGTAATGTATCTCAACCCATGAGTGATTTTTCCACAAAGGTATCTCAACAGATTCTTGGCACCAATCCAATGTGTGTGGTGAGGCTCAACCATATGTTGACTCAACGTGTTGACTGCAAAACATATATCCGGACGGGAGTTCCCCAAGAACATCAATGCTCCGATGATTTGACGATACTCAGTAACATTTTGTCAAACATGTCCGACAACACTACCACTTAACTTCTTGAAGTCAAGCTCCATCAAGGTAGTCATGGGATTGAAGTACACCATACCGAATCTCTGCAATATCTTCACCACATATTTTCCTTGAGATAGGAAAATCTCTCCTGGCTTCTGCCAGACTTCTAGTCCTAGGAAATAGTGAATTAGTCCCAGGTCCTTCAACTCAAACTTAGAAGCCAACTCCCTCTTACATTTATGAATGAGAGGGTCTGCACCTCTCAGAAAGAAGTCATCAACGTACAACACTAATATGAGAGGTTTTTCATCTTCAACCTTAAAGTAAAGGTTAGGGTCGGCTTCACTCCTAGTGAATCCCGGCTTCATCAAGTAGCTATCGATCCACTCATACCACACTCGGGGTGCTCGCTTCAGCCCATACAGGGATTTCTTCAACCTGCACATGTGAGATTCCCGATCATGAATCTCAAATCCTTCAAGTTACTCCACATAGACTTCCTCTTTGATCAAACCATACAAGAACATGGTTTTGACATCCATTTGATGTAGGTTCCATTCTTGTGAAGCAGCAAGGGCTATGATCAAGCGGATGGTGGTATATCTAGAAACAGCTGAAAATATCTCGTCATAGTCTATACCTTCCTTCTGATAAAACCCACGAGCGACAAAACAAGCCTTATATTTTTCAGCACTTCCATCAGCTCCATGCTTTATCCTGTAAAGCCATTTCGAAGTGACAACTGCCTTGTCCTAGGGTCTGGGGACCACATCCCAGACATCGCTCTTCATGATGGACTCATATTCCTCAGGCATAGCATCCTTCCATACTTGATGCTTGAGAGATTTTTTGAACGATGAAGGCTCATTTTGAATGATCGTGCTCATGATGGTGAAGTATCCTTGATACCTGGTTGGCTTTTTACTTTCACGGAAAGTCCCTCTGGGTGCAATGTGTCCTTCAGCATCATCAAGTGTCCCCCTGAGCCATGAAGGTCTCTTCCTAGAAGAGGAAGGTTCTTGTGTAGGGGGTTCAATAGGATCCATAGGTTCTTCTACATCAGGCATCGTCTCATCTTCCTTTTCCTCTGGTTTCCTAGTAATAGCTTCTCCAGATTTCCTTAATGGCAGAAGTGTCCTCAGACACGTAATTTTATTAATCAGAAAAAAGCAATTACATATTTGGTTTTGCAAGAGTTTACACCTGAACAACCAAACACTCTTACAATGAGCTATTTATAAGCTCAATGCCCTAACTACCTCTAATTATTGATCACTTATTAAATAACAAGTGTCCATTTACAATAAATGCTATTCAAAACAACTAGCTAACTAATCTCCTAAAATAGAGCCTAAGATACGACACATTTGGAGAGTATATCTTGTTACAACCAATATACTAATTCTAAATGTTCATTAATAATTAAACATTCTAAAATAATAATTATTAATTAATATCTTAAATTAATAATTATTTTATTCCAATTTTATAACCTATGATAATATTTTATTTTTGGATCATCTAACATTCCCCCCAATGATCCGAAGATACATTACAATATATACCAAGTTCATCCTTGAACTTAGTAATTTTTATTCTGCCAAGCGGTTTCGTGAAAATGTCGGAGACCTGATCTTCGGAAGGATAATAAACTGGCTTGAGGAAATCTTTGGCAATGAGAAATGTGATATGATGATACTTGGTGTCCACATGCTTTGTCTTTGAATGAAAAATTGGGTTCTTTGCAAGTTTGATGGTGGATTGGCCGTCAATGAATAATGATGTAGCTTCTGCTCGAGAAATGCCCAAGTCCTGCAAAATTCTGCACAACCAAACAATTTCACATGCTGCTTCCCATGCTGAAATGTACTCTTCTTCTGCTAAAGAAGTGGCCACTGTAGCTTGTTTCTTACAACACCAAGATACTGTTGCTGACCCCATGTTCATTAAATAACCTGATGTTGATGCTCGATCATCAATACTTCAAGCAAAGTCAGCATCGAAATATCCACCAAGTACAAAGTTTTTAGTCTTTGTGTAAAGAAGACCAAAATCTTTTGTTCCTTGGATATATCAAAGAACTCTTTTGGCTGCATTCCAGTGGGTGTCTCGTGGTTCCTGCATAAAACGTGAAAGAATACTGACTGCATAAGATAGTTCAAGGCGAGTATTTGTCAAATAAATCAAGCTGCCAATCAATTGTCTATAAGTAGTACTATCCACCTTTCCCCCCTTCAAATTTTGAAAGTTTCAAGTTTTGCTCCATGGGGCTAAGAACAGGTTTGCAATCCTGCATGCCAAATTTTTGAAGAACCTCTGCTGCATACTTACTCTGAGAAATGAAAATATGATGTGGACGTTGGAAGACTTCAACTCCAAGATAGTAGTGAAGTAATCCCAAATCTGTCATTTTAAAACCTGCATGTAACTCCTTTTTCACCTGTGCAATTTGATCATCATGGTTGCTAGTAATGATCAAATCATCTACATACATAACAGGAATTACGAGATATTTTCCCTGTTGTCACACATAAAAAGTATCATCAGATTCACTTCGTTGAAAACCAACTTTCTTAAGGTATTCATCCATCTTTGCATACCAAGCTCAGGGAGCTTGTTTTAATCCATATAAAGGCTTGATCAATTTGCAGACTTTATGTTCTTGCCCTTCAATTTCATCAACCTAGTGGTTGTGTCATATACACTTCTTCCTGCAAATCCCCGTTGAGAAAAGCACTTTTCACATCCATTTGATGAACTTTCCATCCTTTCTGAGCGGCCATTGTAAGTGTTAATCGGATGGTGTTCCATTTAGCTGTAGGAGCAAACGTTTCCTCATAATCAATGCCTTCCTGCTGTGCAAAACCTTTTGCGACAAGTCGTGCTTTATACTTTTCAAGTTCCCCTGTTGATTATACTTAATTCTGTAAACCCATTTGCATCCTATGGGTTTAACATTTGATGGAAAATCAACAAGTTTCCAAGTTTTGTTATCAATTACTGCTTGATATCTTCAACCATAGCCTATTGCCATTATTTATGTTTTACTTCTTCTTTGTATGTGGAAGGTTCAGTAAAATCATTTGCTATTAAGGAAAAATTGCCTTCACTTCTATGTGCCCTTCTGGTGCCCGTTTTATTCTGCTCATCAGGCTTTACATCTTTCAAAAGTTGAACTGCCCATCTCAGTATTTGGTGCTCACTTGTTTGAGATTCTAAAAAGTCTCCATCATTGTAAAGAGGATTAATATAAACTGATGTTCTTCGTTCAAGAGTCTGGAGAATCACTATCAGAAGAACTATTGTTGCTTGGAGATGCGGATGAACTGCTAGAAGACCTAGATGATGTTGTTGAAGTAGATGGATTGGATGACTCATATTCAGAGGAAAGAAAATCAAGTTCATACCAATTTGGTGAAGTTGGTTGACTTTGCATTTTTCCTTTTATTTTACTGCCCTTAGTTTCTAACTTTTGAAGAAGACTTTCGGTTTCTTCAGCACTCTTACTTTCTGTTTCATCAAAGATTACATCCCTACTCACAATAAATTTTCCATTGTTCAAAAGACGGTACCATTTGTTCTCATCAGAATAGCCAATCATTGTGCATTTTAAACTTCTTGAGTCAAGCTTAGTTCGTTTTTCTTTCGGAGCTAAGGCATAACATATTGATCCAAAAACTCGAAGATGTTTAACTCGAGGTTCAAAACCACACAAAGCTTCATAAGGTGTGATTCTGTCTAAAGAAGCAGTTGGAGATCTGTCTCTTAAGTAGACAATTGTATGTATTGCTTCTGTCCAATATGTTGGACTTAACCTCTTGAAAGTTAACATGGATCTCGCCATTCCTAACAAGGTGCGATTCATTCTTTCGACTACTCCATTTCTCTGTGGAGAGTAAACATTAGTAAGATGTCGTCTTATGCCATTTTCACTGCAATAAGTTTTGAATTAATTTGAAGTGAATTCTCCCCCATTATCTGTCCTGAGAGTACCTATCTTTTCTTTGACTTCATTTTCAACAAGTTGGCGAAAAATTTTAAACTTATCAAATGCTTCTGACTTGTTCTTCAAGAAGTAAACCCAGGTCATTTTGCTAAAATCATCAATGAATAGTAAGAAATATTTGCAACACCAAAGGAAGTTTGTAGTGGTCCACAAACATCACTGTGAACCAGTTGTAGCCGCCTGTTTGCACGCTATGAACTTGTTGGAAAACTTTCTCGACTTTGTTTGCCATAAATGAAAGCTTCACATTTTGCATTTTCCCTTTTGAAAGTGGGAAGTCCTTTAACCATTCCTTGTTTCTGCAATTGAGAAAGACTCTCAAAATTTAAATGTCCATAACTTACATGCCATAGTCTTACAGGTGAAATACTTGTACTCACTGCCCCTGCAAAATCATAATGCCTTGGAATAACTGTCCCTTTCATCCATAACAATTTTCCATCTTCATAACCTGTCATGACAATTAAGCTCTGTTTGACTGAATTAATTTTGACTAAACCATCTTCCATAATCATCTGATGTCCTTGTCGAATCGTGACTAAAGAGAGCAAATTTTTATTAAACGTTGGTACATAACATACATTAGAAATCATTTTTTTCTCCAACGCCAAGGAGAAAAACTTTAACTGTTCCTTTTCCATAAGGAGTATGTTTTGTATCATCAGCAAGAAAAATGGAATAAGTTGGAAATCTTGAAAATTCCAAAAAAAATCACGTCGACAAGTCATGTGCTGAGTTGCCCCTGAATCCAAGATCTAGGCATCTTCATAATCACCTCTAAGATGGGATGAAAGTTGTGATGCTGGCGAGGAAGTAAAAACATATTCTGAGTTATCATCATCTTGATCATTTGCAAATTACGTTGAATGTTGTTGAAACTTGGGAATTTTATTAAAAGAAGTTTGACAATCTTTAGCATAATGTCCAACTTTGTTACATCTTCAACACACAATTTGACTTCAGTCTCTACCTCTTCCTGAAGATTGTCCTCTACCTTTGCTTTGACTTCTATGTTGAGATTGTCCTCTACCTTGATTATTATTTCCTTGTCCTTGAAAATTGCCTCTTCCTTGGTTGTTTCCTCTACCTTGAAAGTACTTCTTGAACTGTTGCCTCTATTAAAGTTATTCCCTCTTCTTTGGCTTTGACCTCGACTTCGTACATTATGTGCTACTTGATTCTGATTGAAATTCCCTCTGCCTCTGCCTCGAGAATTGTCAGTTGATGATTTACTAGTGCTGGCCTCTGTGAGAAAAACATCTTCACCAACTTTCTTCTTCTTCCCAAAGGTTTTATCATGTTGGGTCAACATTTCACAGAGCTCATCAAACATTAGTTTCTCTAATTTCCCAGTAATTGTAGAGTCTCCAAAAAATGTGTGTAGGAAGAAGGAAGTCCAACAATTACAATTGTTATCATAAAACTATCATCTATTGCTGGAAAACCAACATTAATGATTTCCTGCCTAATATTCTTAAGTCTTGAGATATATTCAAGAACATCACCTCCTTCAATCAATTTTTGTTGTAACAATTTTAATTGTAGATCAACTTTCTTTGATTCAGGTTGAGTATCAAAAAGGTCTTTAAAAGTTTTCAAAGCAGACCATGCATCTGTAGCATTTTCTATATGGACATACATTTCATCATTGACTGAAGATTAATAAGAGCTAAGGCTTTTGAATTCTTAACTTCCCATTTTGCTAATGCAACGACATCTATGGGTTTATTTGGCTTAATATCTCCATCACATATACCCTGCCATAATTCATTGTAAATGAGAGTGCTTTCGATGAGACGGTGCCATGTTTTATAAGATTTTGTGCCTTCAAGTTTGTCGGAATCAGAAAACAAATTAATCAACTTAGTCATTGTAGCGTTGAAGCTTTGCACCAAGAATCAGAACAAAAATGTCAAGATGGGCAACACAACACACCCCGCCAAAAAACACGATCTATCGGGGCTTGGCCTTGACCCTCGTATAGTCATTGAAACCAGAGAAAAATGATTGGTCTTTACACTTGGCTCTAGTCAATTTCTCAAAAATTAAAAGATAACTTTCAAAATTTGACTTTTACAATGATGATCTTGCAAAACTTGGTAAAAAAAAAGTTACCCCCCCCTCAAAGTAAAATTACTTTGAGTTACACTTATCCCTTAAAATGCTACAATTAAAATCCCCTTATTACTCCAAAAATTTAAGATCACCTTATTACTCCACAAACAATAAATTCCAAAATTAAAAAATCACCAGATCTCTCCAAAATACAATATTCCTTATTTCTCCACAAAATTTACAAAATTACAAACAACGGAAAATCCTTATCACTCCATTAACATTACAAAATTAAAAATATTCATTATCTCTCCAGCAAAGACTTTTCAGAATCACCTTTAAAAAAAATTGTCAAACGCTGGATCTTTTTACTTGTCAAACGTTGGTTGGCTGGCGCTGGCTAGCTGGTTCTTACGCTGGTTCGCTGATCATCTCAGCTGTTGTATTTCCTTTTCTAATAATATTTCCAAAATGTTTCCTCCCGAGAATTGTGTTTTTCATCATAGTAAAAGCTTCAAAAACCTTAAAAGTCTCATGCTTGGAGAAACTTTAACAGAATCACGTCAGAAAATTCATCACCCAACTGCATCAAAACTGTCAGGATAAGTTGGTTTATGCATCATATATAACTGAAAAATTAAAGAATTTGCATATTGTATTGAAAACATTACATGTAACAGCTGCAACCAAAGCTCAAATCGAAGTTGAAATCCAAGGAGAGGAAAATTAATCGAAACAAATTGATTTAAGCACATCACCATACTTCACTTCTAATGTGCATTCTGAAATTCTTGTAGTGGGTTTCTCGGCTCATTTGGCATGTACCAATATGCATCGATAACCTTGACATCAGATGTGATTACCAACTAGATTTCAACGCAGCATCACCAACGTAGACCTCCATATTAAAGCCAATTGAGTGTTGTATAATTGTTTGTAAACATAAATGCAAAACCATGCTGCGCAGTTGTTTTTTTCATGGTGGATGCCCTCATACCAAATCTCTTGATTTGATAGGCTTATTTTTGTTGGGTTTGCCTATACTGAAAAAGAAGCAACTGCGTCCAGAAAATCAACTGTGTCTGAAACAACTAGATGTTGATTGTTAGCGTTAATGAATTTTGACCAACAACACTTTCATTATTATACTTTCTTCAATGCTTTCAATATTACACTCAATAAAAAAAATACCATCCAACTTTGCATTAAATTCTAGCAAGGGTGTATGTTCCAGCATCAAAGAATTAACATAATCAATTTGCAAATTAAAAATCTAAAATCAGTAAGAAATTTTTTTTTGTTTGTTGAACACAAAACTAGACAATTTCATACCAAGCATTCGTTGATCAATTCAATGAAGTTTTCCAAAAACTTGTAGAGCTGGAATCTTCTCCTCACATCCATTGCAGCATCACTGGAGCTCTGATACCACAATAATGGCAGAAGTGTCCTCCGACACGTAATTTTATTAATTAGAAAAAAAAAAAAAAAAAA
>APFE031207067.1:0-27181 GCA_000404065.3 Pinus taeda | reverse complement strand
GTGTCCTATTCGAAGATGGTGGCGAAGACGATTTCGACGCCCTAATTTTTGCGACTGGCTACAAGAGTGGAGTATGCCGTTGGCTCAAGAATGGCAGAGAGCTTTTCCTGGAGGACGGACGTCCAGGTAATCGGCCTCCCAGCAACTGGAAGGGAAGCGACGGTCTGTATGTCATTGGCTTCAGAAAAAGAGGTCTGCTCAGACTTTCACAGGATGCTCAGTGGATCGCGCAGGATATATTTCAGTCCCTCTAGCGCTTTCGTGCCAAGGCGATCATGGCCAACATCATATTGAAGCGGAGCAGATAACAAAAGTTCCAACAAATAGAAGAATTTTTTTTTTTTGATAATACTAAAAAATGATTTTCAGATTTTAAAAAAATCTAAAACCAGTAAAACAATAAAATTTCTTCCCTTTTGAACAAAATTTTGACAAATTTCATACCAATTATTTGTTGATCAATTCAATGGAGTTTTCCACAAACTTGTAGAGCTGGAATCTCCTCTTCACATCAACTGCTGGAATCTCCTTCTCAAATCAACTGCGGGAATCTCCTTCTCAAATAAACTGCAACATTACCATAGCTTTGATACCACAATAATGGTAGAAGTGTCCTCAGACACATAATTTTATTAATCAAAAAAAAATAATTACATAATTGATTTGCAAGAGCTTACACCCGAACTAAACAAACACTCTTGCAATGAGCTATTTATAAGCTCCATGTCCTAACTACCTCTAATTATGGATCACTTATTAAATAACAAGTGTCCATTTACATTAAATGCTATTCAAACCAACTAGCTAACTAATCTCCTAAAATAGAGCCTAAGATACGACACATTTGGAGAGCCATATCTTTGTTACAACAATATACTAATTTCTAATTGTCTCCATTAATTAATTAATCATTCTAGAATAATAATTATTAATTTAATTTCTTAAATTAATAATTATTTTATTCCAATTTTATAACCTATGATAAGATTTTATTTTTGGATCATCTAACATTCCTTAGTATAGGAAGATTGTCAAATTTGCTAAGACCCATATCTTCATCAAAGGTGACATCATGGCTAATCTTGACATCCCTTTGACCAGCCACATAAATTTTATAGCCCTTGTTATTTTCGATATAGCCCACGAAGATTCCTTTCTTTTTAGATGCACCCAATTTATTCCTTTTCTCTTTCCGCACATGAAAATATACAGGACTTCCAAAAATTCTAAAATGAGATACGTCAGGTTTCTTACCAGTGAACATTTCTTCGGGAGTCTTGGAACCCAATGCTTGATGAGGGCACCAGTTTTGCACATATATGGCGATATTCGTAGCTTCGGCCCATAGAAAATTTGGAAGCCTTTGATCATGGAGCATAGCATGGATAGCTTCCACAATCATACGATTCTTCCTTTCCGCCACACCATTCTGCTCATGAGTATATGGTGTTGTAGTCTCCCTCTTAATGCCAACCTCTTTGCAAAAGTCATGGAACTCATTGGATTCATACTCAATCCCATTATCAGTCCTTAAGATTTTGATCTTCTTTTCGATTTGATTTGAAGTGACGAAACCAGAAGAACACTTCATCCTTCTTTTTCAAGAAGTATATCCAAGTCTTGCGAGAATAATCATTTGTAAAAGTAAGGTAATATAAATATCCTCCCAAGGAATTCACAAGCATCATACTAGATATGTCGGAGTGAACCAACTGCAATATATCAGAGGTCTTGCTATGGCTTTAGAGGAATGGACCCCTTTTGATCTTTCCTTCGGCACATCTAGGACATACACCTTCTTGCTCTAATTTGAACTTGGGCATCCCGGTCACCATTTGTCTCACATCGGGTAGAGCTTTATAATAAAGGTGGGCAAACCTCCGATGCCATAGTTCGAACTGAAGAGATGTGTCACAAGTAATGACACCCAACAGACTTCCTTCCACATGATATAAAGATTCAACCCTAAACCCAAGAGTGAAAGCATCTTTGAAATTATTTTTCCATACACGTACCTTGCCATCGATGAAGGCCACCTTGTAGCCTTTGTCTTCCATTGCGGAAAGGGACACCAAGTTCTTTTTGAGATCAAGTACATATAGGACTTCTTGCAAATGAATCGTATTACCCTAGTTCAATTGTAGAGAGACATTCCCTATGCCTTTCATGGGATATTTGGAGTTGTCCCCAAGAACAATTTTCAGGTTGGTCTCCTTCTCTATCATATTAGACAAAGCTTCTTTGTAACCAGTGAAGTGCCTTGAGGCACCACTATCAATAAGCTAATTTCCCAGCGAGTCTGGGGGAGCAGTAGTAGAGAGGGTCGCTGGTAGATAATATTCATCGTGCTTATTGTTAACAACGTTAGATTCATACCTGGAGTTTCTTGCCTTCTGGGAGGGTTGACCATTTCCCTGATTTCCGTCAATCCTTTTTCCTTTGCCATTGAACCTGCCCTTTCTTTGATTGTTGTTGGAATTGCCTCAGCAGTGATTTTGATCATCATCATGAGATGTGTCCTTTCTATCAGGGCACTCCCTCGCATAGTGGCCAATTTTTTTGTAAATGTAACATCTACCTTTCCTTCCACCTTTCGTTCTGGCCTTTCCCTTAGACTTTTCCCTGGAATTATTTCTCCTTTTAGCATGAGAGGAGAATGTAGCGAGATTGCCTCTAAGTGTAGGCATTTCCTGCTCTTCCATCCTTGTTTAGTTTTGAATGCATCTCGCCATCAGTTCCTCAAATCCTGGCATTACATTATTGTTGAGAAGAGTGGTTCTGAATATATACCATTCAGATGGGAGCCCTATGAGAGTTGTGATAGTCAGTTCCCTGTCAAGAACGACTTCCCCAATCAATAGGAGATCATTCTTTATCTCAGTGACCTTAAGAAGTATTCTTGCATACTCTCATCTTTTCCCTTTTTAATTTCCTTCAACGTATTCTTAAGGAACAAAACTTGATTTGCATCATTAACTTTAAATAAGATTACCAATCTATCATAGTTTTCCCTGGAGGTGGTCAGCGCGGAAACATAGGCCACCAGGCGCTTGTCGATAGAATCTCAGATGATTTTCTTTGCTTTGACTTCTCCCCTGGTCCACTTGTTCCTAGCAGCAGCAGATGCATTTGATGGAGGCTCAACGATTCTACCTCTCACATGGTCCAACACTTCCCGCTCTTCTAATTTCAGATGGAAAGACATCTTCCACCCGTGATAGTCAGACTTCTCACGGAGGTTGTCTTCAGTGGGGAAGTGTGATGAGGACCCCATGAAGTCTTTGAGATTGCTTCAACAGCCTTCGGTGGTTGCTCTTTCTCTTGCTCTTGCTTGGACTTTGTCTTCACCTCAGCTCTGGTACCATGTTAATTTATGGTATGGTCTATGCTTAGTGCAGTTTACTTCGATTTCTTCTTATTAGCCATTGTTTAGCAATCACATAAACATAAAGTAAAATGTTGATAGAAAATTAATAGATCGATAGAAAACAAGCCAAGACAAGAGACACAAGATGTGGTGGCTAGCCAGGGACAGACCCCAATGCGGGGAAACCCTTTGATAAATTCTTCTTTAATCTTCAATAGTTCTGCAGAGAGAAATAGTACAAATTCATAAATCCGTAATTTTATGACAGCAGCAGTAAACCCTAACCAACAAAGTCAAATTTGGTCAAACAAGTTGAAATTGACCAACTTGACCTTCAATATGTTTGGTCAATTTCTCGTTCATCTAGTCCTCCAACAACAACAAGAAGCAGCCCATAAACAGCCCCAAAAACACAGTCAAACTATAGTCAACTGAAGTCAACTTGTTGCCCCAAACTAGGGCAATCAATGATGGTCCAACCAGAGGTCAGATTGCTTCGGCTTGCATTTCAAAAATTGTGACCTGCATAGGAGAGGTAGCCACACCAAAAACGCACTCCCGAAAAGTAAACGCTTGGTCAATGTTGTCCAAAACGTCTTGCTGCAGTGTCTGCGTCCTCCTTCCTTGCCCTTCTGCGTCCTCCTTCTTCCCATGTGTGAGCTTCTCTTCCTTTTGTGTAAACCCAATCAGCCAAGGAGAGAAGAGATGAGATGAGTGAATAATGACTCAACCTCACTTGTATTTATATGATATGTTGGGCATGTGTGCCACACAATTTGTCAAGTAAAAAAAAAATCATATCTCCATAAATACTCATCGGAATTGAATGATCGTTAAATCAATCCTACACCTCTCGACGATAGAAATCAAGGAAAAATATCAGTTGCCATAAATAAGATGACCCACATGGAGTTTGGCCCTAGTTTCTAGTTTTAACATGGACAAACTTTCTAAATATGCTCATTTTTGCTACCCCACCCATTTACCCCCACTTTGGTGTCTCAAGATTTCATGGACCAGATATTCAAACTGCATGGCATGCTGACTTCCATTGTGTCTGATCATGACCCCACTTTCACCAGCAAATTTTGGCAAGAACCTTTCAAGCTACAAGGCACGCAACTCCAACTAAGTCCCCCCTATCACCCCAAAACCGATGGCCAAACAGAAGCAGTCAACAAATGTTTGGAGACATATCTAAGGTGCTTCACTTCAAAAAAGCAGCATCAATGGGCACAGTGGCTACCTTTAGTTGAATGGTGGTATAATACTAACTATCATGAAGCCACCAAGATGACTCCATACGAGGCAGTGTATGGCCAACTCCCACCTTCAACTATTTCTTATCTCCCTCGATGTTCTAAGGTGTAGGCAGTTGATCAACTCATAAAGAACCCTGCCACCATGATAGCTCATCTCAAACATAATCTACATCAAGCTCAAAATCAAATGAAGCAACAAGCAGACCAGCATCATTCCAAACACACATTTCAAGAAGGGGATCAGATATTCCTATGACTGCAACCATATAAGCAAACATCTCTCAAAGAAAAGGGTTACCATACACTACCACCAAAATTCTATGGACCTTATCAGATACTTTTGCACATTGGAGCAGTCACCTACAAACTGGTCTTGCCACTAACTTCAAAAATCCATCTGGTCTTCCATGTATCATGCCTCAAGAAACTAGTGGGGAAAAATTGCAGAACTCAAACTAGTTTACTCGAATTGGATGAGGAAGGCTCACTCTCGCTCCAACCAGAACAAGCCCTCGATACCCGTGAAATACATCTCCACAGCCGCACGATCAAGGAAGTCCTCGTCACGTGGAAATACACCTCTCCAAAAGATGCGACCTCAGTTACAGCCACTATTCTTCAGTAGTTTCCGCGGCTTCAGCCTTATGGACAGGGGTCCTTTGGATGGGGGAGGGCATGTTAGGTTCCAACTCTAACCCATTTATTTATGTAATAAGCCCAATGGGTTGAGCCATAGTCATAGTTAGTTAGAGAGTAAATAAAGTATGCATTAATAATTGTAAGTGGTTGACCCGCATTAGAGAAAAGGGACCGCAGTTAGTTGTAAGCGGGCCATAGTTAATAAATAAAGTGGTTAACTTGTATAATGCAAGGGACCACTAGTAGTTAGGGTTTTGGCTGTCATTTAGCTATAAATAGTCTTAGTTAGTAAAGGAAAGATCATTGATTCTTATTGTAATCGAGCTCTTCTCTACTAGAGGTTGCCCCCTCGAAGAGACAGGTGAACATTTTTCTTAATAATAAAATACTTCTTGTTTTTCTTATTCTATTTTGTGTTCTGGTCTATATTTCTTCACATTTTTGGTATTCTGGAATTTCTCGTAGGTCAGGATCATAACACCTTCAACATTCAAACCTTCATTAAGGGGAGGTGATTTATGAGGAGGTGGTCTCCTAAAAAATTGCTTGAAATGTCCCCTATCAGCCAACCATTCTGATTTTCCTTTCTTAAGGTCAATTATTTCATTAGATAATTTATTTATAACCTTTTGAAGGCCCTCTAGAGCTAAATTTGACTAGTATTTCTTGAATGTAGGTTGTTTTGATGCTTTTGATTTCTTGCAAGAAAAAAGAGGTTGAGTCATATTGTTTTTCAGAACTAGGTTTCAGACTAAGAATGTCATTTTTCTACTAACAAGGCTTCCTAAGAAGTTGGCTACAAAGTAGGTTTATGAGCCCTTTTTACCCACATGGCTATGTCATGAGGTAAATCCTTCACGTAATAAGCGACAATCATATTTTGAGTCGGCATAGGGATTTTTTTTCTTTAATGAAAGAAATTTAACATTGAAATCTTTCACCGTCTCTTTGTTTTTCATTTTAATGTTTGACAATTCATTGACTAGAACCTCGGGAGGATTGTTGCCTACGAAATTTTCAAGAAACGAACATTCAAATAGTGCCCTTGAAACAATACTCTAAGGAGGCTAAGTGAAATACCATGTAGTCGCCTTTCTCTCAAATGTATAAGGAAATATTTTGCACACTAATCCTCATTTCAGACACTCTTTTTCCTAGTGGGATAGCATGAATGCTTTTATGTGATCCTCAGTAGGCTTCTTCAAATCAAGGTCAAACATTGGAAGGAATTTGTGAGGGTTCCTTGGGAGAGGATATTTTATATCGGGAATAGCAATAGCATCATGATCAATCCAAGGGGTTGCAAGATTATTTTGTGGGTTGCCTTGATTATTTTCGGAATTACCTTGATTATTTTCCATCCTAGGGGATCCTTCATATTTTTACAACTCATAAGAGCCTTCTTCACTAGAGGAGTTTCCCGAGGAAATGGGAGAAATAGGCAGAGAAGGAGGAGAATCATAACCTCCAAGACAATTCGATTGGTTATTCTCACTAGTAGGTATCTCAAATGTAGATTGGTTGAGGTAAATAATTGTATCAACGAGAATATTGTGCAACATATAGTTTATTATGACAGTAGTCTAAGGGATGCCTTCGTGTCGATATAGTACTATGGGTTATTATAAGTGAAGGTCGAGAGGAGTAACTATGTGTTGAGATAATATTCTTTGCATGGAATAAGTTATTTTGAATCTTTATTGAGTTCGGGAGATAAGTTTTCGAGATCATTGAATGACCTCATCAATTTCAGCTTGTGTATATGGTCGAGTTGTAGTAGGCTCACTATTGGTCTGCTCAAATTGTGGCTCAACTAGTTGAAGTCTCAGTGAGGGGAGCGTCTGTGAGACACCTTATGACAATAAGTGACCTAATGTGTGTTTTTTTTTTTTTTTTTTTTTTTTTTTTTTTTTTTTTTTTTTTTTTTTTTTAGCACCATTTTGTTGACATGGGCGTTGTGCACCCAAGTCAACAAGGAAGGAATATCCCAGACCGAGCCTCTTTAATAGCCCAAGCTATTTGGTATGGATGCCCCCGACGGGTTTATAAGTTTTGTTGGCCTTGGATCCCTTCCTCTTAAAAAGAAGTGAATCCGGGGAAAACTAATCCTAATCTAAACTACAGTTACCCTATATTAATCTAAAATTAATTCTATACTAATTTATGGATAAAATAAAGTTACAACCTAATGGTCGATTTAACTATACAAAGGAAATGATGGGAATCAAACAACCTAAATTTGATATGATTGTCATGAAAGAAAAGGATTATATATTTCACCAGTAAAGAACCTACGATACACCATGTAATTCTAATTTATATATTCCATTTAGAAATTATATTTAATAAATATAATACAATAATTTTGCTACAAAATGTTGCTATAGAATCAGTAAATGAATGTTATAATACAAGGGTCTAGCTATGATACATTATATACAATATTTATTACAACAAGTAAAATAGGCAGGAACATAATGTAACTAGCTCAAAAGAAAGATGCACTATTGATCAATTTTACAAAAGATATCAAGAAAATGAAATCAAATTATGTTTCTACATGCCACTACAAATTAAACTAGAACTAGTTCTTAGTGTAAATCATAAAAGAACAAGTAATTATAAAATACAGATTCCTTATTCTCATAGAGAAACACATATTAACTATGTTTTCTTTAATATGTTACATTAAGGAACAGATGCAAAGGCTAACTAATATATAATACTAATTACTGCTTCGCCAAGAAACATAAAAGGGAAAAGTGCAAGATATCTTCAAAATTCATTTACTTTAATCATTAGCTTATTAAAACAATCAATAAATCTTTAGTTAAAGTAATGATATGAATGAGGCAATCATCTACAGCTACAACGTTACTATCAATTTGTAAACAGGAAATGACATTTTCTATCAACTTCAATATCTGGAATACAGTCACAGAAATTCGAATTGAAATAATGTCTAGATCAATACCGCTTCTTAGCACACAGGTCATTGAATAATAAAATGATATATAATATATATATATAATATATATATATATATATATCAACAAAGAAATGCAATAAAGACATTCATTTGCTTAAGAAATAAAATCATCAAACAAGCAACATTTATCTCCTAGATCTCGAAAATATATAATAGGAGAATAAAGAAGATATTCAACATGACCATGGAACATAAAAGTGAAAAGAATCAAACTAAAATTGATGGACTTGTATTGACAGTGTTCCACAGTCAAAATTTAACCAATATTTCTGTCCAAAACTCCCTTCTTTTCCATCAAAATCAGGGGTATATATATATATATATATATACCTTCATCCTTTTGACATCAAAAATACTAAAAATTGTCTTTAACACACAATTACAAAAATAAGAGAAAATTGTTACTTTCTAGGCCTCTCAGCGAAATGACAAAGTTGAAATGAAACAAGTGGCAGACAGAATTTCCATATGTGGCTAAGAAAGTGCATATGTAGTCGAGAGTATCCCAGGTCATGAAGTTCAAGACAACTGTCTTGCATATGTGTAAGACCTATCACAGACACAAACTAAAATTAAACACTCATAATAATACTAAAATGAGGCTTCTACAGAATCTATGATTCTATAGCGGCCTTTTATTCAAAAATAGAAAAACATATAAAACAACACATACCTGTAACACTTCACATGTATAGATAAAAACAAATTCACTATTTATCTTCTTCGGATCCTTCTAATTCAGAGGAAATAATTACTTTGATATTCGAATATTTAATCATGATGTGGGTGTCATTTGACTGGATTTTACCCTCGACACTGGGTGACTTTTGTTCTTTATATTTGTCCTTCGCTTGGAACGAGGCTCTCAGTTGATTATTTTCATAGACTAATTGATGATCTGATATTGCAAACAAGGAACAATAGCCATGTATTGTTGTTTCCCATACATATTGGTAATAAATTCATCTGAATGAGAAGTACCCGAGGAAGAACCATCACAATTGGTCATCTCGCCATGATAACGAGGAGCTACTTGAGATTGGGGCGTGCTCTTTTTCGATGATGGCCTGGATTTGTTTCCAAATCAACCAAGGGAACATTCTCGAGAGGACTTTTTTTCCTAATCCTTCTAACTCGAGAAATTCTCCTTTGAAGTTTCTTTTCCTTGACCATGGTTCATTTAATTTCATTTGTTTAACCAATTTCTTGTTCATGTGCAGATTAGGTAGACTTTGATTTGGGTTTAGGAGACTCTGTGGAGGATTTCAAATCATGCGTTTTTGCCAGACTTCTAGTAACGTGAAGAGAAGTTAAAATTTTCAAGGCTACAACCTGACTATCATCTTAAAGAGGTGACCTTGGTACGTGGACAAATCCCACACACTCATCAAGTTGGAATTTATCAGCAAGTGATGGAGTTGAACTAATAGGAGAGGGTTCAGGGGCCATTGCAGTAGAAGACTGAGCATGGCTAAATGACAATGGCTTATCATAACCATTACGAGCAAGAAAGGAATCATAATTGTCACCCAATAGAGCCAAATGATGTTTAACTAGTATGCAAATCAAACTATGGTGGAACAAGGACCTTTCAGGGTTCTCACGATTGGGTTGATAGGCCTGAGACATTTTCGTTAAACTCTTCATCAAATAATAGGGAAACTTTAGCTTTCAACCTAGGAAAACCATTAAAATATTGATATGGTACAAAAACATTACGTTATACCACCCTTCACAAGTTATTTACTGACGAATTAAGCAGCAAATCACGCCATTTGGGATTTAAAGATGATACAGGCATACCGTTGACATGGTATTCATAGTACTTGCTAGTAAGGAGCTTCCTCCATGGAACATTTCAGTCTAATACCAAACTAATACCAATCTAATCAAAATCAAAGCAATAAAATTGGTAAAAAATTCTAGGAGGGGCCCTTTATTTTTTCAAAATAAAAGAGAGTAGGTTGGCCTGCCAACAGGGTCTTATGCTAACACCGATTCCTTAGATACATTATTAATGTATGTATAAGCCTACTAAATAATTAGTTGGTAATCACTCATTGTAAAAAGGTGTTGAAAATAGCAACAAGAAATGATAAAAATAGAATCCAGAAATTCTAGCTTAATTTTCCCTTGAATTAAACTGAAAATTAAAATAGAATTTTATTCTCATAGCAAATAATTAGAAGCTTGGAGGCTTCGAAATTTGGCTAAGTATTGGCCAAAGGAAGTCATCAAGTGGAGGATAGGAAATACTTGTGCAGGTTAAGCTCAAGGTTGAGCAGAGCATATTGTATTCATCTGAATTCTTTGACCAAGGGTGCAAAGAATTAGAAGCTTGGAGGCTTGGAAATTTGGCTAAGTATTGGCCAAAAGAAGTCATCAAGCAAAGGATAAGAAATACTTATGCAAGTTAAGCTCAACGTTGAGCAGAGCATATTATATTCATATGAATTCTTTGACCAAAGGTGCAAAGAATAAGAAGCTTGAAGGCTTAGAAATTTGGCTAAGTATTGGCCAAAGGAAGTCACCAGGCGAAGGATAGTAAATACTTGTGCAGGTTAAGCTTAAGGTTGAGCAGAGCATATTGTATTTATCCAAATTCTTTGACCAAGGGCACAAGGATATGGGAGGTTTGGAGAGGAGAGAAAAGGCATGGATTTGGCTTGAGCTTGCTTGTGAGCTGGGAGATTGATTTTACGGAGTGCTAGGATTATTCTTGTGAGAACAAGCATTGTATTATCATCTTATATTTATGATTAATGCAATACAGAGAGTGGGGTTTTGAGTTGTGGATTTCCCCATATATTTATTGTGTTATATGCCATTGATTTGTCTTCCTTTTATCAATTATTTTCTTGCTCTATCTTTATGTTCTTCCACTATAAAGAGTAAAAGTAGATTCATGTCTCTTGTTTTAGTAGATTACATAAGCTTGTGAATCTACGTGATTTTCTATATGATATCGAAGCTAAGAATAGTATACTAGAGGAGATTTCGAAGTTTTGATTTTTGGGCCACGAGTTTGCAGAGCAGATCTGAAAATTTTTGTACAAAATTTTCAGAAACAAATAGCATATTTGGATTCTTTGCAAAAAAATACCCAAATTCAAAACAAACAAAAAATTGGCTGAACTGGAGTTCGTATGAGGGAGATATCGTTGATTTAAAATCATCTCTTTTTTCCAGAAAATTTTGTGACAACGAGACAAATGAAACATATTGATGTGCTAGCCAAGAACCTGTATGCTCTTGAGGTTCCAGATGCATGCAAAGCCTTGAGGAGAAAGGCAAAGGTTATAGACTTGGTGGTTGAGAGGGAGAGCAAATTACCTCTCAACATGTAGCTCCATAAGAAGCAATCTCAGAAGCATCTTCAGGAAGTTGTGGAGCATCCACAATTAGAGAAGCTAAGAGGAGACCGAGTGGAGGCATCTAGTCATGCAGAGACCTCCAGTAGGGGGAAATTTCGAGTCAGGTGGGCAGAGGGAGCACATGCATCCATACCTCTAGGTGTGAAGTGTGGCGATGTGAAGTGTTGTCCCAAGAGGGATGAAATTGGGCAGGGTCCATTGAGTGGTTTTATCTCATAGATCGTACCTTGCTACGGGATATCAATTTGTAACACCAGATCAACAGGTTTAGAAGTATATGCCATGCTAGAATAGATGGGTTTTCAACCAAGCTTCACCTAGTCTTCGGACCCTTTTAGTATTATCTCATACTTAAGGGTGGAACTCAAAACTACGCGTTAAAATCATACACCAATACCAGAGATTGAGAAATGTAGATATCAAGAATAATGGGAAGAGAATACTCTTCAAGAAGCAGAAGAAAAGGTTTTACCTCCTTCTACTCTTCAGACTCCAACTTCTCAAACTAAGCAGGTCAAGAGGCCTAGAGAAGGATCATCATCATTAGCAATTGGTGAAAAAGAATTCATTCACTATCAGAAGAAATCAAGGACTGAATCCAAAGGCACTACAACTACTCAGGTTCAGAAGGAGCTTATTATCATCAATTCAGATGATTCACAGGCACGGAAGAACTTGTAATTACTATTACATCTTCTTCTTCTACTTCATAGAATTTGTTAGAGATCACTCAATATGCAGGAGTAAGTGAAACAAAGGAGTCAAATGTCTTCACTAATTTCCTTGAAATTAAGTAGAAGAATGAGGCTCTAAAGGAAAATTTTTATGTACAGTTTTGGAAGCAAAATTCTACTTCACAGCATAGGTTCTTGACAACTTTTGACAGCGAAAGGGGAAGAATGAAAATGGCTTTTCTGTAGGCTCAAGTGCCTTTTCCTAAGGGTTCTTCTGATTAAAAGAAAACAATATTTTATTTTGATGCTAATAAGATACACCCAATTGATCAAATGGACATAAGTAGACATTGTGGTGAGATGCTTTTCTCAACCATGACTAATACTGCTATGGCATTGTCAAAACTCAAAACTGCTCTGTCAAATGTGTAGTCACAATTTAAGATTGAGAAAATATCATCTTTATCAAAGGATAATAGGGTCAAGTCATTAGAGGACTTAGTAATTAAAATTGGATATGACCCCACTGATGTTAAAGATGCTGAAGATATTATTAAGAAGAAAAACACAAATATTGCAGCATTGAGGAAGCAACTGAAACTGCCTTCTACAAAGGACCCCCATACTAAGGAGATAGAAGAAAGTCAACAACACAAGGAAGAAGTGATAAAATTGATAATTGAGCAAAATGTTTAGTTAAATACTATGGATGATCTGTTAATTAAAAAGGTATTACAAACTTTGTGTGAAGTTGTTTATGTTACTTAGTGCAATGGATTGAAAAGGTTGCAAATAACATAAATACATAAGCAAATAGAAGACACATTCAAACACATTCAAACACATAAACACAACAAAATTTAATAAAGGAGTTCACCAAACTTCCTGGCTACTTCTCCTAGTCCTTTAGCTTCCAGTGCTGACCGCTTTATTTTACCTTCAAAATGTTGTTACAGGTATGAGCTCAAAAATAGAGACTCAAATGAGAAAATGGACCTCACCGTTGCGTTCAGCTCAAAATTTTGAGTCAAACGAGTATAAACTTGAGCATATTTGGCCACTGTGACCTCTAGACCCCCTGGAATGATCCAAAACCACCTTTGCCCCTACAAAACCATTCTCTACTAACAAAAACCACCTCGTCCTCCTCAAAAATGCCTCGGTTTGCGCACTGGTGGTATGGCGGGTTTAGCACCTGCAACTATTTAATAAAAATTTTGTTTAGCTTTGTTTCAAGCTCGAACATATGATATGTTGGTTATCAGAATGCATTGAAGTCATTACATATATATGGTTTTGGTGGGTCGAGGGTTCGAAATCACCTCCCGACCATTCCGCCATTTGTTATGTTGTTACAATGTATATGCGATGTATTATGTGTTGGCTCCGTTGGTTGATACATTAATCATATGGTATGATATACCATGTGTTATTGTGACTTCCGGTGAATGTGGGATATTACAAAATGTTTGCGGACTATATGATAATGATAAATCCAAAGGTCTGGCGGTCGTGGGGTTGACCCTTACCGTCCGACCTTTTTCCGGCAATCCAATTCCGATACACAATAAATATAAACTTATCACTTCCATTAGCAAGACCTGCGATAGCTCATCCAATGAGCTAGTTCTGACAAAAAATTAACGATTCCAGGAGATCAGGGGTTCGATCCTCCCTGATCCCCAAAATTTTGGAAATAAGGCCACATTGGGCAAAGTCCGAGCTGCCATGTTTCAGCATTGGATTGGCCCATATCAACCAATCACACTGCGATACATCACCTCCTTTGCTGAAATCATTCAAGACAAGTGGTGTATTCCTGGGACAACACGTGTCCTGCTAACATCATCCTGTTGACCATTGACCTTTGACTCTTTTACTTTTTTCCCTAATTTTCCATAAACTTTGACCAGCTCTAACTTCTCCATCCGGACTCGGATTTATGCATTCACACTGTTGGAATCGTGTCAAAGAGAAATTTGACCTAATCCCACTTTCATATGAATTTGAAGATTTTGATCTAGAGGCAAAACTGGATCCATTTTGGATCACTCCTCCCCACTAGAAGCTTTTGGACCACCAAAAGTTGGTTTTAGCTGTCAAGTAAGTGAGGATAAATTTCCTTCACTTTTACAATCTCTATCCATCATGCTTTACTTGGATTTGTACCTTTGATATCAGACACCCAACTTAATGGATATGGCTTTTTATGAGGTTTTGTTTCTAGACCCAAATTCTTTACAATTGCTTCAGAAATCAAATTAACTTGTGCCCCACTATCAAATAAAGTATCAATTTTGGTATGCTCGGAAATGTCTCTAATGTGAAATAGCTCATTTCTTTTCCTTTCATCATTATAATTATCAACAGAATGTGAAGAAGTACTTGTAGATGCTTTATAATCTTTACCTTCTATACCTGTAGCTATAACCATTGTCTCATCACTTGAATATGATCCCAAGTCCTTTTGAATAGTAGCAACATTCTTCGACTCTTTACTCCCAAAATTCTTAGACTTCAATTCCGGATGCAATGACCAACAATGTGCCTCATCGTGACCTTCCTTCTTACATTGAGTGCATGAAGGTTTATCTTTCTTCACATTGTTTGTTTTCTTCTCCTTCCATTTAAGTTTCTTCTTGCCTTTATTCTTGCTTTCAATAAGTATGGATGATTTCCCAACATCATGGATTACATTTTTGCCTCTAGGTTCTAGATGAGTTGCTTGAACCGATACATCATCTAAACTAGTTGGATTAAACATAAGTATGGTATGCCTCAAATAAATATGAAGACCACCTATGTATTTCAATAATGTCTCTGGTGAGTCCAATGATATGCCTAATGTTAAAGCTCTCTTATGAAATTCCTGAGTATAACTTTGAACACTTTGACCTTTTAATTGACGTAGTGTTTGCCAACTCATCATTGCTTGTTGCATATAAGCCAAAGGATAAAATTGATTTTTAATAGTAGAAAAAAATTCATTTCAAGTTGAAATGATTTTACCATGCTTTTGGAGATCTGTTTGTGTCTTGCCTTCTCACCATACAAGTGCGGTTCCTCCAAGTCGAAGGCTAGCAAGCTGGATCTTCTTCCTTTCTGAAACAACTTTCTGCACCCTACAATACACTTCAATTTGTTTTATCCAATTATCAAGCTTTTTAGCGTTAAGTTCTCCATCATAAATTGGCAAATAAAAATTTACATCTAATTCGATCAAAGAGGATTTCTTCTTTTTCTTCTTAGAAGGACTAGATTTATGAGAAAAAGAGGATGATGATGACAATGATGGTGATAACGGAGGAGATGGTGGAGGAAAAATTCCTCCCTTTCCCTTATCTTATTGATCTTTAGGTGATGAAGTGCCTTCATCTTTGTTCTTCTTAAACTCATGATACATCTCTTCCACCATTGCACGTATAGTCATGAAACTATCCAAGAATTGAGATTCTGACCCAAGTGGAGTTTCATCCACCATCCTTCTTTGTGAAAAATGCTCTTCCAATCTCTAGATTTGCCTCAACAAGTTCACCTTCACCTTGTCCGAGGCCAACCTAGTAAGAATTCAAATCTTCACACAAACTTGTCAAACCTTAAAAACCTTTGAGCTCCGATACCACTTGATCTGTTAATGAAAATGATATTACAAACTTTATGTGAAGTTGTTTATGTTACTTAGTTCAATGGATAAAAAAGGTTTCAAATAACATAAACACATAAGCAAATAGAAAACACATTGAAACACATCAACACAACAAAATTTAATAAAGGAGTTCACCAGACTTCCTGGCTAAGTCTCCTGGTCCTTTAGCTTCCAGTGCTGAGCACTTTATTTTTTCTTCAAAATGATTTTACAGGTATGAGCTAAAAAACAGAGACTCAAATGAGAAAATGGACCTCACCATTGCATTCACCTCAAAATTTTGAGTCAAACGAGTATAAAATTGACCATATTTGGTGACTGTGACCTCCAGACCCCCGAAATGATCCATGACCACCTCTGCCCCTACAAAAATTCTCTCTGTTGTCAAAAACCACCTCGGCCTACTCGAAACTACCTCAGTCTACGCGCTGGTGGTATGGCGGGTTCGGCACCTGCAACTGTTTAATAAAAAATTTATTCGGCTTTGTTTCAAGCCCGAACATATGATATGTTGGTTGTATAATGCATTGAAGTCATTGCATATATATGGTTTTGGTGGGCCAAGGGTTCAAAACCCCCGCCCGACCATTCCACTGTTTTTTATGTTGTTACAATGTATATGCGATGTATTATGTGTTGGCTCCATTGGTTGATACATTAATCATATGGTATGATATACCATGTGTTGTTGTGACTTGCAGTGAATGTGGGATATTACAATATGTTTGTGGACTATATGATAACGATAAATCCAAAGGTCTAGCAGTTGTGTGGTTGACCTTGACCGTCTGGCCTTTTTCCGACAACTCAATTCCGATACACAATAAATATAAAATTATCACTTTGGTTAACAAGACCTATGATAGCTCATCCAGTGAGCTAGTTCCGACAAAAACTTAGCCATTCCAGGAGGTTAGGGGTTCGATCCTCCCTGATCCCTAAAATTTTGGAAATAAGGACACATTCAACAAAATCTAGCATGCGACGTGTCAGCACCAGATTGGCCCATATCAACCAATCACACTGCGACACATCACTTCCTCTACTGACATCATCTAGGACAAGTGGTGTATTCTCAGGACAACACGTGTCCTGTTGACCATTGACCATTGACCATTGACTGTTGGCCTTCGACTTTTGCCCTAATTTTCTATAAACTTTGACTGTCTCTAACTTCTCCATCCAGACTTGGATTTATGCGCCATTTGCACCATTGGAATCATGTCGACGAGAACTTCGACTTAATTCCACTTTCATATAAATTTGAAGATTTTGATTTGGGGCAAAGCTGGATCCATTTTGGATCAATGGAGGAGAAAATTGAGAAATTACTTAAGGAAAAAGAGCAATTTACTAAGTTAGCTATAGCTCCCATCACAAATATTCCTATTACAGTGTCGAGAACAACAAGGGAATCTACATCATCTGTAACAGAATCTACATCAACAACAATGGAATTGAACAAACTCTCACAGGAGCTGACTCACCCGAAGAAAGAAAATGAAAGGCTCCATAAGAAATTCAAGAATCTAGAAGCTTAGAAGATAAAGAATGACACTATGTATGTTGAAGAAATGCAGAATACCCATAGGCTAAATATAATAATTGAAGAGTTTTAGAGCCAACCATTGATGGCTCAAACCTTGGTCCAAGCCAAGGAAAGAATTTGGGCAGATATCAGTCAGGCCATAACTGAAGTATGGCCCTCCATTCAGATCATTTTCGAGTAGGAGGAACTCATAAACAGATGTCAGGTAGCCATTGATGAAGTGAAGAAACTTATTAAAGACAAAGCAAGTGAAGCTTCAAACATGATCAAAGTTCTTAATTCAAAAACTAGGGCCGTGTTGGAGTAGATTGAAATTATGGACAAAACAGAAACCATTTTGGAGATCAAAAAGGTGTTGCAAAAAAATAACCTGATGAATCAATTAGAGACTAAGTGCCAAACCTTGAAGACTTCTAGCCAAAGGTTTCATTTTAAGTTTAATTTGCTTAATCAAAGAGGACTTCCAGGATTAGTGGCCCCAAATGACAGGTTGATCAGTTTAGAAGAATACTACCAAAAGATGTATACTATATCAACTGATAAAGAAAACTTTGCAGGCATAAAGGGTCATATTGCAGGAAAACAAATGTTAGAAGATTTAGATTTTGACTTGACTATTAAGCAGGAGATTAAACATCTTTTTGTAAATAAGCCAACTTTTGAGAAGTACACCGAGGTTGATGAAGTTTATAGAAAAATGGTAAATCTTGCTATACCAAGTGAAGACCGATGGATCACTTGTGTGAAGCTATTGAGTAAATTTCATCAACAACTGAAGAACAACTGGGTAGCACTTGTTGGGGACCACATCATCAACAAATTCCTAAAGAATAGTGCCAACACTTTGCAGTTTTGAAATTCATATAGTTTTGTACTATTTTTGTATTTTTGTTTTGAAAAATATCTAGAAGAACTTTTGTATAAATAACTCTTCCTTCGAGTTATTAAGGGTTGAACCCTTGGATGACCTTTGAGAATAGAATTGTAACCAAGCTGGAGATTGGCCAAGTTAATGAAAGGATTTTGTATTTTCCTTCTATAGTACCGTCTCCTGGTAATTTTTTCATATGTGCTTATTTGATTATGTATTTATTCATATATTTAAGTCTTTATGCAAAGATCCGGGTAAGATCATACTGAGTATCAGTCAGTCTTAAATCCCCTATGAAGTTATCAGCAATAACTAGGGACTAGTTTATAAGACTATATGTTATTATAGATCCCTTTGTATCAATTAATTGTCATGTAAATCTCCATTCGTTTAAATATATTTTTTTTCTACAAGAAACATTGTTTGTTTATATTATTTTCTTATAACCAATCAAATATTTTGTCTAAATATTTAGGAATTTATACTTCATCAATATTTTGATATTCATGGATTTTAAATCAATTAACTATAGCTAGACAAATAACAACCCTTTCAACTAGCCCTGTAACTATTAAGGCTTAAGCACTTGTTTTCAATAATTCATATCATTGGTCATCCATAAAATTAAAAACCAACAAAACATTTTAAATGCTTTGGCATGACTAACTAATATAGAGTCATCTCAGAGGAAAACATCATACTTGTGCCATTATCGAGGAGTGAAAATTGAACTATTTTACCTGGGACAATGATTAAAAACTTTTTATTTAAAGTGAATAAAGAAATCGTACATTAAAAATAATTCTCTTGGAAACTCCACTAGACCAAGATGGCTCCTTCAAAACATACCAGATCTCACTTTGGCTCTCAAATTATATCTCCTTTATGTGATCTCGAGAGACTGGTGAGAGAGGTCTCGTTTAGAAGGAGACTTGAAGCTTTTTCTTCTTATTCTTTACCATTACAACCTGAAGATATTCCAGCTTCTAATCCCCTTAGCTCTGTTCCATCCCAATTAGATTTGGCTGATATAACACCTAGGATTTTATAAATTTTATCTAAAGGAGTTGATCTGCAGTCAGCTCTCTTAGTCTAATCTTTGGAATCATACAAACTTCCTGAAATATTTTAAGATTCACCCAAGTTAGAGGATGAACTAAATGTACATTACCAAAGTTAAAACCAACTAATTTTATCTCCCCCATTCATTATACATTTCCATCCACTTTTGCCCAACCTGAAGAAACCTTATCTATATATTCAAACCCACTGTTTGAAAGTAAAGAGTAGGTTGAAATAGAGGTTTAGAAGTTAGTAATAAAAACACCATTGAAATTTTTTAGGAATCCTCCAATTTCCCATTCTCCTCCTCCCACTTTTACACTTTCTTCACCCACTGCATCACCACCTTCCTCTTCATCCTCCACTACATCATCTCCTACCTCTTTTACTGAATCATCTTCTTCTTCATCTTTAGATATGGCCTTTCAACCTATAATTCAAGTTAGATATGATGCCCTGCATCTTCCCAACCAGCTCAACAATTTTCTTGTTGGGTATTTGAATCACCTGCATCGATTTAATGGTGAAACTTGTTTATCTGTAGAAGATCATCTAGTTGCATTTTTAGATTTTGTAAATAATATGAATATAGAGCACGAGGATGTATATATGCATTTATTTGTTTAGTCTTTAGAGGGAAATGTTAGGATATGGTTTAGGCAATTGAGAGTTGATTCAATTCAGTCTTGGAATGAATTAACTACTATATTCAAGAATCAGTGGGGTGTTAAAAAGGATCTAATATACTACCTTACCGAGTTTGAAGAGCTTAAAAGGAACCATGGAGAACCTATGGCAACTTTCATTAAACAATTTAATAAACTTTACCACAAAATGCCTCATGATTGTAAACCTCGAGTTACAACAACAAAATCTAGGTTTTCCAAAGCCTTTGATGATGAATTTGTAGTCTTGATAAGGGAAAGGACATCTCCTACCATTTAGAACATGCAAACCAACACTATAGAAGTTGAGGCTAACAGATCAGCTTCATCTAAAATCAAAGCCAAGGATGAAAAGTTTGAAAGAAAAATGAAATCTAAGGAGGAAGCATCTTCCTCAAAGACAAAAAACGATGGTCAGAAAATAGATGAGATAACATCATTACTTAGAAACCTTTCTAATATGATTTCTAAGATTGAAACTCAGCCTAGAATGATACAACAAACTGCTGTCAGACCACAGACTTAGTTTAGAAGAGCCCCTCAAACTCAAAATTTACGGAGACCTAACACTGATCAACAGATCCAACCTCCTGTGATGATTGATGACCAAAAACTAGATGACATTGGACCTCTAATTTCTGAATATATAAATACTTTTGATTCTTCATCTGTACATAATTCTATTGTTTCTAACCCTTCAAATCAATCTTCCCAAAATCAAGAAGATAATCAAATTTTTAAATATCAGACCTTCTCTAAATTCCTAATTGGAGAATTGAAGAGAAGATATGGTCTAAGACCTAGGTCAGATCTTGGTAGACCTCCAAAAATTCCCACTCTTAATGAACCTCAGATCAAATTTTCTAAAACCCAGACAATTATCGTTCAACCATTGAATCAAACAGGTGAAACAAGCCAAATTGATAAAATTGTTTTGACAAACTTCAATGTTGAAAGAGAACTGGAAAGAGTTAAAATACCAATTCCCCTAAATGAACTGTCAAAGAACCTAGGGTATAAGAACCAAGTTTCAAAATGGATTCAGTCATCTAGTGTGGATGCTGAAAGGGATGTGATAAGTTTGCAGGATGAAAAAACCTCAATAGTTTTTGGTCCTAGCTTTGATATGATAAATGAGAATGTAGCACCATTTTATGTGACTTAAAATTCATGATTTATTTCTATATAACTGTATGTTAGATTATGGGGATAGTGATAATCTAATGCCTAAAGTGATCATGGAACCCTTGCAATTAGAAGTCACTAGAACTTACCATGATCTTTATACTTTTGACTCTAAGAAAGTTCCTTGTCTTTGACTCATTAAAGATTTGTTGGTTACCTTAGCTCAGATCTCTGTCAAAAGTGTGGTTTTAGATATAGAAGTCACTGACATCCCTCCCAAATTTGGCATGCTATTGTCAAGATCTTGTTGTGCTAAACTAGGAGGAAGCCTACAAATGGATATGTCTTATGCCACTATTCCAGTTTATGGAGGTGAGAATCTCATGTTATATAAAGAGGTTATATTTATGAATACTATTTGTAGATATAATCAAGATAGGAATCATACTATTTATGCTATTGACCAAGACTTTGGGTGTTGTGGACTATCGGTAAATAATTCAACAAATACTCAACTTACTATTGAAGATATTATTGATCAACCTAAAACCATTGAAACTGATATTTGGAAGTTATACTTTGATGGCTCTTGTTCAAAGGAAGGAGCAGGAGCCGGAATTGTATTAATTTCACCAAATAAAGAAAACATTACCCAATCATACAAACTTGAATTTGATGTAACTAATAATGTAGCAGAGTATGAAGCTTTTCTGCTAGGATTGGAGTTAGCAAGAAGTCTTAAGGTTCAGAAATTAAATGTATACAATGTTTTTGAACTTATTGTCAAACAAGTTAGGAATCAATGCCAAACTAAGCACCCTCGATTAAGATCTTGTAGGAAGGAAATTTTGGATTCAATTGATTTTTTTTCAACATTCAATATTACTGCTATTCCTAGAGATCAAAACATGCATGCATATTCCTTGGCTGTCTCTGCAAGTTCGTTTAAAATCCACGATAAAATTCTTGTCTAGTATCCAATTCAAGTCAAGTATAGACCATCTATTCCTGAAAATCTTAAGCACTGGAAAATATTTGATGAGGACAAGCAACTAAAATCATTTTTTTCAAGTCATTGACGAATTCTCAAATATGCAAGTTGAAGAAGAACAACTTGATAATATTGAAATTGACAACGAAAATCAAACACCACAATTTGATTTTAAAATTATTGATCATAGAATTATCCAATTATCTAAAAATTTTATTCCAAAAGGGTTAATCCCTCTTGAGAATTTCTTTTATCATAATGATGTCCTGAAAAGTCCACTATTTGATTCACATGAGGAAAATATTGGAAGTTATGAAGAGATAAAAAAAGTTAAAATTTTTGCATGCATGTTAATGGAAGCTAAAGACAAATACTTAACCCTTCCTAAAGCCTACAAATATGTTTTTTCCTGGTCTTATAATGAATTAAAATCATATGATACATCTCTTATTGAACACAAAAATCCATTAAAACCAGAGGATAAACCTTTTAAAATTTTTTTGAGGAGAATTAATGATGTCCTTCTTCTTGTTATTGAAAAAGAACTAAAGAAATTATTGGATGCTAACATAATACTTCCATTGAGATACTCTGTCTGGGTTGCCAATCTAGTTCCAGTGAGAAAAAAGAATGGTGAGAATAGATTATGTGTGATTTTAGGAATTTGAATAAATCTTCCCTGAAGGACAATTATCCATTACCTAAGATGGATCAATTACTTCATAAAGTTTCAGGAGCTTAAACAATTTTAATGTTAGATGATTTTCTGAATAAAATCAGATTATGGTTAGTCGAGAGGATAGAGAAAAAAAATGCATTTACAACTCCTTGGGGCACATTCTTGTATGCCCAAATGCCTTTTGGGTTAACTAACGCTAGAGTTACTTTTGAATGTGCTATGGACCTAAAATTTGTAGGTAAGACCAACAAATTTGTTGTTATTTATTTAGATGATTTAATTGTTTTTTCCAATTAACACACATTTCATTAAAATTGGAAATAAATTGTATTACAAAGACATCACTAGAATTGAGTTTTTTGGTTATTTTGAAATTCTAGATCCACTATTTAATTCCAAATTTAATGAAATATGTGTTAATTCTGATGAAAAGCATTTGAAGCATTTGAGAAAGGTTTTTGACAGGTGCAGAAAATTTGGAATTTCTCTTAATCCCAAAAAGTCTTTATTTTCACTCCAAGAAGGAAAATTTCTCGGCCACATCATTTCGAAAGAAGGAGTAGTGATTGATCCTAAAAGAGTCTCAGCAATTTAGGCACTCATATTACCAAGGAACAAGAAGGAAGTTCAATCTTTCCTTGGGAAAATTAATTTTTTAAGAAGGTTTATCCCTAATTATGCATAAATAGTTAAGGACATAACTGATATGATGAAAAAGAACCATGAAGTCAAATGGACTGTTCCTGATGGGTATGCATTTGATCAGATTATAAATGCTATTGTAGAAGCCCTCATTTTATCCAGTACAAATTGCTTTGAACCTTTCAGTGTCTTTTCTTTTTCTTCTGAAACTACCTTAGCTTCTATTCTTTTGCAAAAATAACAAAGATGGAGATGACCAACCCATTTCCTTTTTTAGCAAGCTTATGAGCAATTTTGAGCTAAAGTATAACATCACTGAAAAAAATCCTACTCTTTAGTTCAAGCTCTGAAATCCTTTAGACTATACCTCCTCCATTCTTTTGTCATTGCCTATATACCCAATATTGCTGTCAAAACTGTTCTAACTTAGCCTGACACTGATGGAAGGAGAGGGATATGGTTAACTAAAATTTTATAGTATGATCTCATCATTAAGACTACTAAACTGGTAAAAGGTCAAGGCCTGGCTAAGCTCCTTGTTGAATCCAATCTTAAAATCTTAGAAATAAATTATAGTTTTGACATCGCAATTGAGAAGAATACACAAGAACCTTTTGCAACCCCCACACAGGAGAATCTACAAGAACCTTTTGCAACCCCCACACAGGAGAATCTACAAGAACCTTTTGAGATTCGAACTAAGAAGAATCCACAAGAACCTTTTGAAATCCAAATATAGGAAAATCCACAAGAACCTTCTGCATCAGATCAGACAATTTTGATTCACATCGATGAAAAAATTTGTTATCAGATTGGTATTTTGATATTGTGAAATTTCTTAGAGAATTTGAATGTCCACCCCAATTCAGAAAAAACCAATGTAAAACACTAAATTTGAAGGCTATAAAGTATTGTATTGTGAATGGAAATTTGTATTGGAAGGATCATCTTAATATCATTTTACTTTGCTTAACAGAGAATTTAACAAAAGGGGTCATTGATGAATTTCATGCAGGAATTTGTGGAGGGCACTATGCTTAGAGGGTCACAACATACAAGATCTTAAGGTTAAGGTTTTATTGGCTTACTCTATTTGCATAGGTGGGAGCAAAGTTTAAGAGTTGTACACAATGTCAAATGTTTGCTCGAAAGGAGATATTAGCAGCTCTTCCATTGGTTCTAGTCTTAGTCCAATCACCATTTTGTCAATTGGGATTGGATTTCATCGGTGAAATTCGTCCTCCATCAGGCAGTCAACATAGATCGATATTAACTGCTACATATTACTTTACCAAATGGGTAGAAGCCATTCCAGTCAGAAATGCAACTGATAATATTGTTATCAAGTTTACTGAAGAATATATATTGTCTAGATTTATATGCCCCCAGCAAAGAGTGACAGAAAATGAACATGCATTCAACAGTACTAAAATGATTGAGTTCTGTTAGAAATATCAGATCTTGTTGTAACATTCTACACCATACTATCCACAGGGAAATGGACCAGCAAACTCCTCAAATAAAAGTTTTATTAAAGTTATAAAGAAAACATTGGAGGATTATAAAAGGAGCTGGGATAATCATCTTATTTATGCACTTTGGGCCAATAGGATTTCACCCAAAAGGTCAATAGTTAAATCCCCTTTTCAGCTTGTTTATGGAAAAGAAGCTATATTTCCCAGACATTTAGCTTTTCCTGTTATGAAGTTTTTGCAAGAGTTAAATGAGGAACCTGATGACTTCTCTCGAAGAATAAATCAAATCATAGAATTAAATGAGGATAGAGATGGAGTACATTACAAGCTTAGGAAATATCATTGTAAAATGAAAAGCTTGTTTGATAGGAAAGCTAGGGAAAGAGATTTCAGGCAAGGTGATTTGGTACTGAGATGGGATGCTAGGAGAGAAATCAAAGGGAAACATGGTGTTATTCCCCTATACCAATAGGTGTCATATATCATGATTGACTGGATCTAGTTATGAAATATGTACATACCTTTCCTTCTACAAATGCTTTCCATATTTGTAAAAAATAAAAAAATAAAAAAATGTAAAGAGGGTATACCCTAAAAGAAAAATCAAAGGGTAAAAAGAATAAAGAAAGGGACAAAAAATGAAAGAAAATGAACCCCAACAAAAAGAAAAGACCATGAAAGTGTGCAAGTCTAAATGCCACTACTTTTTTATTTTTGTATAATAAAAAATTGTGTGCAGCTTGTCACCTATGCCACAATTCACGAATAGTCAAAAAGTTTAAGCTTGACTAGTTCATATTTTCAATTTCATGTTTTAGAAATAGAGAATAAAGATTTGACCAAACAGTTTAATCTTGGTAGATCAATAGATAGGTAGAGTAAATAAAAGGAGCTCAATAGTTTAATCTGAGCCCTTGGATGTAATAAGTGTAGACTTAGATAGGCATTGCCATGTAAAAGAAAATAAAAGTTTGATAAGGGTTTGCCAGTCTAAGTGCACCCTAATAAAGAAGTAAAAATGCTAGGTTAAAGTAGGTAGGGTAGGTAGTTGATGGTTGCATAATAACATGTGGTGAATGATGATGTTCAAATGTGCAAATATTTTATTTTCATCATAAGACAAAGGCATGCAGTACATAAAAGACATATCAAACAAGCAAAGTTAGAATAATTAACTCCCCTACTCATTTTCCCTAAATTTTCACTAATTTCCCCTAAGTACCAAGGTATTTATTAAATTAAAGGAGCTCAGAGCATTTCTTTGACTTTTGGAGGGACCGGACCCTTGGCCCAATAATTTATAAAGCCTAAGTACTTCAAACCCTTGATTAAATCATCATACCCATTCATAAATCATTTATTCCTTTGATAAGTTTTTCCTAAGTAAAATTACAATATTTTCCATAAAACCCCCTTTTCACTTTAAGCCTAAGTTTGAATACACACATCAAATGTTTTTATACTTGGCACTTTTACGTTCATTATGTCATATTAACTACTAACTCGTATTAATTTATAAATCCTTTACAAAATCTACCCATTCCCGTATTATTGTAACTATGTTAAAAACCCCGAAATATTAATATCCCGCCCCTTTGGTTAAAATATAACCATAATCTGTTGTAAATATGGATTAATTAGTTAATCTGTAACTAATTAACATCCCTAACCCCCGCCACACTAAAAAGGGATTAATTAACTCTCACAATTATTAACAACCTCCCTTACCAATCCTGTCACCCCCTATATGATTAAATAATTCTTAAATATATCGGGCCCGCCCTCATTAAACTCCCATCACTTCGCATCCCTGATAGTCGTCTGATCAATTCTCCGAGATCTGACGGCTATTATGCATATCGCACAACCTTTGTGACCGCACATTAGTGCGCGATCGCAAAGCAGTTTTGTGTACAGTACCACCGCCATGCGTCGCTCATCGTATGGAATTGCGCGGATGAGCCCGAATACCACCCCCTCTCCATTAGAGGTGTGATAAAAACCTCTTACTACTTCCCGCAAACAATAAAAAACGTCAAATCACCCCTGCTGACGTAACCTGTCACTGTCGTTAACCCGCTAATATCAACCATTTACCCGTTTAAACACAAAAACCCCAGTTTTCCCCGTTTTCACCTGATTGTGCAGTAAAACCCTATGTAACCCATATG
>APFE031207053.1:0-15916 GCA_000404065.3 Pinus taeda | reverse complement strand
TGTATATGTGTTTTATGTGTTATTCTCTCACATTGTTTATTTTCTGTGTTTTAGAATTCGTATGCAAGTAATTTCTGTACAAGGTTAAATTTCTGTACAAGGTTAAAACCTACATTTGGTATCAAAATTGTTTTGGCTTCAAGGGGATGCCTTTATTGCTGAGGGGTTTCACTCAGGCCTATGGTAGACCCTGTTCAATGGGAGATCTGCGAGATCAATCCTGGTGGTGAAAGAAGATGGTAGTGGAAAAATAGAAATCGAGAAATTCAATGGTTAGAGTTTTGAGTTGTGGAAACTCAAGATGGAGGATCTGTTGGTGGATAAAGATCAGTGGATCGTAGTAGATCCGAGTACTAAACGAACAAGAGTGTTTGATGAAGAATGGAAGAAGTTGGATCAGAAGGCAAAGAGCACAATACGATTGTGTGTCTCATATTCAATATTGTTGAATGTATCAGGGGAAGCTACGGCGAAGGCTTTGTGGGACAAGTTAGGGACTTTGTACCAATGTAAGTCTCTGGTGAATAAATTGTTGATGGGGAAAAAGTTGTATAACCTGAGGATGAAAGATGGAGACTCAGTGACAGACCATCTGAACGCATTTAATATTGTGGTAAGTCAGTTATTATTTGGTGATATTAAAATTTCAGATGAAGATAAGTGCATCAGTTTGTTGTGTTCTTTACCAGATTCATGGGATAGTCTGGTTATTGCAATAGGTAGCAATACAACTGCCTTACAATTTGATGAAATAATATCATCCTTGCTGACGGAGGAGACGAGACAGAAAAATAGGGAGAGCCAAAATGGTGATGCCTTGTTTGTACAAGGACGGTCCCAAAACAGAAACAAAGATAAGTTATTGAGTGGGAGATCTAAATCTCTAGGAAAACTTGTAAAGGTGGTGTACTGGAAATGTGGAAAGGAAGGGCACTACAAAAGGGACTGTAAATCTAAAGCTCCTGATAAAGGAAAGGGATTTGATGATGCTCCTTCTGTAGAGGTGAAAACCACCTCAGATGAAGTTGGGGATATGTACTTGGCTTCTCCAAGTATACATGTAGATCATGAGGCATGGTTGATTGACTCAGGTGCATCCTTTCACTTCACTCCCCATAGAGAGTGGTTCTGCGAGTATGAGAAATATGATGGCGGTGATGTCTTCTTAGGGGATGATAGGAAGACTAGAATCGTTGGTCGCGGAAAAATAAAGTTGCAAGGTGGAAGGGTTAGAACACTTCCAGGTGTTTTGCATATTCCTGCATTGGCTAGAAATCTAATTTTTGGAAGCAAGCTAGATAATGCGGGTGTAAAAACAGTGTTCGAGAAGGATACCTGCAAGATGGTTTGGGGAGCATTGGTATTGATGCGGGGAGTTCGGATTGGAACTCTGTACAAGCTGCAAGGTAGCACTATTGTTGATGGGTGAAACAGATCTGTGGTTCCTGAAAGTGGAGCAGGAAATCTAGTGGTCTCTGGAGAGAAGACCATGTCGTGGCATCAAAGGCTTGGACATATTGGAGAGAAGGGCCTTTGAATACTTCATGGTAAAGGTATGGTAGAAGGTATGAGTAATAGCTCTCTAGATTTTGATTTCTGTAAAAATTGTGTAAATGGGAAGTAGAATTGGGTGAGTTTCCCATCTGGTGGTAAGAGGGCGAAACAGATATTAGAACTTGTGCACAGTGATGTGTTTGGACCTGTGAAGGTTCCATCACTAGGTAAGTCTGTGTACTATGTATCATTTATAGATGACTTCTCAAGGAATACATGGATATACTTAATTAAGAAGTAATCTGAAGTCTTTGATATGTTTAAAGAATTAAAGGCTCTGGTGGAAAACCAGACAGAGAAGAAGATAAAGGTGTTGAGGACAGATAACGGTGGAGAGTTTTGTAGTAAGGAACTTGAAGAATTATGTAAGAAGTGTGGTATAGCACGATAGAAGACTATTCCATACACACCTAAGAAAAATGGAGTTTCAAAAAGAATGAATAAGACGTTGATGGAAAGGGCAAGAAGTATGCTCAGTGGTGCTGGATTAGGACAATAATTCTGGGTAGAGGCGATGGAGACAACATGTTACCCATTCAACAGATCACCTTCATCAACGTTGGAGGATAAGACTCCACAAGAGGTATGGATTGGTAATAAACCCTCTCTTTCATATTTGAGGGTATTTGGATGTGATGCATATGTACATGTTCCAAAGGAAAAATGAACAAAGTTGGATAGTAAATCTAAAAATTGCACCTTTATTGGGTATAAGGATGGTTTAAAGGGTTATAAGATTTGGAACCCAGTAACAAGGAAGGTTGTGTACAACCGTGTTGTGGTGTTCAGAGAGGTAACAGATATTAAACATGAAGTCCAACCAAAGGAACCTGAGAAGATAGAGTTTGAGCTTAAGGAGGAAGAATCAGACTCTACAACATAGGAGGAATTAGAAGATGAACAACCACAAACTCCGGGTGTAAGAAGATCAGTTCAAGAAAGAAAGCAGCTAGAAAGGTATAGTCCATCTGCTTTCTGTTCATATTTTGCTTTATCTATTACTGACGATGATCCCAAAACTGTGAAGGAAGCAGTAGATTCAAAGCATGGAAAAATCTTGAAAGAGGCCATGGTTGATGAAATGGCATCTTTGCACAAAAATGAAGCTTGGGATCTCGTGGAGTTGTCGGCTGGAAGGAAACCCATTGGCAGGAAATGGGTGTTTAAGAAGAAGAGAAATGTAGAAGGAAAGGTGGAGAAATACAAAGCTCAGTTAGTAGCAAAAGGTTATTCCCAGGTGCTGGGAATTGATTTTGGTGATATTTTTTCTCCTGTAGATAAGTAACTTCTATTAGATTACTTTTATCTGTTGCTACTTCTTTTGATTTTGAGGTAGAACAGATGGATGTGAAGACAACATTTCTTCACGGGGATCTGGAAGAGGAAATCTACATGAAGCAAGCTGAAGGCTTTGTGGTGAAGGGTAAGAAAGAATTGGTATGCAAGTTAAAGAAGTCCCTTTATGGGTTAAAACAGTCACCAAGGATGTGGTATCTGAAATTTGATACATTTATATGGGCACTTGGCTTCACCAGAAGCAAAGTAGATCATTGTGTGTATTTTAAATTAATTGGTGACCATGTTATTTATCTGGTCTTGTATGTGGATGATATGTTGCTAGTTGGAAATGACAGAAATTATCCAGGATTTGAAGACCCAATTGCCCTCCAAATTTGACATGAAAGATCTTGGTGTTGCAAACTATATTTTGGGCATGGAAATTAAAAGAGATCAGGCAAAGAGGAAGCTCTAGTTAAACTAGAGGAAGTATGTCGAGACAATACTGCAGAGGTTTAATATGCAGGATAGTAAACTGGTGAAGGTTCCTATTCCTGTAGGTGTGAAGTTATCTGTTGAATAGTCTCCCAAAACACAAGAAGAGGAAGAGGACATGTCCGGCGTTCCATATTCAAGTGCAGTCGGTAGCCTGATGTATGCAATGGTTTGCACTAGACTATACATTGCACATGTAGTGGGAGTATTGAGCAGGTTTATGTCAAAACCAAGGAAGGAGCACTGGACAACAGTGAAGCGAGTTTTGAGGTATTTGCATGGCAATAATGATTATGGTTTGTGCTACCAAGGAAGACCAGGATTAGACAGAGTGTTGGATATTCGTGGCTTTGTTGACGTAGACTAGGCTGGAGATCTGGATCAGAGAAGATCTACAAGTGAGTATGTGTTTAACCTATTTGGAGGTGCAGTCAGTTGGATGAGTAAGAAACAATCTGTAGTGGCACTATCAACTATAGAGGCAGAATACATGGCAACCACTCAAGCAAGCAAGGAAGCAGTTTAGTTTCAGAGATTGTGTTCAAGTATGGGGTTAGTACATGGAGCTATAAGGATAGATTGTGACAGCCAAAGTGCAATTTTCTTGGCAAAGAACCCTGCATATCATTCAAAGACAAACCACATTGATATTTAGTATCACTTTGTGAGGGATATGATAGAAGACAAAAAGGTGTTGCTAGTAAAGGTGGACACTTTGAAGAATACTGTAGATGCATTGACAAAATTTGTGAGCTCTCAAAAGTTCTCTTGGTGTAGAAAAACAATGGGCGTTGCAGGGCTGGACAAATGACTAAGCTCTCTTGTGGCCCCCTGTGGAAAGAAAGAACAAGTGGGAGAATGTTGGGTTGTGCTATATTCTTTCCACGACTAGCCCACGTAGTTAACCGGGGGGTTAGAGGGGGGCTCCTTCGTTGAGCCGATTGCATAGCGGGGGGGTCACAGGGGGTTTGAGGGGTGCAGGTAACCCCCCTCTATGGGGTTCGGGGTAGCACCCCAGACAATTTTGGTTTTTGGACCCTATATTAGGTTTGGCGGACCTACCTATGGTTTTGTGCATGATTTTCGCACATGGTTTTGGATGCGATGGTTTTCGGTCCATGGTTTTGGACGCAATGGTTTTCTGTCCTTGGTATTTGATACTTCAACATTTATAAATATGTATTGTAACATTGAAAGGAACATAATGAAAAATCAAGCTGGTAGTCTCGGTTTTGGGATCCAGGGAAAATCTTTGTGTATATGTGTTTTATGTGTTATTCTGTCGCATTGTTTATTTTCTATGTTTTAGAATTCGTATGCAGGTAATTTCTGTACAGGTTTAAAACATACAGGTCCAAGTCATCAAAATAGTGACATGTCAAGTCTCATAACATGATGATGTGGAAATCATGATGTATTTTTGTAATCATTGTAAAGTACAAAATAAGTGGAAGCCAAAGCGTTGTGTATGAACTAAAGACGCATGGAAGTCCAAAAGACATGTAATATTAAAATTCGTGTGTAATTCCAAAATTCATTTGGAATCCCAAAGGTTGTAGAAGTCCAAAGGTCATAAGAATTTATAAAATCAAGAGTCATGAGGATGTGAAAGGTCATTCCTCAAGTTATAAGTAGGTCCTCATTTCTCATGTAAAGGAATTTTAACCTTGGATTCTCCGCAAGGAATTAGAGAGACAAAGTTAGTACTTTTTGGGAGCAAGTAGTGGCTCTAACGCTCCACTATTGGAGCTAGTGGTGTTCATTGAATTTATGTATCTTGGGAATTTTTCTTAACATTGAAGCCTTCCAAGCCAACACGTTTTCACACATGGATTGTGAGTGTTTCTAAGACTATTCTTTGAATGTTTATTTTCATGTTTGCTTTCATTAGTACTGGAGTAGTTGAAATATTTTGGTTACTCAGGTGATCCTTGTTGGAAATGTGTTGTTATGCTATAACGATCATCACATCCTTGTGAATTATTTCACTTGATGTTAGACGAACATTTCTCTTTCACGTGTGTCCCCATTAGGGTAGTACTATTACTTATCTCTCTTATAGACTCACTTAGTTTTTCCCCCGCAATAGAAGAACTTTAATCCATCGACAATTGATCATTCACAAGGCATACTAGCTTGTTCATTCGAAAGCACAATTAAACTTCTCTTTCATGGTGACAGCTAAAGCCAAGTATATATTTAAGTAAACAACAATTGGCCATATTGTAGATGGGAATCCTACACCAAACTGTGTGAGGTCTAGTTGGGACCTTATATTGGGTAGATCCCATGTATGTTGGAGGTATCTAGCACTGTCAACACCTTTCAAGAACCCATCAAAGAACAAAATGCATCACTTCTACTTTAATGCCCACCTTTAAAATTTTATTTCTTCCAACCTAAGTTTCCAAGAAAATAAAGTTAAGAGTCTACATGTTTGAAATTTGGACAACATTAACCCCCAATTCAACAAATTATTTCACCATAAACTCTCTAATGTAGCTACATGACCTTTCACTCCCTTTAAAATAATTGTCTCATTAAGAAGCCCATTGACAGGCATAACTATTGTTCTTAATGAGCCTTTCAACTACCTTTCTAATTTCTAAAAGAGAAAACCAAAACAATGTGTATTTAATTGTCAACCTAGGGCTGGTATGGAACTTGCAAGTTATCGTGCACTGTATATGTAGATCAAACTCTTAATTTTTATTGGTTTGTTTTGTAGTTGTAGTATCAATGATTACTTTTGTAGATAAAGTATAGGCAACTCACAAATTTGGAAAGGTTCTATAAATTTAGAAGTAAAGAAACTAAAACTACTTGTAGGAAAGTAAACACAATTGCAATAAATTAAACACACTTGTAGGAAAGTAAACACACTTGCAAGAAAATAAACACACTTGTAGGAAATCAAGCACACTTGTTGGAAACTCAACATGCCTATAGGAAATTAAATATCACACATAAAAAATTGAAATAACACACTTCTACGTAGTTATAACCCCTAGCACAGGAAGCTTAATGTTATAACCCCTAGCACAGATAGAACAAACCATATGGGTAGGAAATGAAAAGACTAATCCTTGCCACGATGATCTATGTTTTTACTCAACTAACAAATGTAATCACGTGTTGAGCACATTTATTCAAAAATTTGAATGCAAACTAATCTGAAATGCACACATGTCAAATGAGAAATAAACATGAATAATCAATTGTGTAATAAATTGATAAATAAATAAATACAACCATGCATGAATAATCAATTGTGTAGATAAATTGATAAATAAATAAATATAACCATGCATGAATAATTAATTGCATAAATAATTAAAAATCTCATAACCATAAATTAATTACAGTTCAGTAAATAAAATAAATTGTAGATGAATAAATAACTAATTAGTTAAATTATGCAACTAGAAAAGAGAACTACATAAATTATACGACACTGTGTTCTATTTAAGTGGGCCATGCCTTCATGAGTGTTCATATTTATCAACACTTGTTATATTGAAAACATAAACCAATTTGATTAACTAAGCTAGTTCAAAGAATTAATTATTCATAAATATGCAAAAGCAATAAATCACAGTAATTAACCAAATAAGTATGTAAAAGAAATAAATTAATTACAAACTATGGAAATTATAAATTACAATTAAAATAAAAGCTTAATAGTTGAATTATTTCATTATGATTTTGAAGTAGTAGCAGTGGGAGTTATAGCAGCAGGAGTTGCAACAACAACGTGAACTGGCGTTGCATCAAAAGAGTTCAGAGTTGCATAAACTATAACCAAAACATTCCCCATGGCAATATCACAACCTATGTAACAACTTGTCTAGCGCATCGTCTTTGCAAATTAACTCAAAGATAAATACAAATATGATATTTTTCTAATGTGTAATCACATATTCTTGTATACTAAGGAATGAAATGGAAAAAAAACTTTATGTCTAAATCCCACATATAAGCATTAGAATATACGAATACAAGGCCATAGGAAAGTGAAAAGGAATTAATAATAGCCTGGAAAGAAAGGTGTAAAAGATGCCAATTCTAAGGCTTGTTAGTTCTCAAGGGAAAAATCCCTACATGAATATTACTCCATCTCTTGTTAGCCATACCTTTCAACAAAAATGCATTGTTCTTCTTAGTGTTCTTTTTTCTATTTTTTCTTCTATCACAAAATGGCATGCACAATTGAACAAAATTTCACCTATCTATTTTATAGCAAAAAAACCACTATTTTCACTTCAATTATATTTCAAAAAAAGAAAGGAATAAACCTTAAATCTTAAATGGATGACATATCGAAAGTTGGAGAATACATTGTATTCACATAGAGTTTTCCTATGGTAGGATAAAGTTCAAATAACTCGTGAGAATTTTTCTTGCCAAAATGGGATTGTATTCCTTAATTATAACTATAATTTTATTGAAATAACACAAGGAGGGTTTTTTATGAGAAGATTTATGTTGTAATCAATTCAATAAGTCGGTAGCATCTTCTTAAGACTAAGATCTATATGAGAGGACGAAATATGTAACTCTTTGTAAAGAAAATAAAATGTTAGTATCAAATTCTTGGAATATGTTTTTTTTTCTCCAAGGAAAAATTGTAATTTTCATTATGAAAAGATACAAATTACACTTTGTAGATGTCATATATCGTATCATACGAACTACTTTACGAAGCCAATAGTCATTAAATTTGATCATATCATAACAGTTCAGAAACAACAAGGATACAAAAAATTAATAAGCCTACTACCTGGGCTTCATAAGTTGCCCCTGTACATAGAGTTGATATAACTACATGAGCCGATCATAGCTATAGATACAAAATCTAATACAAAAAACATAATATAAAGAGTTATTTTGGTATAAGCTAGAAATCATCTTGTAGAAAAACTAAGCAAGTGTCAACCATCTCAGCCATCATCCTCTCGTATCCCATCTACAAAAGGTCTATGATAATACTCGTAGTGTCAGTTGTCTACCTGTTCTGAGGTCTACCAAATCCCCCAAGCTTGTTGTGTGCCCACCTTGGAAAGTTGATTAATGAATGCATTCCTCTCCTTATAAATGTGTTGACAAATGATGTGATCAAAGTTCCTTTTTAACAATTAAACCTCCTCCAAGATGGGTGTGAATGTGTGAATGTGAAAAACATATTTTTAATTAAACCAGTTAACAAACACATAGGAATCACCAAAAACCTATAATGTTATGGTCCCTTTAGCAAGAAAGGAAAAATGTCATCTTTTGACATGTTAGTCGTCGCATAATGTGTAAAGTCTTGTTCTAGTGGTTTCAAGGGGTTAACTTTGTGCGAATGAGTTTATCTAACCATGTAAACATTCGTCGCACTCATTCCCAAAGTTTTAAGCATTGTCGCACAAGTGTGGTTATGGTCATCTAAAGTGTATCTTTGGTTTCACACTTTCCATAAGTCCTCACAAAGTTGTCGCACTGGAGGAAATGTGTGGTTCATGTTTCACGGATTATCTATGTTGTTGTGTCATCAAGTGTTCTAAGTGTGTGGTCATAGTCAAGTCATGTCATTGATCACATTAATTCATTGATCCCACACTTAGAAAAATTTCAGAATTTTCCTAGTAACTTAGACTCATCTAGCCTTCCCCAACTACACAATACACAGTTCCAACCCTTGAAAAGCTACAACCTTGTCCCTTGACACTGCGTAATGCATAGTCCCAGCCTCCTAGGACTGCGCACTATGCAATTCCAGTGCTCAAGCCCGACCCTTGGCCCCCATAATCGTGTAATCTAGTTCTCCAGCCTAGCCTTAATTGCACATTGCATAGTCTCTGAACTCAATCTCAGACCTTCAGCTCTTGAGATGCACAATTTCACAGTTACCCAACCTCCTTTTACTCCTGGAATTGCGCAATAGGCTAAACCAGTGCCCATACCCTCATTCTGTCACACTGATCTCCCATACCATGCAATTTCCTTCCTCAGTCCAACCTGGATTACATAGTCTCAAGGCTCAAGCTTCACCCTTGAGCTTTTGAGTTATGAAATTCCGCAGTCACTGAGCCTTTCTCCCAACTTGCAACCCTGTTCTGGCTCAGTCAGTAAATCAAAATGTGCCATCTTAGAATAGGGGTTTTATCATACTGATGTCATCTCGTCATGAGTGAGTTGCAGATTAAGGTACTCTATCATACCATGACAAGATGATGAAGAAGGAGATGGAGAAGGGAAACATGCTGAAAGACACCTATGTAGTTGATTATGCAAGTTGATCAATCAAGCGAAGACAAAAGGGACACCAGTTTGTGACCACAACTCAAGACTTGATATCATTGAAGACTCGTTACCTCTAATCCATAAGGAGGTGGATAGAAGAGCATCCTCAAGAAGACATTAGCTTGCAACAGCAAAAGTGGCTTAACATTGCCATTTCATCAAGCAGCCCATGTCAGCAGTGTCATGTCATGAGTTGTCATATGGCACATCATCATTGTGGGTTGTGTAATTATCTATTCAAAATGTATTGTAAAGTGGAAGTCCAAAGGACACATTCAAAATATGAAGAGTCATGTAAATTTGAAAAGTCATAGGAAGTCAAACACTCATGAGGGTAGTCAAAGAGTCACAAGGAAGGTGAAGCACCACCTCATTGTTTATATATACACCCTCATTATATGAGAAAAATACTTTTCCCTTGTTTCCTCCCACAAAGCATTAGAGAGACAAGCTAGTTCTTTTGGGAAGCAAGGAGTGGCTCCAATGCTCCACTATTAGAGCTAATGGTGTTCATTGTATACATGTGTCTTGGAAATTTTACTTAATATAAGAAGCCTCATGGCTAGCACATTCTTCATGCATGGGTTATGAATATTTGTAATACTATTTTGTAGATGTTTGTAATTCATGTTTGTTTTCATCTGTGCTAAAGTAGTTGAACTATTTCGGTTATTTTAGTATTTTTCATATTGAGAATGTTTTGTAATGGTTACTGTTGATGTCACATCCTTTGGACTATTTGCTAGATATTAGACAGATCTTTCGTATTCATTGATTCTATTGACTATCGCATCTTTGTGGACTATTACCTTGGATATTAGACGAATCGTTCTTGGCTACATGTGTCACTACTAGGGCGGTACTGTTACCTCTCTCTTAAAGGCTCACTTTCTTTTCTCCCTCTACAGTAGAAGAAACTTGACACACTTACACTCGAACACTCACCAGGCACACTCACTTGCTTTTTGAAGGTGAATTTGCATTCCTCTCTTATGTTGATAGTTAGAGCCAAGGAAAATATTTAAGAAACTGGCAACCAAGCCATATTTCGGATGGGGCTCCTATCCCAAATGATGTCAGGTCTAATTGGGACCACATATCGGGGATATCCCTTGAATGTTGGCAGGTCCAGCACCGTCAACAAATATTTATTGCACTAAACCAATATATCATCTCCCACATATTTCTTTTGGCCTATTTTGCCATAAGGTTCAAACATATAATTTGTTGGTATCATAGCTAGAGATTTATATTCATGCAACGTACAGTGTTATCTCGTAAGGGGGATTATTTTATTTTGGTTTTGTTTTTAATTTTTTATGCATATACATTAATTCCCTAGGTCATAGGGATTGTACCTTGTTACATTATGTTTGCTCAGACCTCCCAAGTTATCAACAAAACATGGGAAACTAACAAGTGTGCAATCATGATTGAGCCCTAAGTCTAACTAAATCAGAGCAATAAATGTTCTTATTATTGCATGGTAAGTTTTATGTATAGATGTCTCCTCTATAAATTCCCCATGCATTGGCTTGCTTTATTTATCTTCCTGTGGGCACCCTGCTCTGCATCATATAGGGCTATCAGCGAAATCCTATCTCTACAGTATGCAACGATTTGTAAGTGGGGCATATTATCATTTCCAACTTGCATAAATCCTAGACAAAATAAATAAATAAATAAATAAAAATAACAAAAATAACAAAACAAAACATTTTGTTATTGACATGAAAAACAAGGGAAAGCATCAGCTGCAAATAAAATAAGCAATCACAGAGTTATATGTACTTTAAGATTCATAAACATTAGTTGCAGGAGTTATATTGATCACCAATTACTTTAACACCTACTCTCGAAAGAATCAACTGCAATAGTTGGTTTGCGTTCTTAGAACAATAAAGAACTTGTTTTCATTCTTGCAAAAATTTGCAATGTTGATCACTTGATCCTATTCGTGTTCCTGTTATTGTTCTCTAACCAAAGATATAACATCTAATGGAAAATCCAAGAGCTTGTTGCTTATAAGTTAACATTAGGTTCATAATAAATCATGGAAAGTATCTTTAAGCATTGGCCATTTTTAGTGGGGTATTATATTAGTATAGCAAGAAAACACATTTTGGCAAATGTTGTTTAATCCCATGTTTCTGACTGTAGAGATTTTATGTCTATCTATCGTGAACACATTTTTTTCTTAGAATATCTTTATCTATGAGGAGGTCACAAGCTTTTACTTTTGAATGGTCTCTAATGCATTTCACCATAAGACATCTATTATGATGCCATCTCTATGTTCATCAAGGGAAACGTTTTTGAAGATTGGAGTTTAATGAGACAATAGCTCGTCACCGTGTTTAGAGGCATATGCAAAGATCAAGCCTCTGAGGGGGGAGAGGCTCCTCATTGTCTATAATCTATCCCATGTCTCATTGGAATTCCTCGACCCAATCCATTGAAGCCTAATGTGCATATGGTGGTGTAAGTTAACAAGCCAGCTTGCATGATTGCTAAAAATGGAAACCTTTTTGAACAAAATGATTCAAATTCTTTCACAGTATGTCAAGAGGTCGATGTGGCTACAACTAGGCATCAAATCTTGATAGGAAAGCTTTATTTAAGAATGTTTCTAGCTACTTTTGGAACCACGATAGTTGGGCTTTGGTTCTATGCTTTGGGTTGTTAATGAATTGATGTGGCTGCAATTCATCATCCAACCTTTAAAAGCTTCAATGCATAAAGTTTCTAGTTGTGCTTGGAATCAAAGAAAATTCTGGTATATGATGTTTTCCCGCCATCTTTGGTCACTAGTGAAATTCATCATCCAACCTTTAAAAGCTTCAAATCATAAATTTTCTAGTTGTGCTTGGAATCAAAGCAAAGACTAGTATATGATGTTTGCCTGCTATATGAATTGTCTTCCATTAATTTGAAGATCCAAACTGCAAGAATATGCTCTCCTCATCACCAAGGAAATTAAGAGCCTTAAGAGTCTCAACACCTCTAAAGATTGCAACAATATTATGCTCCTTGTTATTAGATTCAGTAGGATTAAATGAAGATAAGCTCTAGATAGCTTCCCTTGCTTACCTTAGCAAAAGGTAGTGGGGTAGTTGGGTTTGAAGGGACGAAGGTTTGTACTACTTTTTCATTGCAAGTGATGATTACGTTCTATGTAGCTGGGTTTGAAGGGATGAAGGTTTGGACTACTTGTTCATTGCAAGTGATGATTATGTTCTTTGTAGTTGACATTTTTTTTTTTATCTCTATGTAGTGTGTACCATTAGGTATCTGCTAAAAAGGAGTGGTATATATAGATATTGTTTTTGTACTAATGGTAGTTGGACAACGTTGAACTTTCAGAACATGGATCATGAAGGTAAATCAAGTCTCTAAGAAGGTGTAGTATGCATTGTTAGGCCCCCTAGCAAGGAGTGTCATATGTTTATTTTCAAATTACTAATGGTAGTTGCTAACAAATTTGAAGATTTAGAGCATGGCGAACAAAAGGGGATTACGTCATATGTGAAATATAAAACAATAATTAACACAATTAATATTGATAATTACAAATATTGAAGTTCAAACTTAAGGTGGCTAGTCCCTCCTATGAAAAAGGCATAGACGTGATTGAAAAAACAATCATTAATTTGACTTAACATAGAATTATTGTTATCATAATTGCATGATTGAATGAATAGAACTAGAGAGATTTCCCCTATGTTAGTCAATTTTTCATTTGAAGGAAGGTGAGTGTTATTGTTTGTTGCTTTAATGAGTTGTGATTTTGATTATGATGATTTTGTTTGAAAAGTTTATGTACGATGCCTCCTTTAACTATTATTTTAATAATATTCATATATAAAATCTATCTAAATATTCATAAACAATGATGCAGATAGGCTAAAAATCAATGACGCAAATTCTACGTATAAATAATATACTTAACACTTCTCCTACAAACATAAACTATTATAATTGTAATTTATTAGTTATACAATAACATATAAACAAAAATCAGCAGGGAATATTGTATTACAATCAAATACTTAGAATTGACAATCATTGACATTTAATTTAAACAAAAGTAAGATTCTAAAATTATAAATTCCTTTAGAAAAGCCATTAGCTAAACTTAAATATCCAATTCTAACTATTATAAGTAAATATAATTAACAATTTACTATACCAAAAATAGTTGTAATTTATTAAGATTAAATTAAGAAAAAACTAAAACTGTAGAGAATCTAATTTTTACAGAATAATAACATATAGGTAGGATTATAAGAAAGTAATAACTAGTCTTGAACTAATCTTAATGTAAAGGTATGATTTATATAATCATAGATAATATTTAATAAAATGGTTAATAATTACCCATTAAAGCAAATTAATTTAACAAAGGTAAGCATTAATATGAAAAATTGATTAAATATATTTATCATAACATATATATCTAAAGAATTAAAATAAAAACTCAATCTTGAAGTGGTGGGCTTCCCAACTCTACAATTCACATCATCATATTTAGAGCTCTGGTTTCTCTTCCTTCTTTGTAAATCAATCCTGATGATGAATCTTGTTCTAGACTAGACAAAGTAAAAATGAAGAGTGTGGAATATCTGAATTTAGAACCTCAAAAATCTATAATGTGTGTTTTGCACATTTATACAAAAAGTGGGCTGTGTAGTAGATGCTACAAACTAATAAAGTTTAAAATGCTAATGAAAATTGCTAGAGCATAAAACCTATTAGAATTGTTATTGGAACATTCAACATTACATTGACTATCCATAAATGCCACTTAACAGTACTTTAACATTTTGATTCCTCATGCCTTCCATGTCTACATCCTTATTGTTTTTTGTAATGCTACCTCTACATCACTCTACATTCATGTACACTTCTATCAGCATGTCTTTGCACCCTTTTGATGCAAATATTAGTTAATTATCAGTTTCAAGTCTCTTGATAGTTGAGTGTCTACTTTAACACTAATTAATTTCCACCAAGGTACTTCATTGACATTGATGTTTATTGCAAACACATTGCTTTCATATTAAGATATTAAATAATTCAATTATAAAATAAATATATATTATTTATTTTTTTTATAAGTTCTTGGTAATTGAGTGTCGAACTTTAACACTATAATTTCCACTAATGGATAATTTATTATCTGTTTTTGGAAACGTATTATTTTATGTTTACATGCATATTAATTTTAAATTTCAAATTGAAAATTTTCAATTAAAAGTATGAAATATTTAATTGTTTAATAGTATATATATATATATAGTATATATATATATTTTTTTTTCATTTAAATTAATGTACACTTTGCCTATGAATTATTTTTGCATAAAAAGAGGTGCTTATTTGCATATTACTCTATGTTGCAATATGTACACTTGTTGGTTTTAAGATAAGGTGTTATTTTTTTCTCACAGAAATTTTATACATACCCTTTAAAATAATCCAAAGTTATGATTTAAATGAATCTTTTTTTTTTTTTTTTTTTTTTTTTTTTTAAAATTTGAATTGAAATTTCAAATATAAATATAATAGTTTTTTGGCGCATTGAATTTATTTACCAATTTTAAATAATTAAAAATCGCAATCTCACTTAAAATTATATCTTTAAATTTTGGGAAAAAAAACAAAACATCACAAAGTTAGACTCTTTACATGCTTACATCTTAATTACTCACATTCTTACATCATAGTACAAGGATAATTACTCACATTCTTAGATCATAGTTACAAGGATATATTGTCTATTTTGAACTAAGACTCCATAATTCTAACTTAACTATCAATAATTATTAGATAAATAGTAAAGATTTAACCTCCATCAAATATTGTAGAATATTCTTAATAGTAGTGATAAATGAAAAGTTGAAATTTATTTCAAAAGTAGTCATGTCTTTTCTTCCCTTTTAATTAAATTGATTGATTAAAAAAAAATGTGAACAAGTGTCATATGAAATGAGTCATGGCTTTTTGGGCATGTGCTATTGATAAACTATGGTATAGACCCATTGCAAAAAAATATTTACAAGTTAAGAATTCCCATGGTCAAGAATATTATTATATGTTTTTTGAAATTTATACTTATATATTAATTTAAATATTTATAATAATTAAAAAATCTTCGTTCTAATGATTTGGTGAACAATATTTTTCCTAAAGTATGTAGGTTCAAGTATCCAAACACATATTGAAATTAGTCAGTTTACATAATTAATACACTGTTTTATTTTTACCCAATAAATTTATCAACACAATTATATCGCTAATATTA
>APFE031207049.1:43409-73085 GCA_000404065.3 Pinus taeda | reverse complement strand
TATATATATACATATATATATATACATATATATATATATATACATATATATATATATATATACCCTAAACCACTACAGTTCAAGGAAAATATAATCATTATTTATTTTTGGAGAGTAGAGCCCCTTTAGTCAAGCCTGATCCTGAAATTATCTTTCTTTCTTTTCCTCCATCACCCACTTAGATATTTCTAAGCATGGACCAATTACCTAGTTCTTTTTCCTTTTCCATTTGTTCAATGCAAATTTCCCTGTAATATTTTCTCCCTCATGTTCTAGTTCTACAATCCACCTCCTTCACTTTATCCACTTCTAATTTTTCTTCATTTGAACTAGTGAATGGAGCTCCAGACTTTCGCTCTCTCAGGGACGGAAAGTCTTCTTCCTCCTCATAGGATTCATGTCTTAAGTTCTTGTAGTTTTCGTTGGATCTAGCTACCATTAATCCATCTTTTGGGCCTTGGGAGGAGATGAGTCTCCTTTGTGATTTGGTGTTATTCCCGAGGGATCTCCCCATATTCTTCTACATTAGCAAGTATTTCAAACCTGTTACCTGATATCTCTCCGTTGACTAATCTACTCATGCCTTCCCCTGAGCTCGTTGATTAGTTCTTAGGGGAGGGGGGCCTAGGATCTTTTTCAGAGACTTGCTTTTGTGTCTACAAGGGAACCAAATTTGCATTCTGAGCTCCCTTTCTTCTTGTAGCTTTCTTCCAATGCTATCCTTAATCATTTTTATTCTCCTAGTCTTCTGATTTCATAGGGTAGTTATGGATGAAATTCTCTTATTCATGGCACAATTTTCATTTGAAGGGGAGCTAATCATATCAACTTCGTGAATGTGTGACTAGATATCTGGGCTTAGGTTGATTCCATCAGGAATACCCTTTTCCATACATACATCAATGTAAATCCTTACACACAAGAACAAACCATCTTTCGGTTTAGCACAATCAATGTATTTCCCCAGTGCATTCTCGATCTTCTTAAAAGTCTCGTAACTCAGGTAGTGAACGAGGAGGAAAAAAAACTTTACCCAGACAAGGACCAAAGGAGGGGACATCACAGTTAGGGCTAAAATCAAGGCTCCATCAATCTAGGTAGAGCCCTTGTACTCCCATGAAATACAACCCACTTTCAAAAACCTTGTCTCAATTTGCTTTCTTCTTGAAGAAGAAGGTGAAAAAGTCCTTGATGTAACTTCTCCTTCCATAAGAGGTTTTCATTTATTCATGAACCATTGTCAAACCAATCTTAGAGAGGGCCATAGACCCATAAACTATCCCAACAGGCCCTAATCCACTAATTGGGGAGCTTGAAAATAAGCTTAGGGGACTTTGATTTCAACCTTTGGAATTTCATCAAGCTTCTTCACAAAACAAGATGTAGAGGCCCTCTAAATCTTAGGCCCATTAGAGATTAGCAATTTAAAAGTTGCGATATTTAGGTCCAGAGAAGAAGACGAGGTTGGATTGGTTATGTTTGACGACTTGACCCAAAGGCAAAACAAAGGCCAGACACCCTAGCAAGGGGGAGAACCCAGAAGAAGAGAATATATAAGAAGAGAAAAGGAGGGATAGAGGGAGTCGCCTAACAGGAAAGGCTGAGAGGTCGTTGCGCTACAGATCATAATGATGGAGACGGGAAGGCAATGAGCACAGAGAAAGAGAGTTTAGGAAAAAAATGGCTATTTCGAACATGACTTTCAAATTGTGTTAGTACTAAAAGGCAAGCCCAATATGGGGTTCCAAACCTTTCGGTATCCAATCTCTTGATATCTTGGTATGTCGATAGGATAATATCTTGATCTCCATGTCACTTTCCACTTCATATCCATGTCAACATCATGTCATCTGCATGTTAGTGCCACATCATCTCCAGGTCAATGTCACACAAGTTCCACATCATTTCCATGTCAATGCCACATCACCCCTCGTTGGCACCACATTAGCACCATGTCAACCCACAAATATTCCACATCAACAACAACAACAACAACAAAATCTATGATAAGTCCATTTATTAAGCTTGGTCATCTTAAGAAAAATTCCCTAAATTCATTTCCTTTTCTCAAACTCCTAAATCCAGATGAATGTTACTTTTTCCCAATGGACTTGTTGGCTCTTGTCAATACTGAGGTTTCATAGGTGTTCATGTTAAGTAAATTTGACTCGGTCAAAGAGTCAAAGTTAATCAACAATTGTGGTTTTGGACACATGGTTTTTGTTTCACATGGCTTTATGCTTGTGGATTTCATGTAATGGAGCCTTCAAAAGGCTTGGAAAGGATCCATTGTAAGTGTGTCAATAATGTGAATGGATAACGCTCACTTGGCCATCTTTCCCAAGTTTGGCCAAGGGACACTAATAGAACATTTTGTTACCTGGTTTTTGCACTGAGTGGGATTTTTAAAGATAAACATTGTGTGTTTATGATTTTTGTTTTGTTGTTGGTAAATTTATATTTCTCTTTGGTAATTTTTAATAAGTGGCATCAAAGCCATGGTAAGGAGGAGTTAATGAAACTATCGAAGGAGTTGAAAAAATTCTTCAATTTGAGAATACTTGAGACACTACAATCACATGTAATGAAAATGAAAAGGGGAGACTCGATTTTAGAGAGAGAAAAAAATAGGAGAATATGATGGTGAGGTTGACATCAGTTCCTTTGTACATAAGCTAGCCAAGGATAAGAGATAAGCAACAAGAAGAGATTGACCTAACATATTGAGTCCAAGTTGCGATCATGATGAGATGAAGGTTAGAGTCAAGGGCCAATATAGCATCAAGATAGGCCTTTAATTTAAATTATCTGCTCCTAGCATACCACATACCACAACCCATAGTATGTTGTGCCTTGTAGGTATTTGAAAATCCTTTTTACAAGAATGACATGACCTTCACAGGCGCAAGTTTAAATTCTCACCACCAAGCCTACTACTTGCATGATATCTGGTCGTGAGATATATCAAGATTCCTATCATCAATATGTAGGTTTTCTGATTTACTAGAGTTGTCTTATCCTCTGTGCAACACTTACAACCAATAATTATGGGTGCTCACCGGCTTATAATCTTCCCATCCAAACTTCTTTAGTTTTTCTCGCAAGTACCTGGTTTGGGAGATGAAAATGCTATCCTTGGATTGAGAGATTTGTAGTTCCAAGAAAGATGATAATTCTCATATCATGGACATCTCAAATTCTACCGGCATGCGATTTTCAAATTAATGTCCCAACTGCTCAAGATCGCTCCCAAAGATTATGTCATCCACATAAACTACCACAATCAATAAGTGGTCATCTTCCTAATTTATATACAGATTTCTATCTGCAGTGCCCCTCTTAAAGCATTATTGTTGAAGGTATTTATCCAATTTGGCTTACCAGGATCTAGGGGCCTGTTTGAGCCCATATAAGTCCTTTTTCAATTTTCAAACAAACACTTCATTTTCAGTGAGCATGAACCCTTCTGGCTGCTTGATGTATACTTCTTCTTCCAGATATCCATTGAGGAAATATGACTTCACGTCCATATGATACAAATTGATGTTTTTATGAATGGAAAAAGCAAGAAACATTTTGATAGCTTCTAGTATTGGTATAGTTGCAAAGGTTTCTTCAAAATATATCCCCTCTATTTGGTCATACCTTCTGCAAACTAAGAAAATTGTGTTCCCAATCACTCGATCTTCCACATTTAGCTTATTTTTGAAAACCCATTTGGTGCCTATGACTTTTTTCTCTCTAGGTCTTGGAACAAGCTCCCAAGTGTCATTCTTCTCAATTTGATCCATCTCTTCATTCATTGCCTTTAGCTAGGACTTATCCTCACTTGCATGACTAACATTATTAGGCTTAATTTGAGATAACAAAGCAAGATTTTGTGCAGCTTGGGATGCCAATAAATCTCATTCTTGTTTGAACATTGAATCTTTGATCACCAATAATTTGAATTTTAGGATGTTGTTTTCGTACATAACTTGAGGAATTTTTGGGCCCTGGTGTTGCACTTATATGTTCATCTTCATCATCTGCATGTATTTCTTCTTGGTTTGAGAATCCAAGGGCTAAACTTTCTTCTCCATCCACGTTCATGTTTCCATTAGAGGACTCAGATTGTGGTATTATTTCATCCACTACTATGTCAATACATTCTTGGACTCTCTTTGTCCTTTTGTTAAGCACTTGTATTCTTTACTCCAAGTTGAGTACCCAATAAATATGCCCTCATTAGCACAAGGAAAAAAAATTCCAAGATTTTATCATTTCTTTTGATAAATAATTTTCTCCCAAACACCTTGTAGTGTTTCACTGATGCATGTCTCCCTTTCCATACCTCATAGGGAGTCTTATAACTATTAGGCCTAAGTTTCGTTATGTTTTCTAGGTACACTATTGCTTGAGTTACTTCTCCCTAAAAGGTGTGTGGTAAATCTCCTTCATCCATCATAGCTTTGGCCATCTCTCGAACTGTTCTATTCTTTCCCTCTAGTACTCCATTCTATTGTGGAGTTTTAGCAACAAAATACTGCCTCCTTATGACATTCTCTTCACAATACTCTTCAAATTATCTCAAAGTGAATTATCCACCTCTATTTGATCGTAGACATTTGACCTTTAGATATTTCTCATTCTCAACCTGAGATTTGACTATATTGAAATTCTTAAGAGCTTCTAATTTTTATTTCAAGAGCATTATCCATATGGCTCTAGTAAAGATCAGATCGGAAGAGCACATCAGGAGGGATTTTCAACCTTGGGTCAGCGACAGTTTCTTGGTACAGCAGGAAACAAAGGTCTGTTGCACTGAGCTCGACAGAGGCAGAATACATGGCTGCTAGTCAGGCAGCATATGAGGCCATTTGGATGCGGAAAATCCTAGTTGGTTTGTTTGATCAAAGGATGGATCCAACTTTGATCTATTGTGATAATCAGAGTTGTATCAAACTCTCTGAGAATCCAGTATTTCATAATAGGTCCAAGCACATCAACATCCGATATCATCATCTCAGTGACTGTGTAGTGAGGAGGATCACGTTGCTGCAATATGTTTTGTCAGAGGAGCAAGATGCTAACATTTTGACAAAGGCATTATCAAAGTGTAAATTTGAGTTCCATAGAGATAGGATTGGGGTGGCAGATAACCCCTTTCTTGTTGAAAGGGAGTGTTGAAATATGGCAACAAGAATATTCCAAATTAATTTGTCCTTGAATTAAATTGTGAATTAAAATCGAATTTAGTCTTAACAGCTACTTGGAAATAATTAATTATTATTTTAAATTATTAGTTTGGGAAATTTCAAGTTAGAAGTCTTTTTGAAGTCATGAAAGTTTCCCTTAATTAAGGAGTAAGATTGGTATATTTGAGTTGTGATTAGTTGTTAACTCAGTTTACTGAGTTAAGTCCAATTAAATTAGTTCCAAACTGTTTGAGGAACTAATAGTGAGTTAACAGTCAGTTGATGCATTAATGCACTCAACTATTGCTACTCTAGTTAACTGAAGATTCCCTCATCAGAAACTTATGCATGTCTATTCTGCAAAATACTTAGTTGAGATTAATGTTCAAGGACAATGTACTATCAGTTGCATGTGTTTTCTCATGGAGAAAACTCATGCATGCAGTCAAGGATTCATCCTTGAGGATTGCACAGTTTTGAAGGCTTGGTTTTCCACTTGGTAATAGGCTTATCATCCACAAGGAACAACACAAGGAAATAGGAGCTTGGAGGGCAAAGAGGAAGGTTGGAGAGAAGCCAAGATTGCCTGTGAGCATCTGTGAGGATTGTACTGAGAGCTAGCTAGCTATGAGAGCTAAGGCTTTGTATAATTCCTATGTATTTCCACCATGTATGATAATACAGTAGTGTGGGGTTTTTAGCCAAGGATTTCCCAAAAGCATTTTCATGTGTATTGTGCCATTGATTCTTCTTCTGGTTATATTATTTATCTCAATCTTTAAGCTTCCGTAAATTCATAGTAGAAGTAGGTTATAATATTCTACTTTGATTTATATTGCATTATCAGGTTAACCTATCACATATTTTCTACATGAAGATGGTTTATTAAGTAATTTCTCACAGTGAAAGAAATTTTACTATGGTAAAATTTGCTTTACATGGTGTACTTTGATCCATCTAGTAAATTAGGCTAGATGATCAATTTTTTGGTGATAACAGATTGCCCCCCAATGTATGAGTGTTAATATAAAAACGTGTGACTGAAGTATATTGTAAAGACATAATCACTAGACAACACAGGGGAGTCAGAGAGAGAGAGACCAATAAAGCTAAAGTGAAAGAGGATAGGGACAAAGGGGGTGAGACTATTGCAAGTCTCCTTTTATGTTGTGGTACCATACCTCAATGAGGCGGGGGAGGCATACCCATACTCGTCGAGAAACCTTAGTACAAAAATAATGGTGTGCACAGAAACACAAAACTGAGCAATGAAGTACAAAATAAATGGTACATGACATGCTGGTATAACAGAGCCAAAAAATAATACAATGTATTCCATATACATAATTCACCTGGAAAAATATGAGTCAGGATTGAATACAATAATATCTAAGTACATGAGATACAATGACCCTTCCCTCAAAAAATGGGTGGGAGGGAGGGTAGAACAACTAGAGAAGCCTGGTTACCGGGTGCAAGCCCCGAAAGTGATGATTGAAGCTATGTGATTTATTTTCACTAGTTTCAATCCCATTTCTTCACCCCTGTGAGCATCACCCGATGCAATGAGTGCTAAGTGAACTATTCAATTCATGAGAAATTAGTCACTTACGACTACCTCTCGTGGAAATGGTCATACGTGAATGACTTACTTAACGCAGTTGAATCCAAAAAATGATATCTAATATAATGCACTGCGTAAACCCCCTATACTTAGAGAAGCCTTGTTGAATAGGGAAGGGCTCTGCAAAACTGAATGGATCATCTATTGGAGACCCGCATGCTATGAACATTGTGATCAGCAGGAACCAAACCCATCAAATATGTAGAACTACATCTGAGTTATAGCATAATGGGATTGCATCCGGGCATGTGGGGCGATACTTGAAGGGCCACACCCTCATGAGGCCTGAAACATTTCACACACACCCAAAAATCACTAGTACAATCTGTTACATCACTCAACCATCAAGTGTATGAATCACAAACATGAAATGATCAAGGTAAAGGGAAATAATGAGTCCCTCTGCTCAATCCAAGGCACTGAACAAGAATGGAAGTTGGAACCAAGATACACCGCCCTCTAGGCCGTTCTTCTGGAATAAATGAGTTGATGTTGACAAAATAGGGCCTGTGATAGGTGAGGCAATGAGGATCCTCAACTAAAGCGCGAGGGAAAATAGTAATGTGATTGATGGACTGACACCAGAGATAATGGGTAAAGTGGTATTGAGGGACAAACAAATGACTTCCCTTGTCAGAGCATAAAGTGCATGCTTGACCTGGCAGCAACTGACTCAACTCTGGAGGGGATGGGGACAGTATGACTAGAGGCCAAAATGGGAAACATAGGATAAACAATATGCAAATATGGATGGAATACTGTGACATGATAGAATGGGACATGAAAAAGACTCCATGGATGCAAGGATAACTCATCACGGATGCTCTAAACAAGGGTGATTCGATGACACTGCCACATAGAATAGGCCGGGTGGGGACCATCAAAACATGAGTAAATGATAGTTACTCATGACGAAAATTGACACATGGTATGACAAGTATTAAGAGGAGGTGGACCTCAAAGTACAAGTGTCGTTTTATGAAGAATTCAATTTTGAGAGGTGATGAAGTGACCCTTCTTAGAAAAATGTTTTCCTAGTGAAGTGTCAAATCATCAAAAACTGAGGAAGACCCATTGTAGAGCTCGATGAGATCTTTCCAACGTTGCTGACGGTTCGCAAACTGAGCTATGTTCTGGTCGCAATGGGCGACAGAAAAATTGTGGATTTTTCTATGGAAGGACGTTTTCCCTACAAGTTGGATTCATTTTCTAAGTGAGCTGTAGTGAATTTGGAGAGGAGAAAAAGGCCCTAAATCTTGTGGAGATCATAGCGGACAAACTGACTGTCAAGATCAGGATCTGCGACTTTCAGGTAGGTGGCCTTACTTATCTCTTCAATTTCAATGGTTTATTTCCTGATTTTTGGTACCTGGCAGTTCCCTGGGAGACCCCTACTCTTCTTCACACTCACATAGCACTTTTTGGGCCCAGAAGTGCAATCTGGCTCACAGGAAACAACTGGAAACCTGTGAGCTCGCACTTTCTGGGCAAAAAACTGTGATTTGGGGCTAAAGAGAGGGTTGGTCTGCTGGCCTGGTGGGGGTTGTAGGTTGATCAATGTAGACCAATGTTTTCTTCTCTGAAATGACAAGACATGTGGTGTTTTGCAGGTATGGAAGAGTTGAAAATCAACTAGTGTGAATGAGACTTGGATACTCTTCAATCCGAGATCCAGGGGGATCAGGGGGTTCGAGGGGCATTGGCTCATTATGGGGTTATCAAGTTGGTAGAGAACCCACTGATGAGGGCAGCTGAGCCCTTGCTATCAAGAATTGTGAGTTATTAGGATCCAGACCAAGAGGTATTTGTCGTGCAGGGGCATAAGATTGAGCTCACATTATAGGATATTTAGATTGAGCTCACATTATAGGATATTTATTTCTTGACTAAGCCACCTCCCCTCAGAGTGGTTGGGGATATTCATCTGGTGTTACCTCAGGGGAGGAACATTACTGAGTTTGTGGAGCACCATTGTCCACGGGATGTACGTGTTAAGGGCATGACTATCTCGATTGGTGATCTAGAGCGTCTAGAGACATGGGTTGTTGCTGCAGTTGTGCTACAGGTCTTGGGTAGCTAGGCATTCCACCACATCACTAGTGGGCAGATGATGCTGGTTAAGAGTGTTTTAGTTGGGATTTACTATGGGTGGTCCCAGATGATGCTGTCATCGGTGAAACGACAGTTAATTCTGTGTAGGAGGCAAGTGAACCGCGACTGTGCTTTTGGTACAATACTATTTGCATTCTTCTTTGAGAACATACCCACCATCCGTCCTCATGTGCAGATCCGAGATGGGGGCCCACAGGAGCCCAAGATGCGCCGTTGGGGGCAACTACTTTGGAGAGGTGGTGGAGGGGGAGTCAAACGGGTGTTCCAACCTGATTTTTTTTCACATTGGGATCAGATGCCCCTTTATATTGATAATTACCCTTATAGCGAAATGAACTATTAGGGAGATCTTGACTTTTCACTTCCTCCCGAGTGAGCATGGGGACCAGATGGTAAGTATTAAGTTGCTATTTTTATGGTGCATTTCATATTTTTATCATATGTATAGGTACCAAGTGTAAAATATGTGATATGCAAACATAGCATCGGTAAAACTGGCAGGATATGCAAGACAAATCGTAGCGCCTCTCGTTAATGAGCACACATGAGACGTAAATTGGATTTGGGAAAAGTTAGTGAAATAAAAAATGTTTGTTTATAGAAGATGTAAATTAATCCTTCTTTTGATTAAACTCAATCTTTCTCAACATTTTCCAAATGTGTGGTTGAGATAAATTTATACTGGTTTTAAAATAATATTAAGCTAATTAAATTATAAATACATTATAATTTGATTAGGATAACCCAATTAAATTATTGATTATCTCCTTCTTGATTTAAAAGCTTTACACATCCGAAATTTGTCGAGGTTATGAAATTCAAAAATATGAAAATAAAAATATGGTAGTTGTATTTTCTTGTGGCCTTTAAACCTTTAGAGTAAAATGAAATAAGAAGGAAAGTGACTAAACCAATTTTTGTATATTTAAGGCATTATCATTTTCAATTATGATTAGACAATGGGGATTAACTCCTAGTCTTTGCTTTTCATTTTTCTTGGTGATTTTCTCAACATAAAAGGTAGTTGAGTGTTGTACTTGGCTAACTTCGATTTTAATATGAAGATTACTCATCCTAGTGAGAAAAGAAATGGAAGGCCAACCACGGTTTTGTCTTCCATACAATGTTATATTTGTGAATGGATTGTAATATAATGGGATTTATGTCTTTATATGCGAAATTTCCTAAGATATGAAACAAATTATAATGAATAATTATAGTAGTATGAAATAAATAGTAGTGATTTCTTATACTTACTCGGATTTAATGATGAGTTTAAACTCAATCACGCAACTATATATATTTAGATGAAATCCCTTATGATTTATATTTAGCTGAAATATTTTTTGGTTTAATTTTTTTTGTAAATTGAAAATGATCATTTGCATCAATTTCTATATATTTATGAGTGGTGTTATTGCTTTATATTTAGCTTTATATTTATATGTGATGTTATCGGTTTATAATAACATTTTAATAATAATTATCTTTAGGATAGAATAATGAAGGTAAAAATTGTATTTAACTATTTTGTTGAAAGTTTACATGAACAAATGCTAAGGTATATATTTTGATCTAGATATGTCATCTTTTTTTCTTCATATCTAACAGGGAACCATATAGTCTTTATTGCCACCAAGGATCACCATTAGTACTATTACCAAGAAAAACCACCCTTGTTGAATATGATAGTTAAGAAACCCTACCGAGCAAGGCTATCTAGGATTCAAATCAATATGGTTGGCATTATCAATGTAAGTCCCAACCACATTGACCACCCTACAAGATATCTCTTCTAATGATTTAACATACAAGTGATGTTTGTAATTTATAAATGACTTAATTAAATGAATGCAAATGTTGATTTGGATACCTACATGTAGTGAACAATGACCACATGGAGTTGGGAGATTATCAATCAATGGAAGTGCAAATCCCACCATTTTAAGTTGAGGAAATATATTCCTTTCAATGTAATAGATGCCTCTTAATGTATGGAAGCATTATATCTAGAAATTAGAAGATGATATCCTAAGTTAAAAAAATAGATTTCCCCTAATATACGAAAATACTAAAACTAAAAATCAAAATATGATACATTGTTTAATGGTGCAAACTTCATGCCCAATTTACAAAGAATTTTCAATGAATTGACAATATTCGAAAGCACATTTAAACCTAATCTCCCTACGTAACCACCAACCTCAACCTCAAGGAGCTTATAGAGGGTGCAAACAAGTCACCATGGAAATCAAAAGATCATATGCTACTCAATGGTGCAAACTTCTTGCTTGATTTACAAAGAATTTTTTAGATGCAATATCAACTATAAGAAGGTTTAAATTTGGTTTCTCTCTGTAGTCAAGCATATGCAAATTAATGCAAGAGCGCCAGATATATTACTCATTATATAAAAAATACACAAAAATATCATCCATTTATAGCTATGACAATTTGATGGATAAAAACTCCTACGTGAGCTTACAAGTCACTACAATTGGCTCTTTGGAAAATGAAACATTGAAAATTACCAACACTAACACTACCCCACCCTAAGTGAAACATAGGGAGTAAACATAAAGAGAAATTGCCTCCCGACAACAAGGTATAATAAGGTACCTAGGTACAAACTCTAATAAGTTGAGAAAAGGACAAAAACCCATAGGAAAAAAACTCATCCCCAAAAGAGAGAAATATATGAGTGCTTAGATAAACATGGAGTTGAAGTTATAGATCCCACAATGATCCACTGAATGGAAATCATAGAAGCCCACTCCAATTAGGAAGTACCAACATTTTGAAGATGAGAGCCAAGAAATCTTAGTAAATTTTTTTGAACTATGAAGTAGAAGATGTTGCAAAGGCACAAGACATGAAAATACTAACAATTAATTCATAAATGCATCAATAAGTGTTGGTAAAGAACTTAGAAAAAAAGTTCTAAATAGAAACATTAACTATCAACCAATAACTAAACAATGAGGCCTATAGACACTGAAAGATCTAAAAAAAAAGCATAGAAAACTTAGAAACTTAGATTGGAGAAATTCAAAATACTTAGCATAACTTCCCCCCTTAATTTGTTATGACTACAAAAACTAAACAAAACATGGTATAACCACTTCTGAATAAATTTTAACATTCTTGCCATTAGCACAAATAAGGAAATATTATCAACAAAGATCAAGAAAACATGATATAGTCGATCAACAAAACTTTAAATATCAAGAAAACATGATATAGTCAATCAACAAAACTTTCTCTACTCATCAACAAACTCCTCCCCTCCCCTCCCCCCCCCCGCCCTGAAAGTTTTAACCCTGTACATAAATTACCTGCAAACGAATTCTTAAAACAAAAAGATGAACAATGGCAAGAATATAAAACAAATATACACATATATTTTCCCTTTGATCCCAAAACTGGGACTACCAGATTTATTTTTCATTATGTTCCTTTCAATGTTACAATACATATGATGGTGTAGGAATATTCTCTCTGCAGACAAAGACAATCCCTCTAGCCCAGGGGAGAGGGTCTAGCCGCAAAAAAGACAATCTAATGTAATTTTCCTTAGATGAGAATCAAATAAGAGGGCCTACCTCTTACAATGCTAATCCACTTTATAGTGATCTTGCTTCCTTGCTCCAGCTTCCTTTCGTTCCTTTTGTTCAAGTACCTGAAAGAAACATGCAAGAAGCAATAACAAATGTGATAGCATAAAATCAAATCCAATCTACTTAAGAGGCTAAGGAGTCTTAAGCTACCAAATACAGTATTGCAATTGATATAGGAAACAAAACATTAGTTGTATTAATATGAAAAAAAGGAAATTACAACCTTCACCTTACCATTGCAAGTTTCCTTCGATGGGTCTGGATCCCAAGCATCACTCTAACATCTCCTCAAACACCTCAATCATGGGAGTTTAAGGTCTCTTTCTCCTTGTTCACACCAAAACATCTACAAGCTATTCTCCCTTTAACAAGAATAAACTAAGATCTATGACTAGTAAACTCTCCTAAAATTAACTAAGCTCTATCCAAGATGCGTCCAGAGCTCATCCCAGACTAGCAGAGGTTGGAAAAGCAGGGGATTATATAGGCATGAGAGAGGGGATATGGTTCCTCTTATGATGGGAAGAAGCCTTATCTCTTGGGTTAGTTCCTTCTTAATGGGGGAAAGGATCCCAAATAGTCTCTCAACTCTATCTCGACTAACCATTTACCAAACTTCCATTCACAAAGCTACTAGACCTGGAAGCTTTGAATCCATTTTTAAAAACTTTCCAAAAGAGGATCAGCGTGGGTAATCAAGGGATAACAACGCTGATCGGCGTGGGGCTCAGTGTTATTCTCAGCGAATCAACACAGGGAAGAAACTAAGGGATAGTGCTGACTTTTAAAAATGGGTTTAAAGGAAGTATCTCTGGAAATGATGTAAAGGGAAAATTCTTTCCAGGTGGAAAGTGACTCACAGAGATATCTTCATAATAGGGAAGTACACAAGGTTTACTATAGAGGTATTCTAAGATCGAGGAACAGGGAGTACAAGGACAATGACAAATTACTCTGTAACACACACACACACACACACACACACACATATATATATATACATTTCGAAGGATTCATAAACTGTAATCCATTTACCCTAAATTAGAACATAACTGTAGTTCCCTTGACCGGATCTACAAAATACCATGGGTAGAAAACCATCATGCCCAAAACCATGTGAAAAACACATGCACAAAACCATAGGTAGGTCTGCCAACCTATTATAGGGTCCAAAAAAAAATTCTTGGGCCACTGCCCCGAACTACCCCTCTACAAACCCCTTGATAGGGAGGATTGTGTTCCCCTATGATCCCCTCGCACACACAACTAGTCGTGGAAAGAATATAACACACACCCAAGATTCTCCCACTTGTTGTTTTCTTTTCCACACATGGGTCATAGGAGAGCTTAGTCATTGGTTTAGCCCTATAATGCCCATTGTTTCTCTACACCAAGAAAAATTCCCAGTGCTCACAGACTTCATCAATGCATCTACAACATTCTTCAAAGTGTCCACCTTTACCAACAACATCGTTTTGTCCTCAACCATATCCCTCATAAAGTGACACTGAACATCAATGTGCTTTGTTTTTAAATGATAAGCAGGGTTCTTTGCCAAGAAAATTTTACTTTGGATGTCACAGTCTATCCTTATAGCTCAAAGTACTAACCCCATACTTGAACATAATCTCTACAACCAAACTTCTTCCTTGCTTGCATGAGTGGATGCCATGTATTTTTTCCTCTGTATTTAAAGTGCCACTACACACTGTCTCTTGCTCATCCAACTGACTACTCCTCCAAATAGGTTAAACACATACCCACTTGTAGATCTTCTTTGATCTAGATCTCCAACCCAGTATGCATCAACAAAGCAACAGATTTCAAAAACTATGTCTAATCTTGGTCTTCCTTGGTCGCATAGACCATAATCACTAGTGCCACACATATAACACACACCCAACAACCCCCCGCCCCACTCTTAAGTACAACAAAGGCCAATAATCAACAACAAACAAGAGAAAAATTGTATGATAACACAACTTATGATGCACAACGATATGAACTCTACAAACACCTATTTAAATGATGTTATGACCATCCATCAGTCCAACCATAATCAATCCTAATAGCTAGAATTGGTCCATGGTTTAGCCTTTCACGATGTTTTTGTAATGAATTGAATGCATAGCTACGAATATTCCCAAGAACTATGATTTTAGGGTAGATTTATCTGATTCTTATGGTCAATTGTTGTTTTGTAGGCTCTAATATAGGTGCACTAAAAAGAGTAGAACCATTTACATCAACAACCCTCTCATTAGCAATGACACAATCATCAACCTGCACAACATAATCGATGGAGGGTTTCTCTTTTACCAATGCAATTTGAACTCCACCTGGAACAAATGACACCTTCCCAGATTAAACATGACCAGATGTAGGTAATGAGATGGAAATTGCAACATATCCAAGACTTTCTTTAAATATCTACACTTCAGGCATGATAGGAACAAAAATTCTATGTCCATTTTTCCTATCGTCCAATATATCCCATATTACTTAGTAGTTGGGACCTTGTATTAGTAGTGTGTTTTTGAAGGTTGGGTGAAATAATAGCGTGTGATGAGTCATGATCATCAACAATAGGGCTTTTCAAAATCAACATCATGAATGGTAGAAGAAGTAATAGGTGAGCTCGACAGCTCAACATCAATGATCTTCCTCTCAACACTCTGTAGTTGACTGAAGTCCTATTCAAGTTTTTGTTTACACTATTGCAAGTCCTAAATAATCTCATTTTTCTCAGTGAAAGTAGTAACAAGGCATTGTGATCTTCTTTCAAATTTTGATGTTGATCAAACAATTTGGTGTTGAATAGGGACAACTTCTTCATGAAACATTTCCATGGAGGCTTTTAAATAGGAAAAGTCTCTAATCAATGGACATTTTTCTCCTCCAACTTACAAATTCCCTTCTTCAAGACAACACTTTCAAATGCAACATATTCACAACTTCCTCCTCTAAATCATCAAAAAGGTTGGCCTTAGTTTGAAAATCATCCAGGAGATTCTGGAAAACAATTCCCATTCATGTCCCTAAACTATCAACCTTGCTAATTTTCTCTACCACAATGGTCTAGAAATGACTCTTGAGTTTTTCACTCTTTGTTTAGAAACAACAATGGTGGATTGTAAGTCAACAACCTCAATACAACATTAATCAACTACCTTCCTATCACAAACTTGCAATCTTTTACCATTATGATAAATTATTTATAACACAGGTTGATTATATGTTTCCAGTATCCTTCATAAAACAGAGTGGCTGAACAAACTCAAAAATATAATTGAACAACTTTTATGTGATCAAGAATGAAGTAATAATAGCCCTATATATGTTATTATTATATTTTTTTATCTGATCAATGCAATGGAAACCTTAAATGGGTGTTGCCGATATGAAAAATTGTCTAGAAAAACAAGATCAAAACTCCTGAAATCTCCCGATTTATGCCTCGCTTCAAACATGCATGTTTACACCACAGGTGTTCCTATGATGGGTTTGGTTGGGTAGATCCATTCAATCAAAGATATTAATTTTTGTATCCTTTTTCCAATAATTATTTAACATGCGGCAAAGGACAACGATTAGATTTTGATTGATGATGCCATACATTGTCCCATGAGCTTTTTTCGCCTGCCATATTCGCACAGTTAATGGTGGTTGCTTTTAGGCAAATTTATGCTACTAAAACTAGGATCTAGGTACCATCGGGTCCTCATATTGCTTTGTATATATTTTTCCCTCCAAACAACACTCCCATTACTCAATCACAGGTTTCTGCAATGCCTCAAAAATAATCACCAAGAACTCATGTAGTCTCTCAAGCTGTTTCAGATATGAGTCTCATAGGAGGAGCTCTTCCATTTGATTTCTTTAGGACAATTGCATTCGACATACAGGAAAAATTTGAACTCTAGGTCATTCATAGACACGTGAACAATAAATTACCTTCGGAAGCCAATGCAGTTGGTGAAGGATTATTTAAAATCTTTGGAACTAAAGGTAATGGATCATAGGGTGAATGTGGATCCATTCTATACAATCTTAGCACCAAGTTTGGATGGTGCTGCATGCACCTATATATGTTTCTAAAGTGTTGACGGTGCTGGACCCACTAACATGTCAAGAGATCTCCCTGGTAAGAATTCCTAATTAGACCTCAGACCGTTTGGTGTAGGAGTCCCAACAGTGGGTCGTATGGTAATGCCTTGACCGCAATTTCGCACCAAGGCAAGTAAGATAACTCTGTTGGTAGCAAGGGTGTGATAGTTGTGGCTAGCCAAGGAAGGTGCATGAAAGGTTCTAACACACGAGGAGTAAGGTGAGTGTGCCCCTTGGAAACTTGTAATAGTACTCGTCTTGGAAGGGAACACATGAGAAAAGATGCATCACCTGCTGGAAAACAAGATAACGAGCAATCCAAAGTGATGTTCAAATCAACAACACATTTGCAACAAGATTCATACAATTGCATACAAAGTAGTTCATATAAAAATACATAAGTTAAACAACATACATTGCTACAGCAACTAGAATAGTCCAACTACAATAACAACATATGCATGAAAACATGTTGGCTTTGTTTTATTAAGAATTGTAAGTTTTAGTCATACAATACATCCATGTACACCTGCTAGTTCCAATAGTGGAACATTACAGCCACACCCACCTGCTACTCCAAAGATATATATTAGCTCTGCGCATTGGAGAAGCCAAGGCTCATTACAATACTATCCAAGCTTTCTCTAAGATAATCCTATCGAAGCTTGGTTGACCAAAAGCCTATTCAATGAGTTATGAGGTTCTATTTATAGTAAAGGGTGGGGTGACCCTTGACATTCCCCTTTGTGACAATTCATCTACCCTCATGACTCTTTATCTACTCTATGACTGTTACATCCAACTATTGAAACTTGACTTACACTTGACAATACGTTACATTACAATGCACATGTACTCATGTGAGAAAAAATGGCTTGAGCAACCCATGCAAGACATCACTGACACTCCATCTATTGTGGTGAGACCAACTCCTTGACATGCTTGTGATGGTGAAGCTGGTGAGATGATGCCAATCTAGGTCATCCATGATGGTGTGCATGCACCCCATGGTTACATCTTGTTAAAGCGACCTCTTGCCTCTGTTGCATCCAGGTGCATTGGTATGGCTACTCCATCCAACTCATCTGCTAACATGCGCATGGTCTTCTTGGGTGTGGATGAACCAGAAACACATTGACGTGCAGTGTTCATGCTGATCCTCCAATGTGTGCCGGTGGTCATGCGCATCAAATGTCAACTACATGTTCAACTCTAGTTGGACTTGTTTCTTGTCTTCGCCTTGGTGAGTGTGTTGAATGGGTTGGATCACATGCGTGCGCATAATGACATGCATCATGTTGAATCCCTTGCATGCGATCAACAACACGACTCACCATGTCTGCTCCATGCCAACTGCTGGGATGGATCTATAACTTGTATGGGCGCAGTTTTATCTATTAGTGCACGTTGTGCCCCCCGTTGTTTCTATTTCTGTTGCAACTCATTAGCTTGTCTGTGCTCCTCATATTCTTCCTTGAGTTGTTGTTTCAACACATGAAACTCCTTCTTTGTTCCATTCTCTGTCTTCACATGATCTTCATGTCACGCTGTTACCTCGTAGCCCAAGTCTCCAAAGTTTCTTTCATCATCAGTGGATCTTCTTGAGCTTGCAACTTTGTTCCGCCTCTATGTTTTCAACAACCATCCTCTGACGTTCACTGGATTCGGTATGATGCCTTTAGTTGAAGTTCATGATGTTTCTCACTGTGATGCTTCCACCATCATATCTTGATGCCCTTGTCTATGAACAACTTGACATCTTCATGGGTAGGCAAGCTCATAGACACTTGATCGACCGCATCCCCAAGTGTGCTTTGAACGGTATCTTTGACTCTGCTCTCCTAGAACCTTGTACCAGTTCTATTGAGAGTAAGATGAAAACTTGTGATACGTGGAGACATGGCAACGCTCATGGCAAGCAACCTATTAGTTGAAAACCAAAATGAACTTGAGCATTGACTTGCAACATACCCGTGTGACTGATCATTAATGTTGCACAATTTCCATCGAGAGGTTGGGCGACTGACTGCCAAGAATACGCAAGGAACAATTTGGGCTGTCAAGAGGCTGACTAGCTACTAGAACTGCATAATGCACAGTCAATCCTGACTGCTGATTGCTAGAATTTCACAATGAACAATTTCAGCTGACAATGACTACAAGCTCATGACTTCATTGCACAATTTTATGGGCCAGCAGACATTGTCCCTCAGGATTGCACAAAGCAGGCCTGGGGAATAACTACTGGGAAGAAATGCACATTTTGGTGAGGAAGGCAGAGCCTTCCCTCTCAGGATTGTGCAATGTTGTCTAGTGAGGCAGAGTCCGGGCCAAGGTTGACCAGGGTCACCCATGGGCAAATGAAAGAAAAAGTGAATGTGAATGCATGGTGATGTTGAGTGTAAGCATAAGTGAATGATCATGCATGCAAATAGTGAATGACATATTCATAAAATGGAACAACATGCATGTGAGTGAGGCGAGTTGCTGAATCGACGACCATTCGTGAAAAACAGTTTCATGCATGTGACAATAATGAGATGTCAACGAAAAATGAAACGGTGCTAGCACAAGCTAGTATGTATCAAAACGACAGTAAGCGCTCACTGAAATCAATTAGACAATGTTCATATGAAGAGAAACATAGAAAATGCCAGAAATGCAACAAAAGACATGGAAAGCGGGCTTACCCCAAAACAACTGAGTTGAATGTGTCGAAAGCTCCTAGATGCGATGTGGGATGTCAAAGCTGCAAGGTTGATGTGATTAATGAGCTCTGCAGTGTCTGATTGATGAGTTTTGATAAAATTGAGGTTGTGACACGCATGCCAAAAATATAGGGAAGGTAACACTTGGTGGGAGGTTTCTGAAATGATCCTTGCATGTAACCTCCAACTGCCAAAAATAGATCCTTGAAACAAGAGATGTCTTTGCATGCTGCCTTGGGAGAAGTAGCTCATGCATGCAAGTCTATTTTTCTCGATCACAGAGAGAAATGATCAACTCGACTATGCATGCAAGAGGCTAATCAATTGCTGGAAAGAAATGCACATTTCTGGTTGGGAGCTGGGTTGGCTGCCTAAGAGATTTGCGCAATTTCTGGGCAGAGCAGCTGACTTCTACCTAGATTTGCGCAAATTGTGGACTGAGCAGGCCTGCTGGGGAAAATTGTGCAATTTTCAATGTGAGTGTTGACTGGCATAATTGCACAATTCTGGAACCCAACAGGCTGCCATACATGATTGCACAATTTATGGAGGGAAGGCTGGTTTCCCTCCAGAAATGCGCAATTTCTTGGGGGAGCTTCTCAGCTTGCAGCTGGACCAAGTCCGGATGGACAACTTGTGAGGGGAATGCATCAAGCTGTGATCAACAGGCTCCCTTTGTGCAAGAAAAGAATTGAAGCTTGTGTACTTGATGAAGAAGGACAAAGTGCTGTGAAAAGTTGGTAGGGAGGCTCCAAAACGAAGCTAAAGAAAATTTTTGGAGGGAGGTTATAGCCGCTACAACATAAAGGTATGCTAGAAATCCTGATAATTTTAATTAAGTTTATAGTTTTATTTTTATTGTCATAAAAATTACGGTGCAATAATAAATTGGCCAATATTTCATTGAATGTTTGACATGAACTGTTACTTCTAGTATAAGTCACCTAGATCTTATTTCAAAATTTGCGGCAATGTAATTTAGACAAGAATTGCCTCTAGAACAAATTTGATAAAACTCATATTGAGTTTGCGAAGTGAATTAAGCATATTGAAATATTTTCATAATTGTGGTCAATAAAAATTTAGAATTAGGAAAAGATTTGTTGGAATGTCAATTCACTTTTTGAACTTGTACTCCCTCATTAGGGAGGGAAAGTATGGGTTCAATTCTAGGTTGTTCAATCTTTTCAACATAGCAACATGGTATCAACATTGGGTGTTGTGGTTGTTGGAAAACTGTGCCATTAAAAGTGAGGGGAGGGTAGTGTTGGAAAATGAATACACGCTTCGAACTCCAAGTCTTTCATCAAGGAAGGCATGCAGTAGAGCACCAGCTAGCCTGGGATAGGTCTTGGGTTTAACTCCTACTGTTATGAAACCAACTCACAAAAAGATAGAAAATATAGATCAACGCCTTAGAAATAAGCCTCTTTGAGGGGGCAACCTCCTTTATATTACACAAATGAACAATTCTCGGATGATACAAATGACAAGACCTCCTTTCTATATATAGGAGTCTAAGGGGTTATAATATAATTAGAGCCGACATAACAATAATAATGTAAGGGCAAAATAATAACAGAGAAAATGGGTCACAAATATGTTGGGTGATGACTTTGAAATCATCTACAAAAAAGTGAAGCAAAATGTTGTGGCAAATGCACCTTCTACCTTTCAAGGTTTGATGAATTCCATTTTCAAACCCTTCCTTAGAAAATTTGTGCTAGTATTTTTTGATGATATACTAATCTACAACAAGTCTTGGAAGGATCATGTTCAACATGTTGACAGGGTGCTCAAACTATTGGAGGAGAAACAATTATATGCAAAAAGCTCCAAATGTTTCTTTGGAGTACAAGAGGTGGAATATCTGGGTCATATTGTATTTTATGAAGGTCTTAAGGTAGACCCTAGAAAAATTAAAGCCATTAAGGAATGGAAAATCCCCACATCCATAAAGCATCTGCGAGGATTTCTCGGGTTGACAGGGTATTATCACAAGTTTGTTAATAAATATGGGAGAATAGAAGCACCTCTAACAATATTACTGAAGGAAGATGCATTTTCATGGACTCCAGAAGCAACAAAGGCCTTCAAACATCTTAAAGAGGAAATGTACCAAGCACCGGTCTTAGCTACGTCGGACTTCACAAAAACCTTTATTATGGAATGTGATGCTTCAGGAAATGGAATTGATGCTATTTTAATGCAAGATAAAAGACCCATTGCTTTCAAAAGTCATCGAATCAAAGGAAAGTATTTACACAAAGCGCTTTATGAGAAGGAAATGTTAGCAATACTACATGCACTTAAGAAATGGAAACCTTACCTAATGGGAAGACACTTCAAGGTGAAAATGGATCATCATAGTCTTAAAGGATCATCATAGTCTTAAATACTTTTTAGAACAAAGATGATATTTAGAAGAACATAAAAATGGGTCACAAATATGTTGGGTGATGACTTTGAAATCATCTACAAAAAAGGGAAGCAAAATTTAGTTGCAGATGCACTCTTAAGAAAGGATGAGGATGTGGAAGCATTGTTTTGTGTTATTTATATTATCCAACCAGATTAGATAAATGAAGCAAGGGATGAATGGAAGAAGGATGAAGAAGTGTGGCCACTCATTCAAAAGTTGCAGAAGATCCCAGTTCAAACAATATTTTCCAAACTTGACGAGGAGGGAAATCATATTGGGGCCTGGAGCAGTCACAGAAACAAGACCTGACAGCTACGAAATCGATCAATTCAGAGTATCTCATCAGTGGAAGAACTTACTCGATGAAGATTCCACATGGGAGGATAAGATTTTATATGAGCATCAATACTATCAAGCTTGAGGACAAACTTTTTAGGAGAGGGGTATGTTAGGTCCCTATACTTATTGTATAACCCCTTATTGTTATTAGTACAACCCCCTTATTATATTATTGTACCCATTAAGTCCCCATATTTTTATTATTGTGCCCCATAGAAGCCCACTATTGTTATTATTGTGCCCTACATTATTATTGTTATGTCGGCTCTGATTATATTATGACCCCTTATACTCCTAGATATACAAAGGAGGTCTTGTCATTTGTATCATCCAAGAATTGTTAATTTGTGTAATGTAAAGGAGGTTTCCCTAGAAGAGGTTGAATTCTAAGGCGTTGATCTATCTTTTCTATCTTTTTATGAGCTGGTTTCATAACACCTACTTTGTCCAATTCTTTCAAACATTATAACATGGTATCAATGTTGGGAGCCTCCACATCAATGGGGGGAAATTATGAGTTCAATTAATATAAAATAGAATTATATTTTACATATTGAATTAATTTTCCTCTTATATTAGAATTTTGACCATGAAACAAAATCATTATGATTAAATTTGCAGAATCTGGCAATTTGGTTGTGAGTGTTCGAGATTCGGTCAATTTTGAACTTGTTGAAATGAAATTGCTAAATGTGACCCTAAAGCAAGGTGTACATTTTTCTGTATGTTTTAGTTTCTTATTAAGGTTTAGCTCAATGAAACCAAACATTAGATAGAACCCAAAAAAAAGTAGAATTCTTGAGAAGACAAGGATATATTTAAACAAATCTCTATTGTTGGAGAATTTGTCGAGTATGGTTTTGAAATTGAAAGGAAGTGTATTGTCGATAAAATCATTGTCACATTTCTCGTACTTGGGATTGAATTAGCAGAGCTGAAGAGTAAAAATAGGGATTCACCTGGAGAAACACTTAGAAAATACAATTTTATTAGACCCAAAATTTCCTCAAAATACACAATACTTGTAGGAGGTTCACAAAAACAAAAATAGTTGGAACCGAGGCTCTCATTAAGAGATACAGATCCTATATCCCCTCCCTTTTAGTCTTCTTCTCCTTGCTTTGATTCTTCTCAGATTTCTTATGTGTCAAATCCATATTTAACGATAAAAGCATTGAATCATAGTTAACTAAAGCTCAGCTAAACCCTTCATAGTGGTGATGTGTCAGTTTTTTTCCTCTCTTCCCTGCCAAGGGAAAAACACCAATTCTGAGTTCCCTTGTAACCTAAATGCCACATTCTTCCATCCCACTTTCAAACAAAAGTTGCTTCCCTTTAATTTGACAACGAAAAAACCTGTTACAGAAACTAATTGTCATGGGAAATGTAGAATGGGAAAGTAATTTCAATACCTTTCCTAAATTTGTATAATTTAATTCACAAAATAATATAACTAGTTATTTATTTCTTATTAATGAATAAATAAACAATGCTTGAAAATTTACAAAATAATATAACTTCATATTTATTTCTCATTATATGAATAAATAAAAATGAAAAGCCTTTATGGAAAAATAACTTCAAAGAGGATTTATGCAACCTTTGCATTTGACTCAGTAAAACTAAAAAATTGAGCAAGTCAACAACAACGATCAAAGTATACCACACCATATTACTTTTAAATGCAATAAACCATTTTTACCACCTTATTTTTTTAATTAATTTGGATGGAGCCCAATCTTGAAATTTATATAATATTTATTCTATTACAAATACGAGTTTTTATATTTATTTATTTAATTTTTCAAGATGATCTTCCCAATTTTTTAATTCTTTTAGTATAACTTTACAGCTTTAGGGACAATTGCTAATTTAATCTTATCATTAACTATCAAATAAAAGATGTTGTGTCAGAGTTAAAGTGTATATAATGTACGATAATGTCAAAACCTCTTAACTAAATGTTGTTAATGTTTAAATGAATTCATAACTAGCAAAATAGAAAATAAGTTCATGCACTAAAGAAACAAGGGACCTTGCATGGCAGCAAGTCCCTGCCTTGAGCTGGAAATATCTACAAGTTACTTTTGGGAAAGATGGAAGTTAATTTTTAGAAAGTTGGAGCTTTTGCAGAGGAACAATACAATGAAGTTTTATGTTTTAGAGGAACAGTTCCTCTATATTCTTGTCAAGAATGCAACCCTCACAGATACCATCAGAAAATCTTGCATCCCGCAACCTTGTAGTTCCTCTAGACGCTTGCCAAGAATGCAACCCTTGCAGACACCATCATAAAATCTTGCATCCCCAACCTGTAACCATGCTCTATTTGTTGAGTTGTACAAATATGTGAATTACTAAGAAAAAAACACATACGATTGAAAATATATGAGGCATAGTTGAATTTAAATCTATTTGTGAGTACATCATGACTACTACATTACTAGAAATAGGAAATGGGAAATTGAACAGAAAATGGGAACAAAATGAGAAATGGGGATAGAGGAAGGTCTTTGAGGATACGAAGAACTTAAACCTACCCCACGCTGCCAACGCTCATATAAATTATGGATATTAAGTCACTTAACAATGCACTAACACAGTGTCAAGAGGGAAGCAATAATGTAATCAAAACAACAAATGAGTTTCCTGGTCATGCTTCTGGTAACATAACTCAGTTTTTGAATTGTAATACGAAGAAAATAAACCTACCCAACTCCCCCAACACTCATATAAACTATGGATGTTAAGTCGCTTAACAATGCATTGACACAGTGTCAAGAGGAAAGCAATAATGGAAACATAACAACAAACTGGTTTCCTGGTCATGCTTCTAGTAACATAACTCAGGTTTTTACCTGTAAAGGATCAAGTATACCTTGTTTAGTTAGTTATATGTATATGTTAGCACCAAATATGACAAGAGATGACTATTAGACTTCGAGTTTCATTAGCATACTTGTCTTTTGAGTTTCATTAGCAAAATTTTCGAGGCAATGGTCACATATTTGTGACGCTGGAGGATTTGTTACTCTTATGACTTTTTCGTTGTGAAATCAAAGTGTATATGTTGTGGTGCATAACATGTTAAATATAAATTATCTATTCAAAGTTTATATGTCCGTATAAGTTAAAAGAGTGTATAAGATTGACTTACTACTCTTATTACTCTGTGGCACCTCTAAGGTGCATAATGTTTATGAATATCACATACTGTTTATCCAATATTTATAGACTAGATAATATTTATGTACATACAATTTGTTATGGTCCACTTTTATTATAATGAAAAAATAATATTTTCCACAGTGACAGTTATTTGACATGTATTCACATTAACCTTCTTAACTCCAAGTGATTGAGTGACCCATTTCTCCTTAATACTTTTTACTGTCAACCGTTTCATGTGAGAGAAGGATAGTATTATATATATATAATAGTTGCGTGAATTAATACTAAAGGTAGATTATGACTCTATTCTCAGAATAGCTATGAATAAAGTGACCTTATAGCTAGGATCATAACAATGATAGGATTCTCACCACGTTCCAAGTAAGGAGATGAACTATTGAACCAATGACCTTATAGAATAGTGCAGTATAATCCGCTTAGCATATCCCATAGGGGTGAACACGACCCTCTCCAAGTTAATGAGTGTAAGGTAAAGTATTGTTTCATTAGTGGAAGTTAACTAGGTGAACTATGGGCCCTATAGGGACCTATGCTACATGCATATATAAAGTCTCTCACATATAAATAAGGGTATCTTTACTTGTTTGTTCTGAAAAAACACTTAAGTAAAAACAAAAAGTAAATAGTATTAATAATAAGAAAAACTAATATGAAAGGCATGTGGGCTTGCATGTTGAACACATGCACCCTCCAGAAATCTCAAAATAATTCATTATTTCGACTTTCAAAGCTAGTGGCATGCTTAGTTGCAACTACGTACTTCTAAGGAAGAATGAGCGAAGAATGAGCTTGTTATAGAGGTTGTTGCAGGCCTCTGCGGAGATGATGTTGAGATAAAGCCAATTTTAGTGAGATAAATCCAATTTCAGTGAGATGACGCTGAGATCAACCAAAATGACAAGTTAACATCGGGAGATTTTGAGAGAAAAGCGAAATAGTGAGTTTGGAATCACTAGTAGCTAAATATTGAAGCTCAAGCAAGTGTGGGAAGTTACATTTAATCACTGAGTTTTAGTGTTCTCTGTTGGAAACTACTGTTTTGTGAATTCTTATCAGTTTTTCCAGTTATCCTAGTAAGCGATAGTGCTTTTCCGGTTAGAGCTTAGTTTCAAGGTTTATAATCATCATTCATCCTCTCTTTTTGGGGATCTGTTTTAGTGGAAAAATGGAAAAATAGAGCAAGTACTTCGCTCGTCTGATAGATGCAGTCATAAATAAGATGAGACAAGCCATCCCCAAATCGTTTTGGATAAAGAAACTAATAAGTATGAGTTTGTGTGCGTGCAAGGGGCCAGGTTGAAAATTTTTTTCCCCTAGTATCACTAAGGGTTGGCAAGGTGGCAAAGGAAAGAAGTCTACATCGTGATAGTACCCGGTACTTCTTAGGTATTGTTTGAACCTGTTCTCTAACTGGCATTTTTGGGACGGCCTTATCCTCACTTGCCTTTACTAACTTGTGTTCCATGCTTTTAAAGGATGTATCGTGCATTTGGTATGGTAAGGTTATTTACTGGTCTTGAAAGTAAGGCTAAGTTGAAAGCTTGCATTTTACTAGCAGCTTACAAAAATAGAATTCTTGGGAACAACTTCAAAATAATTTCCATTCCATGAATATAATTTTCAACCCTCACTAAAATTTGCACAGTCATTTCAAAGAAAAATTCAACATGCATGCAATGATTTGGGATTTCAACACCTAAAGGATTTTCTTTCTTTGCTATTATGATTTCCATATTAGCTAAGGAGATACATAATAGAGATGTTATGATTAACAAGTGTAATACAAGCAATACTAACCCTTTACTAATTGAGTTAAGGGGCACCCCTCTACGGAAGGATACCTCCAAGAAATAGGAAGGAAGAACCTTTCTGTAAAATAACAGCTACTGATCTGTGATGCAAGGAAGGCCACACCCCATGCATGCCATTACCACAATAGTGCTAATGTTGGAAGGAGTATTAATCTACATGGGCATTCTAAGATTCGCTTGCCTACCTTTATTGTATTTCCAGAGAGCACTTTCTTGAGGGTGCCTCGCTGGGATTCCTTTAGGGTTGCCGTTAGCACGCTCGATTAATAAGGCCACCATCAAATGGAGTCGCTCGACAACGCGGCCGCCATCGATTTCTTTTAGGTTATTTCTTTAGTTAAGAAAGAAAGACTATTGTAGAATTATAAGAAGAGCTTCGACATAAATCACATATAGAAAGACCTTTGTCGACGCGTTTCGAACCAACTAGTGTGGTTCATTGTCAGGACAAGTTGAAGAAACAAATCCAGCTTAGCATGTTAAATACTCTTAGCAGAGACTCCAATGGCTAACTTTGAATAACGACTAATTTTGACTATAGGATCTCGGTCAAATTCATATTTGTTAATTTAATATTATTATTATTTTTGATATTATTATTTTTAATATATTATTCTATTTATGGGAAAAAGTAAAAATAGGTAAAAATAAATAAATAAGGGAATAGTACCCTAAGGTAAATTATTTATTTATTCAAAGTTAAGATAATAACATTAGGTTGTTCCCCGGATGTGGGTGAAAGGACGGATGACAGTGAGGAGCCACATGCCAGCCATGTGTTGCCTCGAGCATAATCTTGGCATTCATTTTCGGTTCTCGCCGCCAAGGAATAAATGCACATATGAACGCGGAGGTTATTCAATGCAGAGTCCAGTTAATTGGTGCGACTGCAATCGCAGTTGTGGAGAACAGGTCTCGAGGAATGTTGGATTTCTTAATAAGGGAGATGGATTGGAGCAGGTTCACGAAGTTCAGGCTCCTGCATACAGAAGTGCCATCCAGGCTACAACTCTTGCTGTTAAAGCCTGCTTCCAAGTCGTTTGGGGCTGTCTATGGTCTGTTGGGTGCTGTTTCAATTCTGCTGTTCGCCGCTTCCATTCTGCTGGGTGTTGTTTCGCGCTGGGAAGGTCCTCTGTCTCAGCATTACTCCACGCCCCCGGTGCAACTGCAAAGATGGTCAGACACCAACAAGGATTGCTTAGGCATCGAGGTTCTTCTCGTCCTCGGGGAGGGTCTTCTCGTCCTCCAGTCACAAAGCCCCTTCTTCACTGCTGCCGCTGTCACTGCCGTGGAAGGGCTAACGCCAATCCCCTCTAGGCAAGCCAATTCATGGACGCGAGCAGCCCAACTTCTGGTCTGGTTCCTTCACCTGCATTCGGCACCGCCATCTTTACCTTCGGCTGCTCGATGGATAAACCCCGCATTAATGCACACGTTTCGGTTCTATTCCTCAAAGAATCTCAGGACGGTGAAGGCAGTCCGCGGAGTTTGGAGAAGCTCCCAGGTGGAAGCTCGGAAGATGACGAGAAGAGACCAGAGGGGGCGCCCGAGCAAGCTCCTAATTTCCATCAGGGCCAGAAGGCGTCGACTTCCAAGGAGAACATTGCCGAAGATTGGGACTCCTTCCCCACGGCAGAAGAACGAGAGAAGTATGGATGGTGCAGGGTGGTCGAGGAGAAGCCGGAGGAATAGCCTCCACTAGTTCAATCTATCTTCCACCATAACTGCTCAGGTCCTGTTTTGGTTTATGTCTATGTATCATGTCTTTTATGGTTTATGTCTATGTCTATGTCTGCCCCTGATAAGTCTGTATGTCTATGTCTATGTCTGCCCCTGATAAGTCTGTATGTCTATGTCTATGTCTGCCCCTGATAAGTCTGTATGCCCATGTCTATGTCTGCCCCTGATAAGTCTGTATGGCTGAAAGCCTTTTGATGCCCCTGCGTGGGATGTACTTTTTTGCTCCTATGCCCCTGCGCGGGATGATTTTGCTTGGTCTGGATCCACGGTTGTTTTACAATGCCCCTGTGTGGGTAGTTATGGCTAGTCGTGCTGCCCCTGTGAGGGCTGGTTTTGTACTGAGAAATCCTGGTCCAAAGAGCCACAGTTGGCCTTGGGCAAACTGACTCTATGAATGTAATGTTTCCCTGTATATAATAGAATAGAATAGATTTACCGAGAAAAAAAAAATAACATTAGGTTGTTTAATATCAAATAATTTTAATGGTTATTAAACTTATTATTAATAATGTAAATTAGGTAAATAAATAAACTAAACTAATGGTAAGTTTTAAAATTATTAATTTAATTAGATACAATATTACTAAATTATATATATATATATATAATATATATATATATATATATATATATATATATATATATTTTAATATAATATATGTATATAATTTAATAAAATAATAATGTTAGGTTGTTAGGATAAAAATACATAAATAATATTAATGGTAAGTTCAAAACGGTAATATATCCATTTATTAAATTATTTACTAAATATATATATACATATATATGTATATATATATTAGTTTGTTAAGGTAAAAATTAAG
>APFE031207049.1:4912-18962 GCA_000404065.3 Pinus taeda | reverse complement strand
GAAGGTGGTACAACAATTTTCCCTGCAAATGGTAATTTTCTACCTATGACCCATGAGCTAGCTTGCATAAATCTCCTTAAAATCTTCGTCATCAACATAATGTTCAACATAACTTTCAAAATATAAAGAAGCATTTTGAAAACCTATAAATGAAAAAATAGGAGGGCAAGAAAGAATATTTTCCACTTTGTTGCTGGTGCCCTTCTTGTATTTTATTACCAAGTGAAACTGCTAGAGGAATCCTATCCATTTGAAATGACGTGCTTGTTGAAGCTTGGTTTGCAACTGAAGGTACTGTAATAGTTGGTGATCTGTGTGAATGATGGTCTCCTTTCCAGTCATATATTGGTTCCACTTCTTCATGATTTGAACCAAGGCATACAACTCCTTGTCATATGTAGGATAGTTCACAATAACTTGGGAGAATTTCTCGGAATGGTAACATACAAGTTTCCTCTACTACATCAATACTACTCCCATGGCATACCCACTGGCATCTAAATCGATCTCAAAAGGTTGTTGGAGGTCAGGTAAGGTAAAAACTGGTGCGGTACTAATATTCTCTTTTAGTGTATCAAAGGCTTTCTGCTGCTTTCCTCCCCACTGAAAGGTTTTCTTCACACTTGTCAATGTCTGCAAGGGGGATGCAATGATAGAGAAGTTGGAAATGAACCTTCTCTAGTATTGTATTACAACAAAAAAGCTACGAACCTCTGTAACATTCGTGGGTTTAGATCACTTTACAATCACATCAACTTTAGAAGGATCTATTTTTAATTGTCAACCTCCAACAATGTGACCCAAGTAAACCAAAGAGGTCTTACAAAATTCACACTTAGACATTTTATCATACAATTTCTCTTTTTGCAAAAAATCAAGCACCTTTTTAGCATGAACCACATGATCTTCCCATTTCCTACTGAAAACAAGAATGTCAACAAGATACACAAGTACAAAATCATCAAGAAAAGGCCTGAAAATATCATTCATCATCCTCATGCATGTGGTAGGAGCATTTCATAGTCCGAATGGCATCACCAGCCATTCAAGCAACCCATGTTTTGTCTTGAATGCATTATTCCATACATCCTATTTTGCAATCCTGACCTGATGATAACCATTGCGCAAGTCCAATTTTGTGAAATAAACAACATTTTTCAATTGGCCTAATAAATCATCAATGTGAGGGAGAGGGTACCAATTCTTCACCATTATTTTGTTGAGTTCCCTGTATTCTATGCAAATCCTCCATGTGCCATCCTTCTTTGGAACTAATACGATGGGTGAGCCACATAGAGAAGAACATGGCCTTATGACCCCTTAGTTAAAAAATTCTTGCACCTATTTCTTTATCTCCTCCATCTCAATGGCTGAAAACTTATACGTACCAATATTTGGTAAAGGACCATCCTGCTATAAGTGAATTTCATGTTGGATATGACGCTTTGGAGGGAACCCACTTGGTTCATGAAAAATCCCATTATAGTTAGAAAAAATTTCATACAATTATTTTTAATGAGTGGGATCACAACCTTGGAAAGCCTCATATGTCTTCGCATCTTTTTCTCTCACAACCATGAGCATGCACCCTTTGTTGGAATTTATCAATCTCTTCATGTAACCCGCACTTAAAAGATTGGCACTTATCTTGGCATGATGAGCTCTAACAATGTATTCTACCCCATCTTTCGTGAGATGATACTTGTTTTCATCATGAAAGAAAAAACTTTCCTGTCATACAAATATGGACTCCCCAATACAATGGCACATATATCCAAAGGTACCACATCAAGGTCAACCTCTTATACTAGTTTGGATGTAATCACAAATCTAGCTCTACATTGCTTAGTTACATGTAATTTGGCTTTATCACACACCAAACGAAGAGGGTATGGTTTCAGATGAGGCTTGTCTCTAACCCTAATTTCTTAACCAAGGGATAGAAAATCAAATTTTCTTGTGAGCCCGGATCAAACAAGGTTTCCAATTTAGTATGTCTCATCACAACTCTAATGTGGAACAATTCAATCCTCTTTCGTTCATTAACAAGAGACTCATTTGAAGAACTTGTACTTGCATGCAATTCAAAATTTTCATTAGCATGAAGAGAAAGGGTACCTTGTATTCCCACTACCGTGATCTGTGTCTTGTTACCAAAGTTAGATCTAAGGTCCTGCTGTATGGTTTCCACGATCTTTTGCTTGCTCTTACCACCAAATCTCTTTGGCTTCAACTCTGGATGCAACTTCCAACAATATTCATCATGATAGCCTTCCTTCTTGCAATGTGCAAGATGGCTTTTCCCCTTCTTCCTTCTTGGTTGTAGCTGCCTTCTTGTCCTTTCCCTTGCCTCTTCCCTTGAACTTGCCATTATGAGGTTTGAAATATGATTCCTTGGGTTAATATTCTTTGTCATTTTTTCCCCTGCTTTCAACGTGAATCGCCTTCACACTAGCCGAATCAACAGTAGTAGGCTCAAATAACAACAAAGAATGCTTGATGTAACTATGTAAAACACCAATATACTTTGTTACAGTTTCTAGTGAATCAAGTGAAACGCCCATTATCCATTGAATCAAGTGAAGCTTTGTACATTTTGACCCTTTCCTTGTCTCAAATATTTCCATTCCATTAAATCATTTTGTCATAACCCAAAGGATAGAACTTATATTTTAATGCAAAAACAAAATTGGACCAATAGAAAGGAGATTACCCAAGTTTTTGCTACCTTTATGCAACTTTCTGTCCCACCAAACAAGAGTAATGCCACTCGCTCGAAGAGATGCTAATTGGATCTTGGCCTCTCATCTTCCTTGATCTATTGAATCTGGAAATAAACCTCGATATGTCTAAGCCAAATGATTATTTTTTCTACATTACATTCTCCATGATATGTGGGAAAATCAAACTTTACATCTAGCTTAAAAAATGGCTTCTTAGGTTGATTTCTATGATGCCTGTTAGAATGATGAGAAGAGGAAGAAGAAGAATTGTCACTGGTGGATGGAGAGGGGGGGGGGGGGCTCTCCTCCTCCACCTCCATGGTTTATCGAGGCATGATCATCAAGATCTTTCTTGTCAAGCTTGATTGTCTTCTCATATTATTCAAAAAACTTGTCAAATTTCTCTGCCATTGTGAAGAAGATCTTGCGTTAATTTTATTCTTCCTCCATTTGAGCTTCCTCATTTGTCATGTTCTATCTTCGAGTTGGATGCCTTGCTTTGATATCAAAGGATTTGAATTTTCCTTCTCCTCTTTGGAGCTTCTTTCTGATTAGCATTCACTCATGAAACTCGCATCAAGAAGACTTCTCTGATACTAAACTTGATCCAGATATTTTACTTCAAGGATGCATATGAAATTGCATTTAAAAGAGCATGTAACCAAGTGACATAAACACATAAAATAAGTGGAATACAAAATCCTACCATGAGATAAAAGGCACAAAAACAACTTGATAACAGAGTTCACCCAGTGTGGGCTACGTCTTTGGGTCGTGCTCAATGTGGGGAGGCCTCTTTCATTAATTGATAGTGAAATAAAGTTACAATCAATTACAAAATGACACCTTATACCTTCACTTCCAGGGATGGTCTGAAAATGCAAAGCTCTGCTACAGAAATGGACAACACTGTTAAATTCATGGTGCAAAATCATGTCAAATGACTATTAAGTCGACCTTGTTTTGGTTCGGTCAAAATCTGGCCCCCGGGAATCTCAAATATTCTCTCAAAGTTTCCCTCTCGAGGGTTGACTGGATTTCATCTACCTAGCTGATGAAATATACTATACCACTGCGTTCCTCACGAAAATCGAGTCAAATGAGTATAAATTCGACATATTTATAGTCTGATGAATTTTGAGGCTCTAAGGAATCTAAAGATTCCCTACAAGATGCCCTAGAATATTACCAAATAATATTCCTCAAATATTCGCTCTTGAAATCCATGCCCAAGGGCGCATGGTTTCAGCTACGAGAAGGGTTCCGCTCCTCTCCTTGGCTCGACGACTTTTCCTCCTCCCTAGCTCAACGAAAAAAATGAATTTATATAACATGTGGTGGGCATAGGTTGTAATGACCACATGGGTGGTCCACTGGTGGCACCTTCGAGTTCCTGGCCAGAGGCCATGGGTTCAAACCCGCGGTCCACCAGTCATTGGTTGTTTTTAAATGTAAATAGATTTGTCATTTGGCATGACACCTAACCATCAGTTTAAATTAACATGCTGACCACACGTCTGTTAACTACTTGTTGGCAGTTTAAACCACCAATATAATATTAATGTTGCCCTCCATTGTCTCACTTGGCTGGGTTGATTGCTGGCCAGCCGATCGAATAATTTTTTAAATATTTTTTTTCTTCTGAATTTAGCCCTTATGGGTTTTATTTCCACCGAAATTTTTTGAAGGGTCATTGGAAAAATTAATTAGGCGACAAATTCGCCTCTATGGACCGTCGGACTGGTCCAATTTGTCACTTCCTTAGCGAAAACTGACATGCTAACTGGGATGCCATGTGGCACACTCTAATTGCCTTGTACTATTGACTGGGCAATTGACTAGGCCAATGATGTCATGCTGATGTCGGCTGATCAGTGTCGCTTCATGATTACTTGTCCTCTGACCGTATGCCATGTCACCGTGATGATGTCAGTCTCTGTATGGATGATATAAACATCCACACTGCTGATGTTAGCATGCCAACTGACATTGTCAGTCCTTCATGCAAAAAATGTAGTTGTTTTGTAAAAACTTCAGTGGGCCCTAACTTTCACATAGAGTGTTCGTTTGAGGTGTCATTTGCACCATTGGATTCAAAATGAAAAGCTCTTCGATTTGAGATTTGTATTACTGAATTTCGATGACTTAAAAAATTTAGCCTTCTAGGATCCTCCTGGATCACAAAGGAAGCTTGAGTAGATTGAATTTTAGAGTGAAGAGTGGTGATAGCACTAAGTGTGTAGAAACAAAGAACATAACAAATCAAAATGCATATACGAGTTGTAGTTGAATAGAAAAATGAGATAAGAGCATAAGAGAGCATGAGAAAGGGATGAGCAATGCGATCTTAGGTTTAGTAAAGAGAAGAATAGAGCAATGCAATGCAAATATGTGAAAACATATATGATTTAACCATGAAAGAGTATATCATTGTTGTAAGTAAAGAGCTAAGAGTAAGATAAAAGATCGAGTATTTTTTATGAGTAAAATTAACCAAAATTCCTATGGATCTAGTTTGAAAATGTGATGAAAAAGGGATATGATTTTTGAATCATGTTGTTTCATATAAATAAGAGGAGGTATGTGTCTCCTTTAGGTTGGTACTTATAAATCAGAGGGGATAGTTTTCTCCTTCAGGTTGGTGCTTGCAAATTAAAGGCGATAGTTATCTCCTTCAGGTTGGTGCCTATAAATCAGAGGAGATAGGTGTCTCCTTCAGGTTATTTCCTGTTAATTAGAGGGAATCAGTTCATCCTTTTGGTTGGTTCCTATAAATCACAGGGGATGGTTGTGTCCTTCTGGTTGGTGCGTATAAATCACAGGGAGTGGTTGTGTCCTTTTGGTTGGTATGTATAAATCACATGGTATGGGAGTCTCCTTTTGGTTGGTGCTAGTAAATTAATGTAACAGTAGGCTGGTGGCTACAATGATATTTAGACAAATAAGTTTTGTGGTTTTCTCCCTTTAAGGATTTCCACACACATCTAACGTTCTTATGTGGTGTTTATGTGATTATGTGTTGAATGGTTTGAATTTTATTATATGTTAAAATTGTAAAATCAACCATTATATTGATTCAACACCCCTCTCAGTATAATCATAATTCCAACAATTGGTATTAGAGTGGGTGCCTGTAGAAGTAGTCTAACCAATGGAATGTAGATACCAAACAGACCATGGTTATTCAAGGTGAATTTACCATGGATAGAAAACCATTATTGAATTGATCAAATTATGCAATCGAGAAGGTAATAATGAAGTATTATCTAATGAATATTAACTTGGATGTATGGAAATCTATAATGGATGGAAGGGAGAAAAACAAGTATAATTTAGAATCCATGAAGGCCATCTTAAGTGGGTTTTCAAAACCATATTATGATAAGGTGATTTATTATGAAATGAAAAAAGAAATTTTGGATAAGTTGTGATGTATCTATGAGTGAGATGATATACACACTACATATGAAACAAATATAGAAATGTTGTTTCACAAGGAAGAAGTACTCAAAAAGTCAAAGAAGATAAACAACCATGATTTCTAAAGGAATGAATCTAATAAGGATGAATCCCAAATCAAGAGGAGACTGCAAAATGGATTAGTCAAAAGTAAGCTACTCATTAAATGCTTCATATGTGGAAAAATAAGCCATTATGCTCCTAAGTGTTTGAATGCTCAAGATGTTGAACATAAAAATGAAGATCCATATTTATAGGAAGAAGTTCAAAGTGAAGAAGATGTAAAAGAAGTACAGGGCCACACGTATGCTACTATTCTATCATACTTTTACTAGGATAATAGGTCATCTTTCTTTTATATGTCCACATGCATGTTTAGAAAATAATAGTGATAAAGAAGAATATGAAGATGAGATAAAACCTTATGAGATTGAAAAAAGAAATATGTGGATCATATAAAGATAGTATTAGATATGCATTTGATAACAAAAAAGGGAATCTCGACTCATAAACATGGAAGCTCAATACACTAAGAAAGAGAAATCAAATTAAGAAGAAGAAGACATTTATGGGAAGGTACGCTTTGGAAGAAAATTTATAACTACCTTAGAAGAGACAAAGAGGTTCAAAATAACAAATAAAAGGTAGAAGGATCTATTACAAGAGTATGATGACAAGGATCATAAAATTTATGAAACATAGAAAATGGTTGACATCGGTAGATATCAATTAGAAGAAGAAAAAATAATGAAAGAAGTAAGTAGCGACCAACCAATTGAATGAAAATGGAGGACACTGTAAGAAACTAGAAGCCAAGATTATTTCCTTGAGTATTGGTCTTAAAAGGGAAAATGATTAGTTGAAGTTTGGAAGGAGTTCTAAAATATTGGATATTATTGTTGAAATTGTAACAAGGAATGGCTTCTTTGACTTGTGCCTTAGTCAAAGATGCTAATTCAAATTCAATCTCATAGATGCTTGAGTTAGTTGTCAATTAACATGTGTGATGTGGCCTATCACTAAGTTATTGTCAGTTAATTCAAGTTAGATGGATTTTAGTGAGTTGTGGACTAGTTGATGGCTAAACTTAGCTATCTAGTGGAGTTAACTCTAGTGTTTATTAGTTAACTTATCTCTAGATTTAGATTAGAGATAAATTTGAGTTTAGTTGAGTAGTTGAATTTTTTTTAACTCAACTTACTCTCAGTTAACTACAACAACTGCTAAAATTAGCCCCAATAGGTCATGAAATTCAAATTAACTATTGAGACTGAATGAAGGCACAAACTATATCTATTATGGTACATAAATTTTTGTGTGTAGATCTTGAGAAGCAAGTAGAGAAATTCTCTTGGGAATTGCGTAAGGAAATAGGATAACTTCCTATTTTTGGGGGCAAAATTGCGCTAGGAAATAGGAGCTCCTACCTAGTCTTATTTTCCTAAGTGCTGGGAAAGTCTTGTTGAGAGTTGATCAATATTCTAGGGAGCTTCAACCCTGAAGCATATTCTATGTAATAGATCAAATTGCTTATTTGATTTAATATAAGCAAGAGGGGTTTTTCCCAATTGGGTCCCTAGATAAATTATTATGTTCTATGTGTGATTGTGTTTCCATTTATTGTTTTCTTTCCACAAAATTTTTAGTAAAGAAAACTTGTGTATTTTGTGATCAGATTTCTCCAATTAGCACTTGCAAGGTTTCAAGGATTTTATGCATGGTATGAGAGTTGAAAACAAGATAGAGACCAAGTTCCTTGACCAGATTCAAAGCACATTGAAGAGAAGATCAGTTGGTGTAGGAATTCTAGAAGTGCAGGAATCATGCCATCCTACGACTTAATGAAAGAGGATGCATGAGAAGGGACTTGAAATTTTTGTGCATGGAAGGAAAAAATGGAGGCTATGTTTGATGATAATGGGTTTTAGGAATACATCAAGATTGATATTCCTAAACTTGTTGCATCAGATGCACAATAACTGTCTCAATGGAATAAGGACACTAGAAAAACAAGGAGGATGATCCTAGAAGGAGATAGAAACTATATTGTTCCAAATTTGCATGGGAATGAAACTCCATTATAGATGTGGAAGGTACTCACTGATCTATTTGAAATAAATAATGATTCCAAAAAACTTTCTTTGTGTTGGGTGCAAGAATTACGGTTAGGCAGACTCCTTCAACACTTAATTGTCAACTCGGGGGTTTCGTAAACTTAGAGGCGAAGCACATGAAATGATAGAAATGATATGAACTTTTCCTACCTCTATTCCTACTTCCTTAATTACAACCTTGCAGAATCAAAAAGAGAAGATCACCCGACAATTTACACCAAAGAAATTCTAGTGCTGGAATGTGAAAGAAAGTACTTGTTGCAGAGAAAATAAATGAAAGGAACTCTCAAACTCTTGTAAGCAATCTTGACTAATTGAAATGGAAATCTATGTCTATCTTTAGTATAGTTGCATGCCAGATTAATAATTGGACCCTTGAAGATGTCTGACTTCTTTATAGATCTTTCTCCTTGCAGTAAGATGTTATTCCTATACTCCTGCAATCTTGCACTAGTACCAGAACAAAGTTTATATGATGGAATTATATTTTACACTTGTACTGAAGATTTATGTCCGCATGTAGGGGCTCTAAGCCTCAGGACTAGAGCACTCTGTTCCTGTATCAGGATATCGATTCCTGTATTGGAATAGAGATTCCTGCACCAAGTTTTCAAATTTCTTTTATAAAAGAATAAAGAGTGTGTTAACTTAAGGAAGGAATTTGCAAAGGTGAACAAAACAATGAAATAACTTCCACAAGAAAAAATATGCTTCAACCAATATTAACTTCAAAATAAGAATTAATTTCTAAAGTCAAAGCATACTTTTCTTCAATCAAGGAACTCCTTCATGCAACTAAAGAAATCATCTAATTGTGACAACATGCCTTATCCCTATAATAGTTATTCACACAAGTCTGATCTGCCTTTTTAACCTTCCTAATTCAGAAAGATTGACTTTGAAATAATTAAATATGAAGTTTGATCCTTCGTTGAAAAGTATGAAGTGAATGTACATATTGGTGTGTTATAACAACATTCATTCTTTGATTACCGAAGAATATCTAATTCAAGATATTAAGAATACTTCGTAATGAAGAACACACACTTGCAAAAATGCATCAAGACTCTTATGACAGAAAAAAACAAAAGACTTTTACGGTAATGAACCAAAGAAACCAATTTGCAAAACTATAAATGCACTAGTGTAGGAATAACATGCTTGCATGATCCAGGCAAAAACAATGCTAAGCTTTGAAGAAGAGAAATTACAAAAGGGTAAAATCAAACTTAGTTAAGCATGCACACGATGGATCCTTCACACAATAGTCATGAATGAAATTGAACCTAAAATTTTTGGAAGAATGAAAACATCTATTTAATTCACACCTTGCATTAAACAAAATTAATACACCTTTAATGAGAAAGAAGAATGTGAGGGAGAACGAGCTGGGTTGGCTAGGCCCTAGCCAACCAGCTCGATTCCCTGTTTAAGAAACTTGGAAACTTAGCTCTCAATGACGCATCAACATAGAATTAAAACATAGGATTAAAATAACATGCACAGTCCCTTTATATTAATAATCAAAAAATGTACACGGTGAGTTCGAATCCAACCTGGAACGAGGGTGAGACCAACAAAAATACAAAAGGCCACAATTATGGTATCATTTCTATAGCTATTGCTTACTATCATTTTCTATCTGAATCCTACATTATATACATCCTTGTAGTCCTATGGCCATAACCAAATTACTTTGAGCATTACAATCTAAGACTTTTGGCTGTAACAAAATAACAACAATAGTACACACTAAGCCTTTCAGTTGTAACAAAATGCTGAACTTGAGAATTCGGCCATCGACCTAATCCTCATCATACCCCTGACTTATCTTCGTCCCGAGCCCAACTCGAGATGACTGATCCTAAATGAGATGTCCGCGTAGTGAGCTATCATGGAATTTTAGGATTCGCCAGTAGTGCAGGAATCCTACTTGCACTCGACCATGCTAACAAAATGATTAATATGTTGCTTACCAAATACTTTAGGAAATAAAATATTAGTTTCAAAGAATGTAAAAGGTATAAAATCTATTAAAAAAATTAATTAAGCACATTTGTAACCCTTAAATATGAAATATAAAGATGGTGCAAGAAAAGGCACGATTCTTGGAATAATGCAGGAATAAGGAGGTTGCAAGGTTAAAATAAAGGTCTAAGGTTATGGTTTTGAAGTGGGAAAGGGGTTAAAAATGAAGAAATCTAGCCTACTAACACTTTGAAGAACAAATTTAGGAACTTTTGAATGGGAAATAATGAGCCCATTGTTACATATATATCCAATTTTTCTCAAGCAAGGGATGAACTTAGTGGTGTTGGAGAGACAATTCCACCAACAAATCTTGTAATCCTTTCTCTTTTGGGGCTTCACAAATCTTGGAATAGTTTATTGAATGTATTTAATGGAAGAGATAAGCTCCTTGATTGGGAGACACTATAATCATATATTGTGTAGGAAGAGATAAGGAGTTATGGGACAAAAGATGACGAGAAATTTGATTTAGCTAGAAAAGAGAAGAAATCCAAGGGCAAGAAACCCCAAGGAAAAAACGAGTCTAGTTAGAATGGAGGTAAGGAAAAGAAGGATCTTAACAAGATCAAGCGTTTTCATTGTCATGAGTTTGGACATTATGCTACAAAATTTCCAAAAAAGAAATCCAACAAGCATGATCTTGCAACTACAGGAGGAGAAGCACTCCCTTCTTAGTTTGAATTGGATTTCTCTTTAATATCTTGCATGGTAATCTTAGTTCAAGGTAGTGAGTGGTATATTGACTCAAGGGCTTCATCCCACATGACAAGGGATAAATAATTCTTCAACTGTTTGGAGGAGCAAGACATGCACTTCCATATTGAGATTTGAGATGATGGAAGATATATGACCAAAGGAGTTGGTACAGTAAGATTTAATGTGGATTTTAATTCCATTCTCCATCTTAATAATGTGATGTAATTCCCAGGATAGAAGTAAAACCTTGTCTCAGTAGCATCCCTTGAAGACATAGGGTATCATGTAGTATTCAACAAAGTTAAGGCCTACCTCAAGAATTTTTCTTTAGGATAGGTCAAGCATATTGGCATAGTATCGAGAACCTATACAAATTGGAGGTTGATGAATGCGCAAACTTGAGTAACAAGGAAAATATTTATCAGAGTGGAGATGTGGTGGTTGAGTGAGAGAAGGATATATATCTTAAGACGAAGCTAGTTGGTAGTTGGGCTAACCAACAGGATGATGATGAAGATCATAACCTAGAGTGAGTGGAGGCAACCACTCACTCAGAGACTTCCAGTGTAGGGAAAGTTTGAGCCAAGTGGGAAAATTATTTGGTTAAGGGAGCTCAGAAGAGATTTGAATCCCTTAGCATTAAGAAGTAGAAACCTAGGTACATAGGATACATGGCTCGTTCTAGTTAAGAGGGATTAGCTACATCAACAGAGAACTTGGTCGAGATGAAGACATATCCAAGTGGATGAGTTTCTTCCAAGCAACCCTTCCTTGATAATAGGGAGTATTGAAAATGTAGCAAGGAATGATTTCTTTAACTTGTGCCTTAGCCAAAGATGCTAATTCAAATTAAATCTCTTAGATGCTTGAGTTAGCTGTCAGTTAACATGTGTGATGTGGCCTATCACTGAGTTATTGTTAGTTAATTCGAGTTGGATGGATTTCAGTGAGTTGTGTATTAGTTGATGGCTAAAATTAGCTATCTAGTGGAGTTAAATCCAGTGTCTATAAGTTAATTGATCTCTAGTTCTAGAATAGAGATAGATTTGAGTTTAGTTGAGTATTGACTTTTTGTTAACTCAAATTACTCTCAGTTAACTACAACAACTGCAAAAATTAGCCCTAGTAGGCCATGCAATTCGAATTGCCTATTGAGATTGAATGAAGGAAAAAATTGTATTTATTATGGTACACAGGTTTTTGTGTTTAGAGATTGAGAAGAAACCAAAAAAATTCTCTCGGGAATTGCACAAAGAAATAAGAGAAATTCCTATTTTTTAGGGGAAACATTGCACTAGGAAATAGAAGCTCATTGTTAGGTCCCTATACTACTAGTTTAACCCCTTATAGTTATTAGTATAACCCCCTTATTATATTGATGTGCCCATGTAGTCCCCATATTGTTATTATTGTGCCCCATAGAAGCCCACTATTGTTATTATTGTGCCCCTACATTATTATTGTTATGTCAGCTCTAATTATATTATGACCCCTTAAACTCCTATATATTGAAAGGAGGTCTTGTCATTTGTATCATCCAATAATTGTTCATTTGTGTAATGCAAAGGAGGTTACCCTTTATAAGAGGCTTATTTCTAAGGCATTGATCTATCTTTTCTATCTTTTTGTGAGCCGGTTTCATAACATTTGGTATCAAAGCTTTGGATTCTAGGGTTTCGTTGCCTCAAATAGGTCATCGTGGAATTTTTGCTATAACGTTTTTTCTGCGACGTTTTAGAAGTTACAAAAAAATCCATTTCAGAAGAAATCGTACTGCACCTCGGGTTTGAATTCTAGATCTTGTCTCTCTATATTTCCAAAGATATGATCTGAGGAAGTTAGGGTTTTTGCAATCTCCCGAATTTCATCTAAAACAGGTCATCATGGAATTTTTGCTATAACATTTTCACTACGAAGTTTCAGAAGCTAAAAAAAGAAACCCATTTGAGAATAAATCAGTTTGAACCTTGAGTCCAAATTTGAGATCTTGTGTCGCTATATTTTCGGATATATGATCTGAGGAAGTTAGGGTTTTTGTAGACTCCCGAATTACATCCTAAACAGGTGATCTTGGGAAAATTGTCATAACTTTATCTCTGAGCATCAGATTGAAATTTTGTAAGAAGTCACAAAAAAGGATGGACTGGATTTTGTTTGGTTACAATTTTCAAAACCTAAGGTTGAAACAGTGACACGTGGCACATTGTACAAGTTCACTCTACTGAACTCATCTATAATTAGGTCATCGTAGGAGATTGGGAATAAATATTTCTTCGGGAATCTAATTACCATTAGACTTGTCGAGTTAGAAAGAGGACTCAAAGGGATATTACAAGCCAAAATTTCAGAAATTAAAGATCCAAAATTAAAGAGTTACAGTCATTGCAAGATCGAGCTCTTAAAATCAAGAAAAAGCGAGATGAGGAAGTTTGATGGCAAGGATTCGATAAATTGGATACTACAGATGGAGAAATATTTTGATCTACATGGTGTACCCCTGTTACAAAAGGTACGTATTTCATCTAATTATTTAGAACCAAATCCATTTTTATGGTATAAAGGGCTTTGTTCTCGTAAACCACTTGTCACGTGCTTGATTTTCATGGAGGAAATGATAGCACATTATGATGACACAAAGAGAAACACCTTCTTTAGCCAATTGATAAATCTCAAACAAAAGGGTTAAATGGCAAAGCACATTGAGGACTTTCAAAAAATTGAATATAAGGATAAATGATATTCCAGAGAAGCAAACAATTCATTTCTTCATAGGGAATTTAGAGGATAACATTCAACATGAGGTTTGTCTTTGGGAACCTGATTCATTGGAGAAGGCATTCAGGATGGCAAGAGAAATTGAAAGTGAAATTATGGAAACAAGGAATCACACCACTCATGACTATAATTATGAAGGTGTTTTTTCTCCTAGTCTTCCACAACCTACAAGGTTTACACCACAACAATTGAAAGAAAAAAGAGAAAAAGGGCTTTGTTACAATTGTGATAGCAAATACACTAAAGGTCATA
>APFE031207039.1:54912-78023 GCA_000404065.3 Pinus taeda | reverse complement strand
GAGTTGAAATAGTAAAGTTATTTGAACTTCTACCAAGGCAATGTCCAAAAAGATGCAAATCTGTCAAATGCAATGGTAGATAGGAATCTTATGAAGAGTATCTTATTAAGGTGTTTCATTTTTATTTGGTTTTCATTCATGGGGTCTAGAGGCTATTGAAAACTACCTTATTAAGTAAAAATAACTTACTTGATGTACTTGTTAATCAAATATTCAGTATGCCAGAAAATCTAACGTATTTCTTTTGATCATTGGCAAATTATAAATATGATTTTTGATTCTCCATTCTGGAATTTGCATTTTTGCTATAAATTGTCATTTTGATTACCTAAATATGCTATGCACGTATGAGATTTGCAATACATAAAATAGAGGCGATGCAAGCTGATTTTTATGGAGAAAATATTGAAAATAAATTACTGCTATTCTTTAGAAAAATATTACAAAATATCTTGTCAATGACTTTCAAGTAGTGAGTTTTATCATAAGTTTTCCTTCAATTTTTAATTAAAATTATAACCTAAAATTAGTTTTATGTCTTGATTTAATAAACTGCCCTTTGGTGCACAACTACTTGTAAATCTATCCTTTAGATGGTGGAAAATTTTGTAAGCTATCTATCTTCATGTGCAAGCTGTTGCCATCTCAAACATGTATTTGTAGCTTTACATGGTTCATCATTGGATCAGTACAGTTCATTCGTCTGTCTGCTGTGCATGTCAATGAGGATTTATGCAAATTATGTTGCTACATGGTCACATATTGTAGATCAGACTGATTATATGAGTCCTTAGTGCTTTGTTGAATATATGAGTCGCAGGAAATGAAGCATTGGTCTCTTTTGACAAATCTTTGCATTTTCTACATTGCGTTGTGTTTGATAATCAGAGACGGTTGTTGCAAGTCTGGCTGTCTGGTTATGTGCTCTTTTATTCCTTTTTAGTTCATTCTGATTCTACCTTGATGTCAATATAAGTGAAAACGTTTAATTTCCAAGAATGCCAAGTAAAAATCAGCTCCAAAAAGTTTCATATTGTAATCCAATGCCAAACTTAATTTGTAATTGGGTCGTCCCTTTTACTTGTATATGCAGCCATAGATTTCCATTTGGAATAGCTTAGAAATTAGCTAGAATCGTCACCTCTCCAACTATCTTACCTGTCGTCTGCCTCTAGCAGTGAACATATCTACATGACTATTCTTGTGGAAGATTTATGATTTCTGCATTACAGAAGTAAATTTTGTTTTCCATATTCTTGAAAATCACACAATGCTCTGATTCTTGTGCAGGCTATGGCAGCAATATCAAACTTAACAGAAGAGAGGAATGCTGTTCTTCGACAAAAGCAACAAATTCAACAAGAAATGGTATGCTTAAAAAGGAAAGTGATACGTTCAAGTTGTGATAAAGTCTTTGGGAATTACATTTGTTCTTTGGACATTCTATATATATATCGAGAGAGAGAGAGAGAGAAAAGAATCTGCATCATTTCAGCTGTTATAACTCTTGTGTTGACTTCCTTTGTCTTTGTGATGACTTGCTTAGGCCATTTCTATTCTTGTGAAATTGCTTGTTGACTGTTCGATCCTGGGAATAAAATCCTATTGGCTTGTGGCCATTTCTATTCTTGGCTATAAAAGCCCCCTGGCTTGTGGTCATTTCCATTCTTGGGAATAAAATAAGAAAAAGAAATTGCAATCACTTCCTATTGAACCTTTTCCTTTGCCCACTGCATCTATTAAAAGATCTTTACTATCATTTTTGCTGCATTTAGTGTTTTGCACTTGTCCATTGCACATAAAAAAGAAAAGAGCTAAATATATTTAATATATCCAAAGGAAAACACTTGTGATGCAGGAGCATTAGAGCTTCCAAGGTCTCCGATGTAACCAAGCCTCGTTTGAAAGCCAATGTAATCATCCATATTGTCATACGGCTCCTTTCAAATAAGCAATTAATATGCGCATATCTACGAAATCACTTCCATTTGTAAGCCAGGAGCAGGAATAATCAACACCCATTCAATTAGGTCTTCCTTAAAACAAGTAAGAGCCATAACAAAGGGGTCTTGATTTTTGAGAAGAATTTATATTCTTCTATGTAAATAAATTGTATTTTCCAAGTTGGTATATTTTATGAGTTTTAGAATTAGATGAGTCATAGTTTTAGAAAAAATATGGATAGGTGAGACTTTGTCCATAAAGGAAAAACAAATCTACCTTGAAAAGCATGAGAGGTTTAGGGTAAGAAAAACAAGTGAAGCAACCACGATTGTTGCCAAATATTTAGCGAAAGTCAACCTATTTTTGTCCAACAAAATGGTAAGCAATTCCATAAACAAATTGTGCTTAAGGTTTAAATAGCCACTGTTGGACCATTGAAAAATCTCTTGTTGTAGTCGAAGAATATCCCTCTCAAGTTTCCACTAATTAAAGGAATGTTGAAAATGTAGCAATGGAGGGTCTTCTGGCTTGTGCCTTAGCCAGCGAGGATTTCGAATATGCATGGATGTGAATTCATGAGATATACTTCAGTTACGATGAGTCGATTTCCAGTTTACTAGAATGGTCATCAAGTTTGCATGCATAGTATTGGAGCTTTAGTTAAGTGGAGTCTTCTTCAGTTAGACTACAGGATGGCAGTGATAAGTTCAGTTAGAACGAATTAAGACGTCAGTGTTGATTGGAATCACAACTAAAGAAGTTCAAGGAGCTAGTTAATTGGGACTAGTTAATTGGTACTTGTTCCAACTAACTAGCAAAGGAAACTCGTGACAATAGTGTGAATTGGTAATCGAACATGGCCTCCTTGCATGCATTGATTTCTATCTATAAAGAGAAGGACGAAGGAACAAGATCATAGATAATTCTTTATTGTGGAATGCACATCAGTTGAGGATCAATTGTGCGCAAGGATTTAGGAGCCAGAGTGCACAAGGATTGTGGAGCAAGGGATCAGGATTCATGAGCAGGTCGAGACTATCTTTAGCAGAGATCAATTGTGTGGGGAGTTGGGAAAAAAGGGACCCAGGGGGAGGGGTGGGGGTTGTGGGGGTGTGGTTTCGGAAGTGGGAATGAGGTGTTGGGAATTCAATAGGGCAATAAATATGTTAATTCTCTTAACTTGATAATTGTTTATGTTACCTTTTACTTATTACTATTAGCTTTCTTCGTTGTTATTCTAATGTGTAATACACCAAACAACTACCAAAACAGTAACAATAGTGACACAGTATATAGGCTGCAAGCTAGTGCCAAAACCCATCCTCTTGAGGGGAAAACCCGTAAATCTCTTCTTTATCTTTCAGATCTTTCAATTGACGAATACCATGACCTAGACTCAGACAAATACCCTCCAAGATCAAGTCTACCACGACCTTCAAGTGAAATATCTTCGACCTCCTAGTAGATCCGAAATTCTGCGCCCCAGCAACTACTGCTGCTCCTCTAGGAGACTTCGATATCCCTCTAATGGCCTTCCTCTTGACTTCGCTTACCATGACTTGAGTCCTAGGGCTAGTAGGATGCCCTAAGAGACCTTTGCTTGCCTTCCCTTCTCTTTTGCTCCCAAAATCGAACCCCAGAAATTCGGGCGCAGAAAAAACCTAACTCCTATCTTCCTAGAAGAATAGATAAGGCCCAAAAGCTTCGAATTCTTCGACTTCCTCTTCTTCGCACTTCTTGACTTCTTCTTCTGCTTCTTCGCATAAGAGATGAGCGAGTGAGTGATCCAAATGGAGGACGAGTTCCTTTTATATATAGGCTTCTTCAAGGGTGGATGTGGCTCTTCATGTAGGCCGACTTGACAGCTCATTAGGCTTACCTGATCTTGGAGGTATTTTGCCACTTTAAATACAATTTTTTTTCTTTACAATTTACAATGTGCCCATACGATCAATATATGACAATGACTCTTATACCTAGGACAAACCCTAGAAGCACTCAATGGGTGCTTGACCTATAAAATAAAAGAACTTGAGCATGAAACCCATGCTCCAATAATAATAATTTCTCTTTCAGTTTATATATACAAGAATACATTTCATACTTATGAAGACCGAACCTAGTTACACATTTTTCAACATGAGGGAGGAGCAATGTGAGAGAAAAGAGGCAATAAACAAGAATATCGCCTCTTAAAGACGAAAAATCTCTTCTTGAACCTTTGTTAGTTATAGAATGTTTCTCTTTGTGGATACTCTCTTTCAAGCTTAAATATACTTATTGCCCCCACAATCTTGCTCTTCAAGTATTGCCAATATTTTTCTTTTTGGCTGGAAGCAAGGGCAAGACTTTTATTTTTGGCTTTATGGGTTGACTTGGGGATAAATAATAAATAGCGTAGTGAGTGGGTTAGTCATATTAAGACTTACCTGTGTTCTTGGATTGAAGCCTTGCATCTAGCTACATAGCAATCTTGAGTTTCTTCTGTAATATTTCGTGAAGGAATACACCTAGCTTATGTAGGAGCCTATTTTATTTGGATTGAAAATAAAAAAGATAGAAGCGATTCTTATAGAATGTAAGAGTAGCATTAAATGCAGGTGGTGCTCAAGTGATTAAGAAATATTTGGTATTGAGGCATGATTTGCATCAATAATCATTTTTTTATAACTTCCTTTTTGCTTTTGTTATGACCAGGGTTTGGATGCTTGGAGGAAAGGCTAAGAAATTAAAGAAAATATTATCTTAGATTTGATAGTTTGCATTCAGCATGATAGACCATTTGAGAGTAGTAATAAACGTGGAAAACAATTGTGCATTTTATGCATATGTATCTAGGTGTAGAGCTCTTGTGGTTGGTCCTATAAAGTGTGAACTCTTTTAAAGTTTTTTTATTTTTTATTTCATTATTTTAGACAGAAAAATATCAATACATTCTATATGAGGAATATACATGTTCCAGTCCATTACATCAAAGTCCTCATTTCACTTGCGGGAATTGAACCTTGGTGGGGAGAATCCCAATCATTTCTCCCAACCACCCAAGATAAACCCAATTGACAATTTTTTTTTAAAGTTTGCTAACACTTGCTTGCATTCTTGTTGGGGAGACCAGGAAATGAAAAGAGATGCAATCAATTTTAAGGTTGTTTGTTTCTTCAGGACCAAACTTAAGTTTTACACGACTGTTCCTAAGGTAGAATCCTCTCAAGATATCTCTTAGGCTCTATCTATGATCATCCATAAAGTTTGACCCCACTGGATATGTTAGAGTTAAAGTGCATTCCATGGCAAATCTTCTTATTTGATGATTTGCATGACCTACGTATACCATTTTTTGCTTTTAATTGCTCTGTGACAACAACCAATGCTTTTGCCCTTATTTACCTTGTGTGCATTGGGCACCCTCATGAATTACAAGGAAAAAGATGGTAAATGGGTTTCTCTCAAGTGTAAAATGGATCTAATAGACTTATGCTTTGAGCGAAGGCTCCATAGGGGAGTTTTACCCATTCTCTAAGTGGAAGCTCAAATTGAAGGGCATTCAATATAAAGAAGATAAATAGTGCACACCCTATTACAAAATTGATTCTTTTGATAGAATATCTCATTGATCTGTTATCCATTTCAATACTCACGAACGATTATTCAAGGTGGCTAAGAAGGTACCTTTGTTTGATAGAAAAGCTTGTTCATGCCTTGCGATTTTTTAGAGGAGGAACATAAAAAACATGCATAATCAATTTTGAGTGAGGAACTTGGTTGAATGAGGTTATATGGTCTCTAACGTTCTATAATGCCTTTTTCACCATTATAATGTTTGCCTTAGTTATTCATTCCTAGGTTTGCAACATAACAGATAAGCTCAAGAGCTTCTCATATGCCATCTCATTAGAGTGCACTCTATTGCAGCTGTCACTTCTTGCTACTTTGTGGGAGATGTGAGTTAAAGAAGTGATACAATTTTGGTACTATCCATTCTTTCAGAATCAAGAGGAGGAGAAACATGTTCCAGATCAAATTTAAGATTCTGGTACTTCCTAGAATTTTTAGGATTCCCAAGAACACTAGTTATGGTACCTGTCAAGCAGAGAAGGATCCTTGCAGTGGTATCTCTTACTCATACATTTGCTTGAGTATGCTTGTTAAACACACATGGTGAACGAGAGAAAATATGAAAGATAAATCATGTAGTACAATTTTTTATTAACACTTGATATACATTTATAGTGCAATGTGCGACTCTTGGGTTTCACATCCCAAGGTCCCTTGGACTCCTTTTGTCCATTCGGCTTCCACACTAACCCATTGAGGATTAGGTGTCCAACATTCCCCCCCTTAATCCGAAAGGTTATGTATGAGTCCAAGAAGAGAGCTGTAATACAAAATGTGCAAAAATGCATGGCAGCACTAGGCTGAATGTGCTCTCTGAAATGTTGGTATAAAGGGCGGTGGTTTAAGGATGACCACCAAGACTGGAACGCTTAGTGCAGTTCCCGGAACTCTTCCAAAACTAGCAAGAAGCGGAAGTCTTCTACTAGAGGAAGTGATCCTATTGTTTTAAAGAGGGAAACCTTCAACCATAAAAGGGAGGTCTCACCCCGCATAAAAGGTAAAACTTCAACCTGAAAAGGGAAGTCTCACCCTGTGATGGTTTAAGGATGACCAACAACTCTGGAATGCTTAATGCAATTCCTGGAACTCTTCCAAAACTGGCAAGAAGCTGGAGTCTTCTGCTAGAGGAAGCGCTCTCAATTTTGTTCCCGGAACTCTTCCAAAACTGGCAAGAAGCTGAAGTCTTCTGCTAGAGGAAGTGTCCCAGATTTGCAACTGAAGGCATTTAAGGCATCTTGTCTCTGGCTACAACTCTGACCTGGTGCTGCAGGTTGTGGCTCAGGCTCGCTTGATGTGGCTTTGAAGCTTGTAGATGACCATCATTTCCCCCCCTGTCAGATACAAGGTGAGATGATGGAGAAAACTCAACTGCAAGACTGTTCAATACTCTAAAACAAGTTCTGACATGTGTTTGGAATATCATCTTGGTTGTTGATGCCCATTGCCAAGAAGCGATCCATCCAAGATGAATCTTTGTTCTCGCAGGTTGTTTGTTTCTGAAGCATCCGTGTGAAGAATGGGTGGCTTTATGACAATGCTTACATGGATGAAGATCAAAACAGTGATCTTTCAAATGGCCAACTCGGTCACAGTGTTGGCATTTCACAATCTGTTGATGTTTTTGTTGTTGCTGCTGTGGAAGAGAGACAGAGTCTGGAACAGCTGGAGGTGAACTGTCATGAGGAGCAGGGGCACTGTCATGAATGAATCCAGCACTCTGAAACTGAATGGGCTTGGCGTAGTCTGGAATATGAAAGGACATGTCCTTGTCATATCCAAGACCGGTTCTGTGCTTGTTGTGGACACGCTCATCCCAAGGTCTGATGATGGGCTTGGGAAGTGCACACTGAGTTTCTGCATCTGCATGTACAACTGCTGCTTTATTGGGTACTAAATCTGAACCAGCGGTAACATTATTGACTTGCTGTTTATGGGAGTCTGTTTCAATCTTCTGAACAGAAACAGGTTCAGAATGATGACTCCACTTGTGTAATTCTTCCTGCTGTAGCTTTGTCTCAAGCTACAAAAATTCAATATTTTCATGTGCATTTTGGAGACAAATTTTGATATTGGAAAGAGAGGTTTTGTTGATCTTAACCATCTCATCAACAGTAGAAAGTATTAAATTATTCAGTGGTTTCAATACATCATCTATTCTATCAATTTCAAACCAATATAATCAGAGAAGTGATGTTATCTTCAGCTACAAATTGGTCTATAAAATGATAAATAATTGCAACTATTAGATGAGTAGCAGGATGCCAATATCACCAAGTCACTGTAGCAGACAACACAGTACCAATTTCAATGTAGCAAATGACTCGCTGCTTTAATGTACTTCTCAAATTATTCAAACTACTCACACTATTCAAATGCATAACTGAGAATTACTTCTCAAGAACTTTCATACGTTGATGCAGGCAACCTGCATTTCCCAGAATCTCATTGCTTGATCATATCAAAATACCATTCAATCACTTGTTGAGAAAATCCCCTTCTGGCAAATTCAACTACTTTTGGAAACTTCTTTGTACAAAACAATAATGGTTACAAAACCATGATTAGTACAAATTATCCCAAGTTTTCATTATAACTTCCATTTTTTCACAAACTTTCACTCAATAAATATCATTCCACATCTCCATTTCATAGGAATTTTAAAAGTCAAATTTAAAATGCGCCAGTGTGTGTAATACCATTACATCACAATTTAAGCAAAATTTGACTCTTGTTTGTTTCTTTAACCACGTTCCCAATTCTTATCACCTCTTAACTTAATATTCAGGTGCACTCTTAGAACTTCCCAATTCGAATACAACTAACGCATCCACATAGTCATGGCAAATTTCACAACTTAATGTCAATAACACATACATGACTTACCCATACAATTAGCGCTCCTCTCAATCTTCTATTTGTCATTCAACCTGCGCTCCTACAGTTCAATCTAGCGATTCAATTTCATTTCAATAGTGTCAAGGAATAAAGCAACTAGCAAGACTTTTCAACCCTGCGTCCGGTTTCCACTTGCAACTTCATTCTGGTTTTTACTTGCAACTCATACATCGTATTTAACGTTTTCTTCAGCAAATCATCGTCCACAGGAATTGCATTAACATGCTTAACCTTACAAATACTCTGGCAAACTGCGTCTTCAACATTTCTGTCCACGGTGTCAATTCAGATTTAATTCATCAAACTTTTAACAATTCTGGATCGCACCTTCTGGCATGTCATTTCTGGATTATCAAAACGTTGTTTTCTCTCCAGCAGAGCTCTGATGATCGATTGCAAATGAACCGATACATTCTTCAACATCCAGAAAAACCGTTCCGTTGCTTCTCCACTGAGCTTTTGACCTGTGATTCAATTCTCATCAGGCAATCAAACAACGGGTGAACACATTGAACACAATCATTATTAATGGCAATGGCTTATCGAAGGCATCATTAAAAATTCAACACCACTGCAGAAAATGCTTTAATCGATCTTGATATACATCGATTTTCCCACAGTACCAATTTATCACGCATTCAACTGCATTCAATGTGTTATATTATTCAATCAACAGCGCTATTCATGATTCAAGTGCTATTGAACCCAATTTCTTCAATTTTTGAACCTGCAGCTCAAAACGATTTCAACATTTTTCATAACAGTTCAATTCAGTGTTTATTAAACAATTGTGCCTTCTATAAAATCGACTCTCCAAGTGGATGTGCCAACGCCTTCCACAATGTTTAATATGTCAACAAACGGTGATCTATTTCAATCAACTATAATGCCATATAGTCTGCAAGTAATCAACCCTCCAAACAGAAACGTCAAGGCTGAACTTTAATCACCGCCTACTCTGTTGTAACACTACGGCATGATCTTAGCGTTACCAACTAAATACCAATGCAAACTTACCAGATTCGATTCAACGCAGCTGCTTCTCTCAGCGTTCCATCACAATAGTTGCACTTCCAATGTGTTATTCAACCATTCTTTTAAATATTGCTTATGGGACATCGATTTATTTGCGTTGTGGATATTATATCATCAGAAAGCCAAGTGTAAAATCAAGCATCGATTCACTGAACTTTATAAACCCAACTATACAACAGTTTGCCATTCCAACATGCTTATATAAGAGCGTTCACCATAAACAGATGAACCATCGTCATTGTATATCATTCAACGCTTTTGATTTATAAACACAACCCATACAAGTGCGCATCACTAAAACCATTTCAGAAATCAACACCCAATTTCTAAAAAACCACACTTATCATATTAAAACCACGCATGTCAAGCTGTCTCAAAACCACGCATCAGCAGCACATCATGTCAGTGTTCACACACGTCAGGCTTCACGCAACAGCAACACATCTCCACGCAGAGGTATCAAAACGCGCATATCAGGCATGTCATCTCAGGCATACGAAAACTTGGAAAGAGCAGCTGCATTTCAAGGTTGAACCCTTTACGGTGCCCATCATGGTGTGTCGAGTAATGATAGAACAGACTTGGCCCCAACTACATACAAAGCGTCCAGCAAGAAATCAAGCGACAGAGCGTCCAGCTTTCAAACCAGGTCAGGATGACCAGCATGCCAGCGCAAATGTTTCAAACCAGGTCAGATGAATGTCAGACAGAGAGCGCAGGGACAAAGAGCGCAGGTATAAAACGTCTATGACACTGACGCAGTGAGACAACGTTTGCAGCTGGTCTCTTGTGAGAGGGCGCAGGCTTGACAGAAGGTGCAGATAATATCAAAAACGTATATAACAGACAGACATGTCAAAACAGCGTGGACATCGCTGGTACTGTCAGGCAGAGGAACGTTTCATACGTTCAAGTGAATATGGCAGACAGGGCGCAGGTCTGTATAAAGGAATATGGCAAAAATAAACTATACAAAAAGGCCATAAAAAATGGCTCAAATTAATTATGCAGGGCAGGAATACGCCCGCTCTGATACCATGTTAAACACACATAGGAGCAAGAACAATAGGAAAGATAAATCATGTGAATACATTTTTTATTAACAGGAGATATACATTTATAGTACATTGTTGTGACCGTTGGGATTCACATCCCAATGTCTCTTGGACTCCTTTTGTCCATTCGGCTTCCACACTAACCCATTGAAGATTAGGTGTCCAACATATATATAATATATATATATATATATATATATTCTGATACTTTTTTTTTTCAACTATATTAATGAATGGAGTTCAATAATAAATTCCTTATATCTCTAAATTCATGATTATATTTTCACATATCTTATTATATTGACTTGTGAATAGCCATATATCATTGAGCCTAGAGGCTCATTATACAGCCTAGTATGAAGGGAAGTGTAAGTTTGTCTGTTAGTGTAGTGTTGCCAAATTTGAATATATATATTATATATATATATTCGAATACTTTATTTTTCAACTACATTAATGAATGGAGTTCAATAATAAATTCCTTACATCTCTAAATTCATGATTATATTTTTACATTTACTTAATCTTATTATATGACTTGTGAATAGCCATATATAGAGTCTAGAGGCTCATTATACAGCCCAGTTTGAGAGGATGTGTAAATCTGTCAATGAGTTCTCTTTTAAAACAAAAATAAAAGTTAAAAATTATGTTTTAAATAGAAAAATAATGTTAGTAAAAAAAACAATAAAGTAATGTCAATTCACTACATTGTGTTTTATACTCTTAAGAAAATTACACTACAAAAGATTTAATCCCTCTCAACTCACTTTACATCAGTACTTAAAATAGATCTATACTAATAATAATGAAAAATAGAATTTCCTCATTCTCCTAACTACACCTTTTTGATTCACATGCCATTGAACAGTTCTTACACAGCCAATAACCATCGGCGTTCTGCACTAAGGTTGAAAATGCACTAACTGAATTTTCAATATTTGTGACAGTTCTTATAGCCAATAACCATCGGCATTCTGCACTAAGGTTGAAAATGCACTAACTGAATTTTCAATCTTCAATCACAAATAGTGTCTTGATGTAAACACCTAGCAATGCGTTCACTGATCAGCATTAACTGTTGGCCAGTTACTGATGAGCGGATTGAAATCGTGTAACCTCTGAAAAAACATACAACTGAGTGTTTTTTTTAAGGATTATATTGTGGATATCAGTCTGTTTCCTCGCCCAATACCCGTGATAACGAGTAGTCCTCATTCATATTAAAACAACACAGTTCCCTTTTGTACTTCAACGACATCAAAACCACAAAAATTATTTTTACACTACCAAGTATTTGCGTTGCACATTTGTGTTTGTAAACGGCAAGCTTTAGGTCAACTGCAGGGCGTTGTTAACGGCCTAGTTTATCAATCAAACAAAAAAATAAAGTTCGTAATTCAAATTCCGAGGCGTTGAAATAAAATTATATTACGCTGATGTGTTTATCCATATTAACAATGTTGATAATGGTTAAAGTTGCAGCACGGTTGAAAGAAGGGAAATTTTAAAAGCATATAGAAGGGAAATCAAAAGAATATAGAACCCAACAAAACCTGTGTTGCTGTGCGGTAGTTAAAGTTCATTTCAATATTTCAACTAGGTGTGGATTTCTTGCGCAGTTTAATAGACTTATTCAATGTTTTAATTATCATGGACAGAAATTCTGTACTTCGTAGTTCTAATTCTCATTGAAGAAACTCTTCTGTTTGCAGTTTGATGGACGTTTTACAAATTAAAAGTTTGAAAAAAAACAGAGGGCAATAGATTATAATCTGCTGATCATTCAAAGTTTGTTGGCTGCGTTAGATTGTAAAATAAAATTAATGATTTTAAAATCATTTCTATTAATCACATTATAAGTATAATAGATCACAAAGTCTAAAATTAATTAAAATAATATATTTTTTTTTAATTTTAATTTTGATAATAAAAAAAATTATTAAAAAATATAAGGAGTAGTGATTTAATTATAATAACTAAATAATTATCTGTAGAATCTTAAAATTTACCAATTTAAAATATATTTTTGAATATAAAAATAAATTTAACATTTAAAAAAAATTAACATTTTAATGTAGATATATAAAACTTATCATTCTGAAAAATCCCTAAAACAAAACTTTTCAGCATGAACTAATCAAGTGATAAAATGTTTTTTCTTTTTCTTTACCTTATCTTTTTACATTTTTTCCATGATTATTTAGATTAATGATACATATTTAATGTGATTCAGTTGATGTAAAAATAACAGTAAATTTCACAAAAGAATAGGTTCAGTAAATTGTACATCAGGTTTTTATATTGATTTTCCTTTAATAAATATTACTTATATAGTTTAAGAAAAACTTGAAAATATCTCTTAAATAATATTTTAAATTGTTTTGGTCTTTTCTTGTTATAGATAACAATACTTACTCCACAGCAAATCATGTTTATAAATGTGCACCAATCATATAATACAATTGGGTAAAACAGTTGCAAAATGAAAATGTTCGGTTTCAATAATTGCTAAGGCTCCTTAAAGTTCAACTGTTAGAAACCATTTTATATTACATATACATTCCATCTCTGGTCGTGAAGATCGAGTTAATACAACAGACCAAGTAGATATAGATCAGAACACTTTATTGTAATCGCCGCAACGAAATGAATCCCACGACTCCCAAAACTAGGATACAGTAGCTTAGATGTCTGATTTCTTTATAGCATATATCGATAGGAAAAAACCCATAACGTATGGTAATAATACAATCGAAACAAGTGACAAAAAGAAAGCCATGTTGCACGGTTCCAGGCTCTTCTGTAAGGAGCAGAAGCTGTGCTTCCTTTCCACGAACTTCAACCCCATTTCAGAAGAGAGGCATTTCTCAGCCCTGCTGAGTGATCACTACTTGTCTCTTGACAAGCCCAGACCCTTAAATTTGGTTGTTGTAGGACCTGAACTTAGGCTAAGGAGGTGATCTATGCCCAAAGGAATGTCCTCCTGAAATGCAACCTTAGGCTTTTCAGTGAAACCAATCCTGCCATTGGACTGGTCCACGTAATGCGATCCCGCTTTCTGTAACCAATCATGTGGAGAAGGAACAGCAGCTGAAAATATTTGGGGTGAGAATCCTGATGATGCTGCACTAGCGAATACTGGAGCAGCTGGTAAGCTAGTGGAGGCAGCTTGAATTTTCCAAGCCCAGCCTGGTGTCTTTTCTGTATGTGGCAAAGATAAAATCGAACTATCTGCACATCTATTTCTGTCACGCTGTAAATCATCATTGCCATTGCTTGGTACCTGCTAGGAAGACAACATTGACTGTGCATCAGATTTATGAAATTGAGTGTATAACAGCTGAGAATAAATTCAGTAGAATTGTTACTGGGTTGAGAGAAGCATTCCACAATTCAGCATGATAGTCCATAGATGTGTGTAAAACATGTGCTACAGATTAATAAAACATAATTCAATAAATGAGGTTTGATTCATTTTAGTTCTAAATTTATCAAGTGTAACTAAAGTACAGATCCTTGAACTAAGTACTTTTAGGTCTTTCCAACTTAAAGGGACCTTCACAAGAGTTCTACCTAAAAGGATGAAATCCCTATAATTTAATTTAATTCGATGATGTAATTAGATGTATCTTAAAATTAATACAAGAGTTTTGTTTTTTAGGTGGGAAAGTTTGGCCTTTTAGGTTTTGTGGTCTAATTTTGAGCAGGACTATGTATATTTGTGAGCTGTTATAAACAAGATTTTTCAGTTGAAAAAAAAGAATTTGATTTTTTGGTAAGATAATTGAGTGATTGACATGAAGAGATGTTAGCCTCTCTACCCAGTTTTAAATTCCATGAAGAGAAATCTTTAGCCCCATGTAATAAGGGGGAAAGAGTACGTTCCCCAATCCTCTTGGAGTCTAAATTACTAAATCATAAATATTTTTGATATAGGGATTGTATGATTTTTTGATATAGGGATTGTATGATATACTGTGAGAAACCCAAAATTTGATCTTAAAGATATACTCTTGAGGTTGGTGGTATAGTATTACTTCTAGCGCTATAACAGTTTGAATTTGCAGTTCAAAAGAAGTAATATATATAGCCTCGAAGCTTTTCGAATCTTAGCCTCAGAATAATTTTTGTTTTTATGACTGGGCAAGTTTAAATAACAATTATAAAGATTTAAGCTAAATGTTACTGAATTCCTATGCTTCATGATACCAAAATTCGTCGATTTCTGTTAAGTAACGCTGCTGAACTGAAACTTTGAGGAAAGGAGATTTACATTTTGATTAAGAATGGATCTGGAATGCATTCCACTCCAACCAGGTGCTTGCCCCGAGAAAAGGTTCACAGTCCTGTCCTCGCTTGGTCGAGAATGCCTTACTGAGTTATACTCCATAACATTAGTTAAATCCTGACGATCTCCCTTATCTGATACTAAGCTTTTGACTTGACGTTGTGGCTGCAAGAACGTAAAGTTGTTCCCTCCCTCGGCGTTTGATAGTTGTTGGAATGACAAAATCTTCTCGCCCGTTGATGAAGGCGGGACATTGAACAATTGCCCCAACTGAGTCTGTTGGATATTGCACTCTTCAGGCTGGCAGAGGTTCAGGAAGAAAGTCAGTAAAAACATTAGGGTTTCTAGGTACTAAATGAAAATTCAAACCTTCAAAAAGAAATACGATTTACCCTAGTATTCAGTAACCGATTTTTCTTCCAATCTGGTACTTCAGAAAAGTTTGTGGATTCCAGTTTATTGGATTTGAGTTGTGTTATCTTCTGCTCATCTGATGGCACAGTGCTATACGTTGGAGGAGGCATGCCGAGGCGAAGATCCAGATTATGATCGTCACCTGCACATTTGAAGTCTGTCTGGAATATAAGCTTTAGAATATAAGTATGTTTTCGTATATAAGCGTTTGAATTTGTTTAAAAATTCTCACATGTAAAGTTTATGGAGTAGCTGAATTTGTGATAGTTTTTCTTAAATATTATGTAAATTATCTGATTCAAGATCATATCTAAAAGTAAAATATGAAACCAAACTGTCCAAAAGTTGGACAGTATATTCTTTGCAAGATGTATTAGTGGGAAAATCAGTACATGGGTTCACATATACTTTCCTAAAGTCCTTGGAGGATATGAAAATTCCCCAACCGTGTGGGGGTGCATTTGGTCAGGAGAATATCAACACAGGTCCTTTCCTGGTGATGCGCTTTCAGATAATCTTAAAAGAATAATTAACCATGTAAACCCTACAGCATATAATGCCCTCCACATGGGCTGCATTGGAGGGGAAAAAAGGTCCCGGGGTTTCACATAGACTTTTCCTAATGTCTTTGGAGGACATGAAAATTCTCCAACGTTATGGGGATACATTTGTTTAGAAGAATATGAGAACGTGTTTTCCTGGTGATACAGAAGAATAATTAACACTGTAAAACCTGCATCGTTTAATGGTCTCCACATGGGTTGATTTCGTGGTTTAAATCAATATCTAAAACCATATATTTAATACTAGCAACTTTTGGGTGTTGGTAACTTGGGATGGTCAAAACCTTATCCATAATCCGAAAGAAACTAAAATTTAATTTCATATGACATCACATGTAACAATATCAACAAAGTAGTAAGAATCTGCAGTTTTAATTGCTTTTGTTTTTGTTTTCAAAGAATGGATTATTTTGTAGGAAAGTATGAAGTACAAATAAAATACCTATCTTATCTATGATATGTTCTTTAAAAATGTATTTTTGGACGTAGCTTTTGATATTTGATCCGTACTGCATTATTTTATACAAACTTTCTCTGTATCAAATCTTTGAACTGATATCCAAATCTTACTGCAATCGCAGACTTTTAAAAAACATGTTTTGAATAACAGGTCTGAATAAGATATAAATTGAATAACCAATTAAAAATGGGAAATTCCCAAGCATAGCTTCAGGTAGGGTACAATGTCATAATGTATCCACTATCAACAGGGAACTGCCATTTCCCAAAATATATGCTTATCAGTAGGAAAATATGTTCTTCACAGTAGACAAAAGGAACAATTTCACACCATTGAGTTTGTTGAAAAATCACATTGGATTAATTTGTATAGATTCATTTTAAATATAGATTTAATATGAGCTTAGAAGATTTTTTTATGGGTAAATTTTTTTATTAATAGATATTATTTAATGTTTTGTATAGTTATTTAATTTTTATTTTTTTGGTACCGAGCAAAATTTCAACTTGGATGAAAGCCAACACCACACTTTTACATATCACATCATACTGGGCTGTAGAATAAGTCTCTAGACTCAATGAAAAACTGCCCTATTAAAAATGAGTGAATTAAGGAATTTGAAAGAAAACCTTAATTCAAGATCAACCACGCAAAAGGTTGTTGCAGTCATTGTGTCAATAAGGTCTATTCTGACCTTATTGTAGCCATCGTATCAATATTGCACAAAACGAGTTAAACAGGAAATTGCCAGAACCATACCTTTTACATTCTCCCCTTCTGCAATTAGTTCATCTTGGTATAATGCAGGCTCGAAGTTTGTTACTGCTCCTGCCCCATTGCATCTGATGGCAGCCCTGTCATAGGCTCTGAAATCCCCACAATAACACATTCACACCAATTCCAACCTTCAGAGGACCGGGAAAGCATAAGTACATTTCAACCAGCGGTGTCAAATTACAATCAAGATAAATTCATATATACCTTGCGGCTTCGATCTCACTGTCGAACAAACCCAAGTAAATGTACCTGCAAGAATATTAAACAGTAATTTCTTGAGTCACAGCAGCAACTAAATAGAGAATTTAATCTAAAGGCCAATTGGATATGCAAACAAATTGGAAAGGCCATTAATTTTGGACAAAGAAATCCTGACAATCACGATAATGATGATGATACAGAACCTCTAAATGCTTTCCCGCACCATCTTCCCTATGCAAAATTACAAAAGGGTTCCTTACTTTTTCCCAAGGAATTGCCCCATCCTGGCTTCCCATCTGCCACATTTGTGCCGGGTTACGCCTCTAAATTTGGAGCTCCCTCTCGAGAAACCGGTGCTTTGACGTCGGAGAATATGAACGAATTCCTCCTTGGAAAGATTGTTCATCTGTCAATCCGACATAAAAGCTTGTCAGCAACTCTACCAATAAAAATACTGTGGAGTTTCCTGCAAAATTTAATGAAGTCACCTGCTTCATATCCTCCTCATAATCACTGTAGTTGAAATTTATGTCAGCTTCCGCTCCCCTAAACTTGATAGCAGCCCTATCATATGCCCTGGAAGAATGGAAATAAAAACACACGCACGCCTCTATTAATGTCCAGGGTTGCTGTGCTATCTGATCTTCAATTCCAATCAACAGAAATGCCCAGAAACTACTCAATTAGGCACAAGCAAACACTTTCAAAGACTGAAAAAATTAAATGTTTTTCTCTTTCTAGCCAAACTGCAAGACAGGCAAAGCTCTAAAAGGCAATCAAATTGACGCCTAGTATACCCAATCTAATCTGGCCACTCCTCAGGCAGGCATAGAGCTTTAACGGATCAATATCCACAATTGTGAAAGCCATCACGAACAAATACTGGAGACGAGAGGTAATCGCATAGTAGTTTAAGATTCACAAAGTAGTTTAATGGACTGTTAGGGATCACACAACAGATTTTAAGAGGTTACAAAGTAAAAGTATTCAACTGTTTCAGAATTTAGGCCTGGGAAATGATTTAAGTTTAATTTTTCGGATCTATTATATTAAGAACTTTTTATGTGCAAATGTTTCTATCCGCCCAATGTGCAAATGTTTCTATCCGCCCAATGTTGTTCATCACAGAAACAGAAACCGACAATAATGAATCACACTGGATAATTCGAAAAATTGACACATAAATTTTTTTTATGTGAAATATCAAAATGATTGAAACTCAAATTATTCAACTGTTGTTTCATAGAAGGAATCCAAACTCAAATTATTCAACTGTTGTTTCACAGAAGGAATCCACACAGCACATCTCATGAAGTGGAGGAGAAGGTCAGGTAAACAAGTATAATCATCTTCTATCAATCATTACGTTCAGAACACCCTCCCCATCACATAAATCCAATGATAAGTTTCATAAAAAAAAAGGTATCAACCCAAAAATATTATTTACCTTGCAGCTGCGTTTGCAGTGTCGAACCCACCTGCATCCATAAACATCCATGGCAACAACATTACGGACCACCATGTTGTTGCTTCAATAATGGGAAGAAAATTCACAGAACAACCTGGTCTACAGCTAACGATGGAGAGTAAATATATTAACAGAAGGAAATGAGAACTGAACAATCCATTACTCACCCAGATAAACTTGCTTCCCACAATCCCTGCAGAAGGAAGCATAAGGGAGTAGATTAAAATGTGTAATATTGCATTGATGTCAATTGAAGAATTCCACATTAACTGACATGGGGATTAGGCCTGAAATAGTGCTATATCTATATATATACTAACCATATGTGTGACTCCCATCGTCCAGTACGCCTGTAAAACGTTACACCGCGATACTGAGAACTCCTGGACCGCGGGCCGCGCCTGCTTTTCTTAGCAGGTTGAGTACCTTCCGCCATTGCCTTCTGATGCTCGGCAGGGTCGGGCGAATCACAGAACGTTACATCCGTCCAGCGAGATCGGGTTAGGGTATCAGGCGGAGGCTTTTCCGGGACTTCGACCGGGAAAAACTGCCGGGTAACACAGTCGTTTCCAACCGGGTTCTCGTTGGCAAGGAATATCAGATTGCCAGGCGGGGGAGCTGCTCGGTCGATCTCGGAGCCTAGTGATCCCAGAAATTTGGCAGCTTTCAGACTGTGAGAATTCATGTTGGAACACGTCGAGGAGGCTTCGAAATCCGGGCAACCATTTTCTACAACCACTGTATTAACCACAGAAGAATTCGACGTCCCGGAGTCATCCTGGTTGGACATGGGCTTGTTGTCGCTGCTAATAATATCAGATCTCATCGCATCATCGCTGCAAACAGAACCCGGCTCGGGACTCGAACCGTCGACCTCTACAGTATCAACTGCATTCAGATCTAACATCAATTCCATTGCCTAAACCTTCAAAGTTGCTTTCAGCTCCTATGTCCCAGGCTGTTAGTTGATCTATGCCTCTTCTATGATGTGAGAATGCTGTGTAAACTGTGGCTTCTTGAAATCACTTGACAACTAATCTAAAATAAATACCCCTTCTTGAAAAAGATCATGTAATTGAGTTCACAGTTTCTGTGATTCTCTTCTGTTAATACACCTGTAACACAACTTCTTGAAACGACTTTTATAACTCTAAAATCTCAAATCCCTCCTCTTCCTCTTCTCTGTTATCCAAAGGGCATAATGCAATTGAGCTCACAGCCAGGTTCTCACACTATCCTGTCATCTGCTCCTCACAATTCACAAAATTTGGATCACTGAAGCATTTCAAGCTCCCTGCAAATTTTCATTAGAGGGTATGCAGTGTTATTTACTTACTCACATTGGCCACAGCCACTGTGCTAAGAACTGAGAAACAAAGCCCCCAGACCAATTGCAACAACACACAGAATAGTGAGTTCCTGGAGATTGAAACTTTTCTGCTTTCTAGACTATTTATTCAGATCTGCAGTTGCTAAGATCCAGCAGACATTATTAATTAAATCCTCCAACACAAAACGCAGAACGCTGCAACACCATCTGCCCAACCACCCAACCAGACAAGCCTTCTCATCCCCTATATCCTCCTCCTCCATGAAACTCCTGACACAGCGTATTGCCATTTTTCAATACCAGCGACTGTGTTACTACCCATCTGGGGAATCAAGGCACACCTCAATGGATAAGACCTCAGGTCGGAAACTGTAGAATCCCCAACCAACAGCAGCAGCAACGGCGTTCGGGGACCTCTGACCCAGGCGCTTTAGAAATCCGCTGGACAAGCTTGTGTTTTCAATAATACGCAAGACGCAATCACATGAATAAAATGTGTGAGACGAGACTTAAAAAAAGATATGAAGATAGACATGAATAGATATTCTCGAGATGTGTGAACAGAGTCGTTGGATGCCGATAGGACGCCAGAAGGTATTTAGTTCCCACTTTTTCCCATTTTCCATTTATGTTCTAACCCATAAAAGTGAACGCAATCAAAATACTCGAGCCGGGTGGTTGGGCAGTGGAAGTTTTATCGGATTCTGATTTACCATCACACTTTGTCCAAATCTGGTTGACCTGTTCATAATCAATTGGAGTTTAGCGTAATTAATTCAAATGTGATTTTTTTGGCCTAATCTTTGTTCTGAAAAATTCAGTAATTGGTGATAATTTATTCAAAAATTCAGTGTGAATTTATTGTGAGGAGTGTTTTAATAGTGTTTTTGATGGTGGAAATGGATTCAGCTCCATAACCACCTAGGAACCCAAAATTCTCATTTGAATCTGGGGATAATTTTTTCAAGAAATCTGATCCTATGAGGGTTTGAATTGTTTTGTGATGGTGGAAATGGACTTAACACCATCAACAAATATAACCAAAATGCTAGTCCAGAAAATTTTCAAGAAATTGAATCTTAGGAGTATTTGAATCCTCTTGTTGAAATCTAATCCTATGAGTGTTTGAATAGTTTTATTGAAGGTGGAAATGGATTCAACATCATCTAAAACCCACATTCACCATCCAAAACCTCTTGAGCACTGAAAAAAATTCAAAAAAAAATTATGAGTGTTTGAATAGTTTTCTTGAAGGTGGAAATGGATTAAACACCATCTAAAACCCACAAGGACCATCGAAAACCCCTTGGGCACCCAAAAAATCTAGAAATTGAATCTTAGGAGTATTGAATCGTTTTCTTGAAATCTAATCCTATGAATGTTTGAATAGTTTTCTTGATGGTGGAAATGGATTGAGGACCATCTAAAACCGAGACGGACCATCCAAAACCCATTGGGCACCCAAAAAAAATTCAAGAAATTGAATCTTAGGAGTATTTGAATTGTTTTCTTGAAATCTAATCCTATGATTGTTTGAATAGTTTTCTTGATGGTGGAAATGGATTAAGAGCCATCTAAAACCCACAAGGCAAGGCACCATGGCCTACCCAAAAAACTTTCAAGAAATTGAATCTTAGGAGTATTTGAATCTTTTTCTTGAAATCTAATACAATGAGAGTTTGAATGGTTTTATTGATGGTAAAAATAGATTCAGCACCATTTAAAACCCTAATCCTATGAGTGTTTCAATAGTTTTTTTGATGGTAGAAACGGATTAAGCACCATCTAAAACCCACACTGCACTATAGAAAACCCATTGCCCACCCAAAATCCTCAAAGCTAACCTCTATAACTAGGATTTCCAGCAATTTCCACCAAATTTTCTCAAAATCATACATAAATTTCTACCATTTTTTAAGAAAAATTATGACCTAATAGTATAATTAAATTAGATAACCTAAATTCTTAATTTATTAAATCTCATAATGAAAAGGTCGCAATCAATCAATCATAAATCCATCCCAGTCAAAATTTCTTAATCAAAATTAATTCAAAATTCCCAAACCCAAAATTTCATAATTACAAATCTTTTCACTAAATTCAAGCCTATCCATTTATTAATTTCCTCGTCACAACTACCCCGCCCAGCGCCCGCTCTCAGTCACCCTGCCTTCCGAATTTTTAGGGTTACACAACCCTAACCCTAACCCTCCCCTACCCTACCCTACCCCGCCGGTCGAAAAAAAAAAATTCCCTAACGCCATCCCATCCGGTTTTTCTTCTTCGTACGTACCAGGCGAGGAAAAAAGAAAAAAAAGGATTGCGGTAGCCGGCGCCGTAACACAGCCGTAGCCCTTCAAATGACGAGGCAGCCGCTTATCAGTTAAATCTCCCCATGGTTTTAACGGCGCCGGCCCCGCTTCTTCCCTCGCCAAACACGGAATGACCCGAAAAAGGTTCATTACAACGGTACTCTTAATCTCAGAACTATAATTGAATAATTGACCTCTACCGACCGACCAGCATTATTTGCACAGGTTATCTAAAAATGGAGGCGTGGCGTGGGTCTACCTAACACATTTAGAATTTTTACATAACCCAACACCTCTCAGAGTCCCCACTGCCCCCTTCCTTTTGACAAAAAATAGAAAAACGGCCTCGGGGAAAGGGCAAGCACGAATAAAGTCCCATACTTCTTGGATGCCCGGAAATTCCTTGACCTTTTCCTTAAGCTATCGTGTGTATATATATTTATATATATACATACATCGTGTATATATATAATATATATATATATATGTTTTACGGCCTAATCAAAAGTGATTGATATGTTTTTTGCAAAAAGTACGTGATATATATATTTTTTATCAAAAATGGTAATCATTTATTAAAGAATGGCAAAGGGAAGGACACGTGGGATAAGGGAAGTCGCTGTAATTGAAGTGCTCCCTCGAACTCTATTCCCATTTAGGCAGGTCAAGGTGGCCTTCACTTGAAATGATATTTTTAAATAGTGATGTATTTTAAGGAGGTTATATGTTGTATAAAAAAAATATAATATTT
>APFE031207039.1:29954-43774 GCA_000404065.3 Pinus taeda | reverse complement strand
TTATAAAAAAAATTAAATGTGATATATCAATTCCATGTCATATTAGAAATTGTTGTGTTCTACAATATCATACTTAGAAAAAATTACCCATTTTAATCTTAAATTATGCAAAAAAATCCAAAAAATAAATAAAAGATATATATATAATTGCAAATGTAAATATTTACATGGCTATTCCATAGGTTTGTAGTGGCCTCATGTTGACCAGGTTTATTGACCAGTAGTTCTAGACCATGGAAACTAGTCCAAAAAAGACATAAACTAGCCAACCATAACTGAAGAGGCAAAAAATGCAAAAAAACTGATAGAACAAACAAAACAATAGTGGACATACTTAGTCATTGGAGGCGATAGAAGTTGGATTATCTGGCTCCATCCCCGGTGGAGGGGAAGGATGGAAAGGGCAGCTGACGTGTTGCTCTAGGTGAGTTAGCTAGGCTTCAAACTATTCCAATTTCTCAAAGATGTGCATGTGTCCATGCCACACCACCATAACTCGCTCTTGCAGATGACATTAGAAGTATTGGATTTGGGTCAGGGGCACCATAACTGCTTTATGCTCCTCCTTACGATTTTTTTCATAGTTCTCAAACCGCAATTTAATTTATTGTCATGGTTGTGTAGGGGTTTCACTGATGGGATGCCCAACAACCTCTGCGAGGGCCTGAAGTGCACCCCTTCCTTTGACACTTGTGCCAACAAACTCCTTCTTTTGGTGTTGGTGCCAAGGCATGGTCACCAGAGCTTTGTCCCTACCACTAGTTCCAAAAAGGGAGCTTCTACATGGAGCCATGGGGGGAGAATTCAGAAGAAGTCTCCCTTGCAACACAACCCACACTATGCCTTGAGTCACCCCCAGACTCAACATAATGCATGTATGTCCCACAACCGTAGACCTCCCCTGAGATATCGAAAGTACCTCATCTCTAGATCGTCTACTCGAGAACCACACAGGTGTTTCCAAAGGGTCTGACACCCAGACCAAATTTAACCACAAATGGGTTGAATTCAAACCATAGTGAATGTTTCTCTCCAAGGCCAACCTCCTCATTCCCACAATTCAAGCCACCAACTTCGGGTTCGGTTTCTTGGAGGTGCACCACCTTAGATGGAAGCTCTAAAGCCCGTGGACAAATTCTAACCAAATGTCGACCACTGTTGTATCTATATGACTCAATGACACAAGAAAAAAAATCACTAAGGGGTTGAAAATCAATTGTGAAAACAACCCTATCATTTCTTGTTCCACATTATTTTCAATTTCAATGGCACCCCGGGGAGAAGACGCCAATACGAACAACGAAAATTATCGAATGAAAACCAAAAGCGAGTTAATTTCGAATTACCACGCCGTTTTGGAGGTCACCACAAGGAGCATTGACAAAAGAAAGAGTTAGAGTTGCTTTTAGTCCGCTTTTGTAATCTCTCGCCACGCCCATCACCCACTGAATTATAATACATCACTCATTCCAACCTCTAATGACTACCAACGAATTGGAGGATAGGCCTATGGCACCAGTCTGACTCGTTCTCCTCAAACTGCATCCACAATAATACCCTTTTGAGGCCCATAATCCACCTTATGAAACACTTAATCCACTCGTGGATGCATAAATGCCTTTCTTCGCCGATAGATGTTTTCACATAAACAAACCGTTGCACATGCCACCACATTGTGATTCTCCTGCTCACATGCATGACTCATCTTGAAAAAGGCTAGGCACAACTTTTGATGACCTCAATTTATCCACCCCATCATAATTTTTTAATTTTAATTATATATATATATATAATTTTAAAATTAATTTAACATTATATATACTCTAATAAGTACACAGTTAAATCCTAATATTTAACTCTAATAATAACATCATTAACTATGTTTATTTTTATTACGAGAGTCAATAATTTGCTTAAAATTTCACTCCAAATTATGTTATAAAAAATCTTATAACTACAACTTTTGTGAACATACTAACACTCATAATAATTCAAAATGTATTTTATAATGTTTTTCCTACCTTTCCCTTTATTCAAACTCATAAATAACAATAGTCAATTTGGCTAGTGCATATGTAAATCTCCGCCTAGATTTTATTACCTTAAATAATACTAAAATGATAGCTAAGTTTATTTTCAATGAATTTTGCTATGGTTGTATATTTGACTTAAAACAAATCCATATCTTGTGAAACATGATTTCAATAATCTATGTAAACATCATAATTATTAAATAATATAGCTATTGACTTTTTAAGACATTAATGAAATAATATTACCCAAAGAAAACATGAGAATCTGGTCTAGATTTCCACTTTGAGAAGGCTTCCAATTTAATAATGTAGCCACTGACATAATGTAGTTTTCCATATTAACAAAATCTTGATTCAAGGAACTTAATCTTTCTTTATATCACAAGATTCATGTGTGCATAACCGTTTACAGAAGACTCTCAATTCAATAATGTAGTTTTGTTCTTTATATCACAAGATTCATGTGAAGATAAAAGAAATATTATTTTATTAAAATTATTAATGATATAATGATATTTTAATATAATTATGTGTACGTAATCCCAAAAAATATAAAGTTAATTATAGACTTGTGGGTTAGATAACTACAAAGCATTGAATCATTAGAAAACAAAAGCACATATCCCATATTAGTTTATGGAATTTGGCATACACAAAGTTGTATAGCATATCGAACAATTTCATTAGTGCCAACATTTAAAAGGGTGCCTTTGCATATTGGTCATTATTATATTTATGTAGAGTGACATATAATTATTTAAATATTGTTACTTTATTTTGTCCTAGGTAATGCAAGTAAGTTTTGAAAGGATTATGTTAAAAAATCATAGATTTAATTTATTTATTTTGTTATGGTTAAGAATAAGGTAGAGTAAAGTTTCGATTTCGTTTTTTTTAAGTTATTATTTTTAAATAGTTTGAGTTCTAACAAATGTTCGGGTTCATTTTTTGTGTTTTTTTTTTTTATTAGAAATTTAATCATTCCTTAGAATGGTTCAAATTCAATAATTTGAGTATTAAGTCATATAATTGAGGCTGTAAAGTTGTATGTAATTAAGAATAAATTTAAAATATAAAAAATTAATCGTCACAAAAAGATGTAACTATTCATTTTTATAAAAATAATGTAAAAAAAAAATTTAAAATGTAAACTCTGTCTTGCATTCAAAATAAAGTAAAAATTTTATAAACAAAAAAACAAAAATTTAAAATGTTTTAAATTTTGTTTTTTTTCCAAATAAAATAAACCTATAAAACAAAATATGATAAATCAAATTAATAGGGGAAACCATAACTTTTAACTCCGAAAAACATATATCAAAATATAATCTGATCAATATTAAAATCTCTCATAAAAAGAAAATTGAATACTATTCTTACCTACTCCCATTTGTAAATCAAATACAGTCGTTCTTGTTTTAATTTAAAAAATATATATTTCTTATTTTAATATAATAATTAACCTAATTCATTCAAACTAATCTAGATTCAACTTATACATATTTCTTTATTTTAATAAATAACTTAAATAATTAGCACTAGTCTAGATTCATCTTATACATATTTCTTTGTTTTAATAAATATCTTATAATTATAGCCTAGATTTATCTTATACATATTTCTTTATTTTAATAAATATCTTATAATTATAAACAACTTAGATCCATTTTCTTATACGTATTTTAACTACCATAATTATGTCTTGAGTTAAGATGTATCTTTTTACATTTCATAACCGATCCTCAATCGTTTAAATATGCTTCATCATAACAAAAATCATAGACTATGCAATCTCATGGGGTTGTAACCACCATCTAAAAGCCATCATAAAATATATAGATACAGGGTGATTGTAAACACCATCTACAAACCCATAGAATGACTAATCAAATTATATAATTAGTATTTACTTAAACTTAACTTTAATTTATATTGAGTTTTAAATAAGTTTGACCAGATCACCATTCATAGATAGATATTTTACAATAAACATACCATGATGTTGAGCTATAAAACATCTCTGTATATAATACGTTAAACTGATAAAACATTATTTTCTAAACCCTAATTAATATTAATAAAATAATCTATTATTATATATTAAACTTATATAAACTGCCTTCTATATATAGGATATTAGAAACTAATAAACACTTTTTTAAAAACATATTAATATTTTATAAAAATAAGCCATTATTTATATTTAATTAAGCAAATGATTTTTAGTAGTTGATAAAACTTTTTAATTCAACAAAATACTAAAACATTATAAATTTATTTTTTCATTGTAAAAAAAAAAAAATTCCAATTTTTACATTGCCTAGAAACTTAATCCTCAGAAATATGGGGGAGACATTCCATCATAAATTTTTACATGACCCTGAAACTTAAGCCTTAGGCACATTGAGTTATGTATGAGTATGGAAGGCACATTAGGTTATGTTTGAGTAAGCCTTAGGCACATTGAGTTATGTATGAGTATGGAAGGCACATTAGGTTATGTTTGAGTATGGAATTAGGTTGCAGCTCATGTTAGTTCCTATAACTTCATTCACAATTTGTTTTCTCAATAAAGGGCCAAAATTATATGATCTCTTACTTTAAATTGTGATGTGGGTTTTAGTTTTACCCCTTTAAAAACATCCTAGATCAACATAACTATATCTATATTAGGTGCTCATCCTATTAAACAAACATGGTATATAAGCATATTTATATTATATGAATGCCTTCATAAAAACGCAAACATAACTTTATACTAATACCTAAAAATAAAGTGTTTTTTTAGTTAAAAAAAATACGTCTAATGATGAATATATTGCGACTAGTGAGCATGATGAATATCTTTTCAAAGTTGGTAGGTATGAAGCTTCCTTCCCTTCATTTTATAATTTTTTTATCATGCTTCATTTCCATATATGTTATATTACAATATCTATTATATTTTAATCAATGTTCCTACTTGAAAAGAGTGAAGAGTGAGGGAGATTTAGATATGTATTTGATAAGTAATTCTAAATCTTAATATATTCTTATATTGGTTGAAGTCTTAATATATTTTTATATTTGTGGAAGATAAAATATATTGTAATTAGTTTGGGTCAAATATTTTGACTTTTAACTATATTTTTAGAATTTTTTTTGAAAGTTTTGGTAAAATTAAATTTTAAATTTATTTTTAAAAATGAAATTATTTTAAATTTGAATTTTATAGATAACTAAATTTAATTTGGTTTGAAAATAAAATTTCAAAACTAAAAAGTGTTTAAAATAAGAATTAATATTAAAAAAAAGAGTCTATAATCAATAAAAATTGGAAATTTAAAAAAAAGAAACACCACTGTACATAGTAATTTTTTTTACTCATTTTCCAAATAAATTTATCTTGTTGGATTTTATTATTGAATGCAACTTTAATCATTTTCCTCAATAAACTTAACTAAATTAATATTTCACAATCAATTTAAATCATGATGCATATAAAAAATCATATGTAAGTCAATGCGAACAATAAAATTGTTCTATGCCTTCATAATTTTAAATCATACTTAACAAAGGAAGCTTTTGCATTAAATTAAGTGCTATATAACTAACTTATTATTTATTTATTTTAATTACAGAAATTGTGTTGTGGTGTATATATATATATATATAAAACATTGTAACTTCTCTTTCTTATTTGGCTTTGTAAGCTAAAGATGGAATAAAATGTGCACACTCAAATGATGTTGGAAAAAACAAACCATGATGTTGGAAAAAAATGTTTTTTCCAAAGTAATCTATACACATATATTTATTTTTCTCTCACATTATATAGTTAAATAGCCCATTAATTACTTTCATTACTTATGTTCATGTATTCAAATATGTTTTATTACTAAATTTATGAATTTGTTCAAATATTCAATAATTACTATCAATTACTTTTTCCATAAAAAACAAATATTAAACAACAAAATTACATATTATACTTATACTTGAATTCGATAATAAAAACAAAACAAAAAATATATATTAAATATTTTAAAATTAAAATTATAAAATATATTATTATCAATCAGTACACTACCAATCAATCTCACTCATGTGTCAAAAAACAAAATAAAAACTTATTGAAGTATATTCCCAAATAAATATATAAATCACATTGTTATAACGAATTATATAAATCAGATTGTTGTAATGATTTTGAGGTTCAAGAATCTCCAAAATCATGTTTAACAAGAACCCATAGAAAAACGTTAGAGTTTATTCTATTACCATGGCAGTTCATTAAATAAAATATTAAAGGGTTGAAATTCATAATTATTTATTTTACTAGAATATCAAGATGTTAAAATTAAAATCCATTGTTTCTAATTAAAAGTATATATAAAATCTTTAAGAAAGGATATCAATAAGATTACCAAAGAAGCTTCATTCTTGATATTCTTTCCTTTATTGCTAAATCAAATTCAGAAAATTATTGATTTGGGGTCTACACTCTCGGAAGATTAGTATAAATGAGAATTTTAAAAATTCATCCTATAAAGTACAAGTATTATTAGGTATATTTTTTAAATTAGTATTATTAGGTATATTTTTTAAATTTTTAATTCCATATTTCTATTTAGTTAAAAATTTTGAATTCTCTATGAGTTTTACAAGTATTATTAGGTATATTTTTTAAATTAGTATTATTAGGTATATTTTTTAAATTTTTAATTCCATATTTTTATTTAGTTAAAAATTTTGAATTCCCTATGAGTTTTTCGATCTTACAATGATTTGTATTTTTCAAAAGTAACTACAGAACATAAAGTTTAAGTTTAGTTCCAGAACATAAAGTTTAACTTTATTGTTTTTTCCCATGCATGTTACATTCTTAAAAGAAATAGATGTATTTAATTTAGAAACCTGATTACCTTGGTTCCATGTATACTGAAAGGTAATGTCCAAATAACCCTAGGATGTGGATTTATTTATCACTAACACATTTTTTTCCAAAGAAAAATGTGTAATTTCCATTAAGTTTTTAAGAAAATTACAAGTTGTATGCCAGCATTTGTGCAATGCTTTCACTACTGTCAGGTGGTGGATCAGTTCTGATGTTCAGTTTTGTTGTTTGAGAAAAAATATTTACATATTCCTTCATTAAACTTGAAGGATAAAAAAATAACCATGACTGTTTTTGCAATTTTTTGTAGCGTTGTAGAGGAGTAAAAAAACACAGTAAACAAAAAACTAGGATGATCGTATTGATCAGTCCTGTGGATGTACCACCTTGTCGATGTAAGGCCTATGGTAGATCTGGAAAAAGTCTCCATCCCTGTATTCCTGGATTATCCATTGTCCTCTAGTCAGCTGCGCGACCTCTTTGGAAAGAAGATCAATGACTTCATTCATTTCCCTGTAAATATGAGAGCAGACAAAAGACTCAAACTATGATTTTAATGCAATGGCTTCTTCCACCAAGTCTCTGAGTGTGTGCACGTGACAGTTATAAGTCCCATTTAGCCAATTTTTGATGAGCTGAGAGTCTCCAAATACTTGTATTTTGTGGCAGTGTTTTTCCTTGGCAAAGAGCAGTAGGTGTCTGAGACTGTTTAGTTCTGCGTAGTTGTTTGTGCCTCTCCCTAGTCCCACTTTTATTTTGTAGCTGACAAACTCGGACAGGTGTAGGATAGCTCCACCACCACATCCCTCTGGTTGGGCAGAGCCATCAAAATTTGCCCAAGGCTGGCCCCTGTCTATTATTATGGGATTATTGTCCAAGGGGGACGCGGTGCTTGGTCTTCAAGGATGAAATTGTATGTAGGCTGGATGTTGTTGCATATTGTAGCTCCCAATATGTCTTTATCCTGGAAGATTTTATGGTTCCTGATGATCCAGATGCCCCAGCAGATGATGAGTGGTAGATTTTTTGCTTCTGGCTGTTTGTTTTGGACCACCAGTTTTCCCATGCCTCCTTTAAATTATTTCCGATCCAGTGAAAAGGAAAATTAAGCATAGTGGTGGTTATTTTCCAGATGTTCGCCGAGACAGGGCAGTGGAGAAATAGGTGGGCGGTATCCTCCATTGCCAATTTGTAGAGACTACATCTTGAAGGCCCGTGTATGTTCTGTTTTGTTAGGTGAAGGTCTGTGGGGATTTTGTTTGATAGGATAGACCAGAGGATGAGTCACACATTGTGGGGGGCTTTCAGCTTCCATATGGATCTCCACCACCAGCACAGAGGGCCAATTGCTTGAGATTCCATGATGGCCGCAAACCCAGATTTGGGGTTGTAGTTTCCGTTGGGGGCCTTTGCCCAGATTAGCATATCTTATTTTGTTGTAATCTTGATGTTTTCCTCTTCCAGGCCTCCCACAAATCGTAACCACTCCCTGCTCCATCTGTATCTAACGCCCAAATTTTCAAATGCCCGCCATTGTCTGTAAGGATTCTCGTCCCGCCCCTCCTCTTTGATGTGGGCTAAGTGTGAGTATCGGGCCGCATTAAGTTCCTGTTTGATTTCCTATGGTCGAATGTGGGCGTTGTCACTACCTCTCGAGGAATCAGCCCCAATTCTGATTTGTGAGCCGTCCCCCACCTTCCATGCCAGGCCTAATTTGACGATGTTGATGGAGTATGTGACTGCCTTCCAGATATTTGAGACCCCTGCTTGGTGGTGATTTGGGCTACGTAGCCAATCTGTGGTTGATTATGGATAGATGTATTTATTGTAAATCACTTAAGTCCAGAGGCTACTTGTGGTGATGATTTGTCAGGCCAACTTTGCTCCCAAAGCCTTAACAAACTCTTGGGTTCCTTTAATCCCCAACCTCCCACCTTCTTTGGTTTTGCTATCCTCTCCCACTTGACCCAGGCGAAGGTTTTGCCAGCTGTTTGGCCCCTCCAAAGGAATCTGCAACGGATCTGTTTGACTTTGCGATGGATGCCTTCAGGGATCCAAGCTAGGGACATCTAGTAGACCGGTATGGCCTCAAGGATTGATTTGATGAGAGTGAGGTTGCCTGCCCTAGAGAGCCCCCTCCTTTTTAGAGATGTTTATGTGGGTTTCTATCTTTGCTATCATCCATGCCCAATTTGAAATGCGGTACCCATTAGGCTTGAGTCAAAATCCCAGGTATTTAAAGCCATCTTCTAGCTCTTTTCTCATAAAGCCGAAGTGTTGGGAGGCGAATCTTTGTTCATTTTGGAGGCAGGGGATGAATATGATTGTTGATTTGATATAGTTCGGCTCCATTCCTATAGCTTTACAAAAGAGAGAAAAGATTGCCTTGAAACTAGAGGTTTCCCTATAGGATCCAGTTAGAAAAATTAGAATATCATCAACAAAGAGAAGGTGAGAAATGGTGGTCCTATCATTGATTTTCACTCCTCCCAGAGTGCCATTGTTCCTTGTTGATGTTATGAGTTTACTGATTCCTTCCACTACCAGAAGGAAAATCATTGGGGAGAGAGGGCAGCCTTGTCTAAGGCCCCTTTCAGTGTGGAAGAAATTGGAAGCTGCTCCATTGATCAGAACAATGAAGGAAACCGACGTGAAACAACACCCCATCCACTTGATGAATTGGTGAGGGAAACCAATGTGTGTGAACATGAGTTGTAGATAAGTCCAGTTGACTTTGTCGAAGGCTTTGGATAAGTCAATTTTGAGGATGGTTGCTTTTTTTGAAGAGGTCTTTATGGAGTGGAGCATTTCCTAGGCAGTACCTATAGCCTCCTAGATGTGGTAGTGCTTGAGAAAAGTGAATTGTTCCTTTAAGATCATCCTAGAGAGGATTGGTTTGATATGGAGTGTAATTATCTTGGAGATGATCTTGTAGATATAGTTGCAAAGGGAGATAGGTCTATAGTCGTCAAAGGATTGTGGTTTGTCCACCTTGGGAATGAGAGCTATGAAGGTGGAGTTGAAGGCTTCAGACATTTTTCCCGAGGCTCTGTAGTCTTCGGTAGCTAGCAGGAGGTCCTGGCTGATGAGCTCAAGGAAAGTGATGTAGAATTCGATCGATCAGCCATCCGGCCCAGGACTCTTGTCTTTGCGCAAACTTTTGAGGGCAGCCTCCAATTCATCCATGGTGATGGGCGAGTTTAGCATCTCCCTTTCTTCTTCCTTGACAAAACGAGGGATCGCTTCGGCTACCTGGAGGATTCTACTATATTTGCTACTCTTGGGTTTTTGTAGATATTCGAGTAGTGTCGAACCCCTAGATCCGCTAGCTGAGTGAAAGTTGGCTTCTCTTTAATGTTGGTCCATTAGAGCCCATATGTTGTTGATGTTTTGCCTTCCTCTGGCGAATTGTTGGAAAAACTTTGTGTTTTCGTCACCAGCTTTTAACCAAGTTGCTCTGCTCTTTAAGCACCATGTCTCTTCACCTCGTCTTAGGGAGTTTATTCTTTCTTTCTTTATAGGTTGACGAGTTAATCCTTTGTGCCGAGAGTAGAATAGCTTGTCAACCCCAGAGAATCAAGTTGGGCCAGTTCTGCCTCAATCTTGACCAGTTCCTCCTCTTATTTTTGTTTTCTGGTCTTCACCCAGGCAATTGTTTTCTGTTTGAGACAATTTAGGTTTTTTGTGATAGCGGATCCGGGAGACAACTTGTCCTCCTTGTTATAATGGGTCCAATTTCCTTTTACCAAGTCCTGGAACCCTTCTTCCCCAATCCAAGTGGCATTGAATTTGAATGGGGATCCTAGCTTCCTTGCTTCATCTTCAAGTTCCGAAAAAATCGAGGAGTGGTCTAAGCTGCCCCCAGATCCGACCCAATGCCTGATTTGGCCAAGACTATTTAGGAGGGGAGATCTGATAAGGAAACAGTCTAATCAACAGGCAAGGGCATGCCCCCAAATTCGACGGTTCATCCAGGTGGGAATTTTACGGCTTGAGTCTATGCCTATGAGGTCATTTTTGTTGAGTAATTTTTCAAAGAAGCCTGTTAGGGCATCAGATTGAGCCCTGTGCCCCCAAGATTCTGCCAGCCCCAGGGAGAAATTTATATCTCCCTCAATAATTATATTCTCTGGCTACATGAAGTCTGACTCTAATAAGCTTTCCCAGTAGGCCTCTTTGTGATGGAAAGGGCTGTAGATATTGAAGATTCTCAAAGTGAGATGGGGAGTGATGGAGGTGATGTTTGTTAGAATATTATATATTACATAGCAATGGAACACATAAAATATTGCAGAAATATAAACACAGAAAACACATAAAATAAGAGAGACACAGATATACGTGGTTCACCCAATTTGGGCTACGTCCACCTCGAACAGCCAGTCCTTCCTTTCTATTATTCAGCAAAATGAATAGACACAGTCTCACCTCTCTGCTTCTCACTCGGAGAATACACATCTAGTACACAACCTCAAATATAATGCCCTCATACAAAGAGAGGGGTTGCCTTCTAGGGCCAAAAACCCTAAAATAAACATAAGTTCTACTGTCAGATCATCCACCTAATGAACGACCCAGATTGAATAGAAATTACTATACTTTTACAAGGAAAGTTTACATCTGTTTTTAGCTTCGGGGGCGCTGCCCTTGAAACCCCCGCTGGCCCCCGGACCCCCCAGCCGGGGGGGATCGGTCCCCCCAAACCCTCGCGGGGGGGGGCAAGTCCCGCCCCGCCACCTCCCCCGCGTGGAGGGGGTGTACACACTATAGGTAAACATCCGCTGAAACTAAAGACCTCTAACATCATGCTCCATACTCACACTCCCACTTGGAGAATGATTGTAGCAACTCCATACTGCTTCATTGATGGAATGACTCTCTTTGGACCTGGCTGTTTCTTCACTTCATCGTCATCGAGACCCAATTGAAACTGAGCATATTCTTCAGTTTCTCCTCTGTTACAATTTTTGTTTAGAACCTGCAGGTTCTGGCTGTGTTGTATCTTTCCAGCTTCCTCCTCCATCTTCCAACAACTGGTTGTGTGAAAATGGTACTTGAGTTTGTATGTGTTTAGTCCCTTGAATGAAATGCTATTCTTTGCAAGATGAATGACAACTTGGCTATCACTGTATAACGTTCCCATATCATGCTCCTATCCTAATTCCCATAAACCTTTGTAGCCAAATCATTTCTTTACTAGCCTCTGTAGTAGCAACATACTCTGCTTCTGTTGTTGAAAGTGCAACAACACTTTGGATTTTTGAAACCCAATTGAGAGTTGTTACACCTACAATAAATACATATCCTGTAGTGCTCCTCCTGTTATCTCTGTCACTTGCCATACCTGCATTAACATATCCCTGTAGAGAAATGTTTGAACCACCAAAGCATAATGCTTGATTTGTGGTACCTTTCAAATATTTGAGGAGCCATTTCACTGCCATCCAATGTTCCTTTCCTGGATTGTTCATGTACCTGCTTACAACTCCCACTGTATGTGTAATATCAGGCCTTGTGCAGACCATTGCATACATTAAGCTTCCAACTGCTGATGCATATGGAACTTTAGACATATAATCCACGTCTTCTTGGGTCTTTGGGCACATTTCCTTACTAAGTTTGAAATGGCTAGCAAAAGGGGTACTAACTGGTTTTGCATTGTGCATGTTAAATCTTTTCAACACCTTTTGTATGTACTCATTCTGAGACAATGTTAATTTACGATTTTTCCTGTCTCTAGTTATTCTCATACCAAGGATTGTTTTGCAGCTCCCAAATCCTTCATTGCAAATGAATTTGTCAATTTTCTTTTGAGCACATTTATTTCCTGCATGTTAGATCCTCTTGCAGACAAGCATCATTACATATACAATAATAATAATAGCTGCATTCATTATCTGTTTTTCAGATAACACATGATCAGAGTTGACATCTGTATAACCTTTGTTCAGACATAAAACTGTCAATTTCGATACCACTGCCTTTGGGCCAGTGTTATTAAGCCTACAAGGCTACTTCTGTCGAACCTGCACACAGTTTTCTCCTTCCGCTTTCACTTCATATCTTGTGGCTGCGGCATTATTATCGTCTTCCTCCAATCCCCATGGAGAAAGGTGTCTTTACATCTAACTGCTCAAGATGCAAATCTTCAGCTGCTACAAGACTCAAAATAGTTCTGATTGAAGTCAGTTTAACAACAGGAGAAAATATTTCATCAAAATCAATACCTTTCTTCTGTGCAAACCCCTTCACCACAAGTCTAGCTTTGTACCTCTGTTTCCTCCATCTTCTTCCTTCAACCTGTAAACCCATTTATTCTTCAATGTAGTTTTTCCTGCAGGCAACCTGACTAAATCCCAAGTCTGGTTATGCATTAAGGAGTCCATCTCTTCTTCCATGGCTACCTCCCACTTCTTCCTGCTTTCAACCTGCATTGCTTCTTCATAACATTCGGGTTCACCGGAATCAGTCAACAATAAATAATATAATGAAGGAGAGTATCGTTCAGGGGGTCTACTTATCTTGGTAGATCTTCTAACACCACTTCCAGGTGTTTGGGGTGCCTATTACTATTGTGGTGGTTGTTGTTGTTTTGGTTTTTGATTATTATTATTTTCAGGCACCTTTACTTTTTCAGTGATTTCATAAAGAACTGTGTATTCCTTGTTTTCTTTTTCTTGTTTCTTTTCCTACAACTGATTCTTGTAGAAGACCTTTTCATTGAATATTACATCTCTGCTCCTAATGATTTTGTGATTTTCATAATCATATAAGTGATAATCAAAATCATTAACACCATATCCAATAAAGGTACATTTCTTTAACTTTGCCTTAAGCTTTGTTCTATTTTCTTTATCAATATGGACAAAGGCCTCACAACCAAAAGGCTTTAAAAAGGAGTAGTTTACCTT
>APFE031207039.1:3005-28413 GCA_000404065.3 Pinus taeda | reverse complement strand
TAATGAGCACAAGAATAACAAAGCTCTAACTTCATCATCAAAGTTTACCCCTACAGAACATAACTGAATTGTAACAATATTAAAATCATTTAAATGGTCTGCAACAAATCCACCTTCCGACATCTTCATATTAAATAACTGTTTCATAAGAAATACCTTGTTTAAGGCCAAGGGTTTTTCATATAATTTCTCCAACGCCTTAATAAAACCCTCTGTCGTTGTTTTCTTTAAAATGTTGAAGGAGACCGATGTTGTGAGGCACAACCGTACTATTCCAAGTGCCTTTTTATCAAGAAGGTTCCATTCTTCATCTGTCATAACCATCAGCATCTTTGTTTTTCCACCCAATGGTAGGTATAGATCTTTCTGATACTGAAAATCTTCCATCCGCATCTTCCATAGCGAGAAGTTTTGGCCGTTAAATTTCTCGACCCTAAACTTACCATCTTCCACCATTTCTCCCACTCGAACAAGGAACCCTTCTTTACTGCGAGTTTATCAACCAAATAGATCTTCAGCTCTGGCACTAGTTGTTAGAAAATTATATGTTACGGAGCAATGGAACACATAAAATATTGCAGAAATATAAACATAGAAAACGAATAAAACAAGAGAGACATAGATATACATGGTTCACCCAGTTTGGGCTACATCCACCCCGAACAACCAATCCTTCCTTTCTATTATCCAGCAAAATGAAGAGACACAACCTACAATAGATCCACTGTAATATTCTTTTTTTTCTCTCACAGTCTCACCTCTCTGCTTCTCGCTCGGAGAATACACATATATTACATAGACTCAATACAATGCCCTCATACAAAGAGAGGGGTTTCCTTCTAGGGCAAAAAACCCTAAACTAAACATAAGTTCTACCGTCAGATCATTTGCCTAATGAACGCCCCAGATTGACTAGAAATTACTATACTTTTACAAGGCAATTTTACATTTGTTTTTAGCTTCGGGGGCGCTGCCCCTGAACCCCCACTGGGGGACTGCTGGCCCTCGGACACCCCTGTGTGGAGGGGTGTACAAACTTCCTGGGGTATACATCTGGCTGAAAACAAAGACCTCCGAACAATCATGCTCTACATTCAACACACCATTTATGACAAAACCTCCTTCATCTTCCTATATATTGACCACTCATCTAAGTGATCAAGGGTTGGATTATGTTGAATTTTAAGGAGATAATGATGCTATGAGATTTGGCTTTGAAGCAAGTACTGTAATGCTACAAGTTTGTCATGCTTTTGATGTGATGTGGATGGGATCCAAGCTAGAGGAATGACTTTGAATCAAACACCAATGGTTGTAATTCCTTGTTCTATCTGATAAAGTGTTTGAATCTTTTTCCATTTGTTTGTATTGTTTCATAATGCTTATGTGTGTGAATTGTGTTTGATTCCTTTCACTTATATTCAATAGATTGTATGCATTGATCGATTCTTTGTCTTCCGTTGTGTTTACAGGGTACTTCTCAAGCAGATTAAGTATGGGAAGGAGCGACGAAATCGATACAAGGGAGATGAGAGGAAAGGGGAACTACAAGTAGGTCTTCTATCTTCTCATATTATCTATTGCTTATAGGAAAAGTCTAAAACACTTTAAATTGTTGTTCTAGATACAACTACTTATCTAGGGAATTAGTATTTTTCCGTAGATACTAAATTCTCCGAAACAAGATGTTGCTACAAGTGTTGTATATTTTTCTACAAGTGTTGGAGACTATTTTATGGCTTGATGATGTTGCTACATGTGTTGGAGGTGTTTGGATATGCATTGGTTATGCATATGATTGTTTGGTACAAGTGTTTTGATTGGTATTAGTATTACCATGGTACAATTTCCCTTGGTATTGGTATTTCCATGGTACATATTTCTTTGGTATTGGTATTACCATGGTATTTTCACGTGGTATTTTGGCTTGTTTCTTTGATAGTTATACAAGTGTCCTTGGTATTGGTATTACCATGGTATTCACATGTGGTATTTTGGCTTGTTTCATTCATAGTTGTATAGGCGCCCTTGGTATTGGTATTACCATGGTACATGTGTAATTGGTATTGGTATTATGATGGTATTTTCATGTGGTATTTTAGATTGCATGGTATTTACACTTGGTGTTGGTATTACCTTAGTATTTTCCCTTGGTATTGAATTCAAGATTGATGAGGATAGTTTTTCCATATATTTTTGTGTGAGTATTGAGTTGTATATTTTTGGTTGGATGAGTTATGATTTGAGTGAGTGTGAGAGTGGAGTAGAGTGTGCAAGATGTGAGGGTTGTAATGAAAACTTTATGAAGTAGTTTGCAGGTGTAGCAACAGGTAGTAGAAGTATGTTTCAGCCAACATTTTATGCAGAGAGAGAGGAGATGAAGTAGAGATTGATCACAAATATTTTTGGTGTTTGGTAGCATCTTTTTTATTATCCGTATTATTGGTTTTGTGCAACAATTATTTGTGAGAATTTTTACTTATAACAAAGAGGGTTTTGCTGATGTATTTGTAATATTACTTCATGCAACATTTGTGTCGCTTCATTTTATTCTGGAGTCTTTGTTTGTGTGCTTTGAAGAGATTATTGTTGTGGTGTTCGTGTTGAGCAGATTGATAACCTAGTGTGAAACATTCTGAAACATGATTCATATGGAGGAAGTGAAGGCACATAGGCTTTAGAGTAGACATTGATCTGAAAGATTCAACATAAGGAACAAATTTCTCCATCCATTAGGAGTTGTATAGTCCAATGGGACTTGGGCGAGGATCGTTGGTCATAGTGGCTTCCAACAGATATATTTTCGTACATCTCTGAGAGAAACAAACTTCCTAACTGATAAGTGACAACATAATTTGAAGCAATCCAGGTCTTATGACTTATGGGTGTAATCTAATCCATGTAAAATTTGTTCAACAGGTTAACGGAAAAATTGAGAAGCACAAAAACAACAAGGGTGGTTTTTTGACCTAGGAGGAGGGTTTTCCACCAGAAATATTTGTGTCTCTTGTGTTGAATTATTTCATTATTTCATGATTTCATGTTTATGCTTGATGCTCTGATATCTGCTTATATGTTCCATCATGCATGGTTTAAAGGTTTAACTAATTAAAGAAAAATTATAATTGCCTTCATTATTGATTCACCCCCCCTCTCAGTAGTGATATAGTTTCCAACAATTGATATTAGAGTCGAGGCTCTCGATTGTAGCTTAATTGTTGGAGAGTGGATCTGAGGAGTGTTGGTAGAAATTTTGCAATTTTTTTGAAAATGAATCAGGAAGGAGTCCCAATTCTTCACAGAGTTAAATTTGCAACTTGGAGAATTAAATCAAATTCATATTTCCTGTCTTGGAAAATGAAATCGAATTCATATTTCCTGCCCCTTGATGAAATTATTTTTCTATCATTGGAATATGGAATTAGGAATGAATTTAATGATAAAGTTAAAGAGATTATTATGCATGGATTTTCAAGATCTGATAATCTATTTGTGAAGAATTCTGAGTCTACTAAAGAAATGTGGGACACGTTGCATAATTTGTGTATGGAAGAAAATTGAAAAATTTAGAAATGGAGAACAATGCAAAGGATTATACTCTTATGGCAGTGAAAAATTTAGTCTTGTTAAAAGAAGAAGATAGTAGCACCAATATCTCACAAGAAGAAAGCGTCAATAATAATAGTGATGACTCAAATATTGATCTAGAGGGACGATGAAAAGAGATCAACAACAAAGATGAAGAGAAGTCCAAGATAAAATTCTTAGTATCAGAAATTAAAAGGCTCACAACTAAAATAAAGATCAAGAATGTTGCTGCAAATTTTTGATGAAAAGGAGTGTGTCTTCAAAGAAGAAATTTCAGATCTAAAAGCTCAGTTGGAAGAAGGAAGAAAATCGAAAATGGAATGAGTAAGCAGTATAAGGAGTTGGAGGATGAGTGCCAAAAATTGAAGAATGAAGCACTTTCTACAAGTAAAGAATTAGAGAGGTTTAAATCTATTGCTCAAGTATCTACAAGCAAATCAAAATTTGTTGGAGGGGCTACTAGTAGCAAGAAATATGAGAGTTATCAGGAAAATCAACAGCTATCCAAGAACCAAAGGAACAAGAAAAGAAGAATTCCAAATGCTTTAGTTGTCGAAACCGTGGGAATATAGCAACAAATTGGAACAGTGGAGAGATCAAACCATCTCCACAAAAGGATCGGCCAAAGGAGAGGGAACCACAAGCATGCATGCAAAGAATATGGTCATTTGCACAAAGGTCACCATAATTTAGGTATAATAGTCATTTTTTTGGTTATTGTTTCTCATGCAATGATTTTGGCCATAGGGCTATTGACTGCAAGGCACATGCAAGGAATAAAAATAAGTTCATCAAAAAATGTCAGTCTATTCCTTAGTTCCTTAGTCACATAAGATTTTTGTGTGTGACACTATTAGCCATAAGGTAGAGGATTGCAAGTTTCCCATGTATTTCAGGAGATATAGTCAAAGGAAGAAGAACATGCAAGGTCAACCGCATAAGAAAATTGAGGATCAACATATGAAAGTTTGGAGGAAAGAGAAATAATGAACTCCCATAAAAAAATGAGGTTTGCATGGTCTCAAGGGGAGCATATGGTTGCATTGTGATTCACACATAGATATTTGGAGGTACATCCATAGTGGAAAAAGTGCATAAAGATAAATTTGCATATTGTAGGAAATGCACGTGTTTAGGAGGAGTCTATGAGGTTTGAAGTGTTATTTTTATTACTGATCTATCCTTATTCCTATTTGATATTAGTTTGATCAGCCTATAGTTGTTACTGATGACTTTGGAGTGGTTGTATGCACATGGTTATGATGTGATAGAGGATCACACAGTTAGGGGAAGCATTTTTTCTTCGTAATGGTTTTTTAGATGGTTGACATTGTGATCACTATGGAGGAGCTTGTTTTGCTTACTTGACATGAGTTTGTTGCAGAAAAGATGTTTAGTTTTTGATTTTTATTCCATATATGTTGGTAGTAGGATGTGGTGATATGGTAGCATGATAGTGTGTTTATATTGATATTTCTAGATACATCTAGTGTGTTATCATGCGTGTGTTGCTGCTATGGAGATCAAATGATGTGTTTAGAGTTGGCTCATCTAGAGTATGCACTTTATTGCTCATGTTTTCTATTCTAGATGTATCATGTTGCTGCTATTATGTATTTGGATGGTTGAGTTGTGATGTTGTTGTTGCATGGAGAGAGGATATGTTGTTGCATGGAGAGAGAATATGTTGTTGCTTATGATGTGTTGGATATTATGCATTCATATGGTTGAGTCATGATGATTTATATTGTTGCTCATATATGGGGAGAATACATTGTTGCACATGTTTTTAGACCAAGTTAATGATGTGTTAGTTTATGCTGCTGCTGCTTGGTTTCTACTCCCACGAGGAGAAGATGAGTTTATGTTGCTATTGGTGCTTATTGCAAAATTGTATTGTTGTTGCTAATGCATAGTTCTTTATTGATGCTTCTTAGATACAATTCATATTGGCTCATATGTTGCTAGAGATGCTATTTCTACTTGTTAATTTGTTGCTCGAGATTTGAATTGATTGATTTCAGCCTCATTGATGATTTATTACTTCATGATGATGATGATGATGATGAATGATATATATATATATATATATATATATATATATATATATATATATATATATATATATATATATATATATAGATATATATATATATATATAAAAAATATATATATATATATATATATATAGATATATATGCTTCTACTTGTATGTCATATTTCCAGGTTGTTGCTATCAATTGATTTTGTTGTTGATGCCTATGTGGAACATGGTGGTTTTTAATGGTTATCATGATTTTGCTACAGGATCTTCATTGTTGAGATGGTGATGGCGAAGGTGCTGAGTGGTCGTGCACTAGCACGTGATATTGGTAGTACTTCTATTGGTGTTTCTACATATTGAGAACTTATGTCATTGCTCATGGAGGCCTTTTATTTGATGTGCATGCCATATATTTCACTTTTAATTTTGTTGCAGTATGCATTAGAGAACTTTTGAGGTAAAAAAGGGCCTCAAAACACAAATGTACAACCAAAATCAAATTTATAAGAACCAATAGGATTCAAAATGATGATGTTGACCATGGTGGATGATTCGAAATTTTTAGAGTAAAAAGGTAAAAAGAAAAAAAAGAAAAAAGAAAAAAGAAAAACTACTTTTTCAACTCGTATTTTCAACTTATCTCCCTACGGTTTTACTCAAATTTCGAGCGAAAGAAATTGTTGGATGCATAATTTAATTCCTCATCCAAGGAATACCCATGCTACATAATTTTGATGGACCTTGCTACATGAAAAATTAGAAATACATGTAAAAACGTGATTTCCTTGCTACATGAAAAAAAGAAATACATGGAAAAACGTGATTGCAATCATGTTTTTACATGTATTTTTATTTTTTCATGTATAGATGTCCATGAAAGTATGCAACATGGGTATTCCTTGCATGAGGAATTAAATTCTGCATCCAACTAATGCTCTTGCTTGAAATTTGAGTAAAACCGTAGGGAGATGAATTGAAAATACAAGTTGAAAAAATAGGTTTTTTCTTTTTTCCCTCCAAAATTTGATGATGTAATCTATTCCTATTTTATTATTTCCACTATTATTTTATAATATTCCTTAGGAGGCCAATTTAGACCTCAATATTTCTCTAATTGAGCATATATCATTGCTCATGGAGGCCATGTACTTTATTTCATATTATTGTAGTGTGCATGCATAGAGGAGATCACACTTGTGTGCAAATGTAAATTCCATGTATTGTTATTGTTTTATCTTGTTGATCTACTGCTCATGGATAAACCCATTGAATCATGCATTCATTGAGACAAATTTATGTGAGTCATGGTCCAACCATATGTATTCTTTTTGGAGGAATTTTATAATCATGATACATTATTCTAATTGCTATGTAATAGGCATATGAAACCCTGTAATATATGTTCGATATTTTGGGTCATAGATGGCATGGTGTTGGTTTTTAGGATAATTCATTTTAGAGTCATATATGCAGCAAAACAAGTGATGTTACAACCATATATTATCAATATGAAACTATGTACTTTCATGTGGTGTCATTGGTCTTGGATGCATAAAGTCAGTGAACAGTTCATGGTCTCTTGCACTTGGAAAGGAGGCTTATTACAAAGATGTGTATGTGTAGCTACAATAGAAAAATAAGTTGTGTTTGCAACTCTTTTGCATGCTTCGGGGGAGCATGTTCAGTTGGAAAGGTTGTATGATTTCTATTTAAGGTGTGTTGGCAGCTGAGTTCCTTTTTCTACATGCTTATATTCCAGGAGACATTTCTTGTATCTGGTACATTATTGGAATTGTTCTTCAATGTTGGTATGGCCATTTTCCATTGATGTCAAAGGGGGATATAATTTGGATTGATAGATATCAGCTTCAGTGTTGCAGCTTTAGAGTTGGAGAGAGTATAGAGATCAGTTTCAGATGTTTGAGATCAGACTGAGATTGACAACAATTCCAAATGGGGAGATTGTTGGCATTGTAGTGTTGGAATTGATGTCAACAAGGTCATGGTTTTGCTTTTCATATGTATTATGTCAATCTTATGATGTTGGTACTCCTCCTCATGATGAGTGCGATGAGTGTTGGGTTGCAGTAGTGGTCAATTTATTGGTCTTGTTGGTTGGAACTGATGTCAACTTGGTTATGGTATGACTTAGTGTAGAATTTGGAGGTTATGTAGAGATGGTTGCAGGGCATGTTTATGATGGCTTGTTATAGGTTGATGTTGCTACAAGTATTGGAGGTTCCTCTACAGGTGTTGGAGGAAGTTGGATAACTTCATGTTGTTGTTGCAGGTGTTGGAGATGATGCTATATGTGTTGGAGATGCTTCTACACGTGTTAGAAGTATTGTAGATGTTGCTACAAGTGTTGAAGATGTTTCTACAAGTGTTGGAGACTATTCGATGGCTTGATGATGTTGCATCATGTCTTGGAGGTGTTTGGATATTCATTGTTTATGCATATGATTTCTTGGTACAAGTTTTTTGATTGGTATTAGTATTACCATGCTACAGGTTCCCTTAGTATTGGTATTACCATGGTACATGTTGTACCTTAAGGAACCAATTTCATGGCTGTGTAGAAATTGTGGTTAAGACATTAATGATTGTAATTACTGTCACTTTATTATATGTTGTGTTCTCAAATGAAGAACCAGGAAAACTTAGTTTTTAACTATTAATACATATGTGACCTGAAAATCTCAGAATGTCATTTACTTGCTGAATATAAATGATAAATGAAGAAGGAATAAGTCAGAGACAATATGTTGCTTTACACAGATACTATTATCTGTGACACTTGGAAAAGTTAAAGATAATATGCTAGTCTTTCACATAAACTGCTATCTGTAACTTAGAAGAATTATGAAAATGAGAGTTGAATCATAGACAATATGCTGCTTAGCACAAAAACTACTATTTGTGACCCTTGGAAAAGTTAAAGATAATATGCTGCCTTACACAGAAACTATTATCTATAATTTAGAAAGGAAGGTGAAAACTTCAAGTATAGGAGTGCTCTTTTAAGAAATTTTAACTTTACCTACATAAGCAAATAAAGACCTGTAGCTTCAGTACTATACTTGAAAGAATAAAACATAAGATGAAACATGACAGAGAAGTTATAAAATTATACCCAACAATTCATGGAAACTTCTGATTCTTTCATAAATCAACATTTATATCAGGAATACAGTGGCCTAGTCTCCAGGTTCTCCAAAATTCCAACAAAAACCATTTTCTTTGTAGTTTTTCCTCTTTTATACATTGGGAATAGTTACTGATCTCTAAAACTATCAAACTACTTCACCGCTTCTCTAACTATCTGAAGTAAAAATTATTATAGAATTTTACAGAGGGTAAAAGACACCTCAAAGAACATACAATAACAAGAAATAAGTGAACCAGAAGATGAGGATAACTGCTGGATTTTTTGGCTCGGTTAATCGGCTCTTGAGTTCCTTTGTGGATGCTTTAATAATTCTTAATCCGCTTTAACCGTAATTAGCTGCATTAGACTTAATTGTGCAAAAATTGGGCTTATGTATGTATTGGGCGTTTTGATTGGCAAAAATACAAAGAAAACATGCCCAACTGCCTTTTCTTAGGATTTGGTTTTAACACTGGTTTTCCCTTTATACAACGAAATTAATGCTAATCTTTGGTTTACCGCGGAACTCAAAAAGAATTAAATCGACTGCACAAATCCATCGGATCCACCCGTTCAATGCTCCATTGACATCATCTTACAAATCATAATCGGCCCTTTCAAATGATATATCAATACAAAACTTAACGATATGAGATATAGCAGACGTGTCGAGAGTTTAAAACATAATGCATATATTTTCGGGTCCGGCCAGGGGTAATTTCATATAAGTGCCGCTGTATTTTGTGATTGCGATTTAATCGCATCGCTAACACATATATATATTGGGTCGATTATCCACCATGGATTCCAACCCCAGGATCCGACCGCTGATATCAATTTTGGGTGGACTATTTGCATGAGAGTTACCCACTTGAAATGAGCAGTTTTTCTCTCTCCTCTAGTTGCTACGTGTCAACCATTGAATGGAATCGAGCACTTTCCTCTAAATACAATATACCATTTTGCATCCGTCCGAAATCCCACTTATAGCTTTAAATCTGTCCTTCGTCTTGGTTAATGCCTGGACTTGTTTGCGCCCAATGACCATAGATCTTCAACCATCGACGACAGTGATGCTCCTTCAGATTTCTCTTCCACTGGCACTTCTAGTTAATCTCCACCATTCATTCCTTGATTCCAATCTACATGATTTAGTATGGATCATTCATTTCCTTCGACCTCATCCGTTGATATCCAATATCCAACGGTTCCTGTGTGTTCATTCTTCATCTGTCCAATCACTTTGACTTTGTACCATTTCTTCAGTATTTTGTGGTTCTAGGGTTTTCTTCAGGGTTTTGGCCTTTCATTTTCCCGCTGCTTAACTCTCTCTGAGCTTGACTTCTGTGAATTCTCACTTCGCTGTTATTCTTGGGCTTTACAACATAATATATATATAATATGTATAGTTATTGTATATTGTATTAAAGTATATGATATGTAATGTATATGTAAATGTATATGTATATGTATATAAATTAATATATATTATATATATATATATATATTATATATAATATAATATATATATATATATATATATATATTGGTTATGGCTCCGTATAACCATTTATATTATGATTTAACTTGATCACATGGGTATACTGGGAATGATTCTTTTATACTTGTTCCTTTAGCGATTTCGCTATGTCATTATCACTTTTTCCTCTTGCTTTTATCTTTTTTGAAATATTTTCAAGTTCTTGAATGAAAAATGAATACTACAAGCAACAAAAATGCATGTTACAGCAGTACAAGTGCCCTTGGTATTAGTATTACCATGGTGTTCGCAAGTGGTATTTTGGCTTGTTTCTTTAAAAATTTTACAGGTGTCCTTGGTATTGTATTACCATGGTATAGGTGCCCTTTGTATTGGTATCTGCACATGGTATTTTGGCTCGTTGCTTTGATATTTGTACATGTGCCCTTGGTGTTGGAATCACCATGGTACATGTGTACTTGGTATTGGTATTACCATGGTATTTTCACTTGGTATTTTAGCTTGCATGGTATTTACACTTGGTATTGGTATTACCTTAGTATTTTCCATGGTATTGGATTCAGGATTGATGAGGATAATTTTGCTATATATTTGTGTGTGAGTGTTGAGTTGTAGATTTTGGTTGCATGAGTTATGAGTTATGTGAGTGTGAGATTGGAGAAGAGTGTGTAAGCTATGAGGGTTGTAATGAAAAGGTGTAGCAATAGGTATCAAGAGTATGTTTCAACCAACATTCTGTGTAGAGAGTGAGGAGATGAAGTAGAGATTGATTGCAAATATTTTTAGTGTTTGGTAGTAGCTTGTCTATTCTCCATATTGTTGGTTGTGTGCAACAATTATTTATGAGAAATTTTATTTCTAACAGAGAGGGTTTTGTTGATGTATTTATCAGATTACTTTATTTAGTGTTTAAGTTGATTCATTATATTTTGGAGTTTCTGTTTGTGTGCTTTCAGGAGATTGTTGTTGTGGTGTTCGTATTGAGCAGATTGAGAACCCAGTATAAAACATTCTAAAATGTGGTTTGCATGGAGGAAGTGAAGGCATGGCGGCTTTAGAGTAGACAATGTTTCGATAGATTCAACATAAGCAACAAATATCTCCATACAATAGGAGTTGGATAGTCTAATGGGAGTTGGGTGAGGATTGTTGGTCATGGTGGCTTTGTGAGAGGAATATACTTCCTAACTGGTGGGTGCTAGCACACTGTGAAGGAAGCCAATTATTTTGGTTTATAGGTGTAATTTAATCCATGTAAAAAGATTCAATAGATTAATAGAAAAAAATTGAGCAGTGGAGCAGAAGTAAGGGTGGTTTTTGACCCAGGAAGAGAGTTTTCTACCAAAAATATTTGTGTCTCTTGTGTTGAATGCTTTCATGCTTTCATGTTTATGTTTGATGATCTAATCTCTGCTTGTATGTTTCAACATGCATGGCTTAAAGTTTTAATTAATTGAAGAAAAAATATAAGTGCCTTCACTACTGATTCACCCCCCCAAGTAGTGATCTAGTTTCCAAAAAATTACACATTAAAAAATTAAACCATAGAAAATAGAACAATAGATATCACAAATGCACAAAGAGACAAGAATATTTTACCCTAGGAAAACTCACTGAGGAAAACCCAACCAACCTTACAAAATTAATGCAATAAGAGATACATCAAAGTCAACTAACCAAAAAATGACAATCCAACAAGGACCAAGTCAACTCTCCACAATTATGTCCACAAAAAACTTTGTAACAAAGTCTTCAATCGATTCGAAGATTATATCCCATTCTTTGTCTTAGCCTTAGAATTTGAATGATATCACATAAAGTTGAGCTTCAAATCTCACATTCCATAGAGATAACATGAGCCTCAGACTTTACATATTACAAAGATATTATGAGCATAAGACTTAGCATATTACAGAGCCACAGAACTTGATTTTATCTACAAAAACATACTACATAATTCAACCTCTAATATCCATAAGAGATAGATATAGAAGATGGTGCATAAGCTTTTGATTTTGACCTCCAAATATCCTTGAATTCTTTGCATAAGACAAATATCATGTGATGATATGAAGTTCACCCTTGGAGGTAGATGAATAAGCTACTTATAACCTTCCAACCATGTGAATGGTTATCTCTCATGAGCAGGTTGACATGAATCTTGGAGGGACGACTTGGTCACTTGTTGAGGTAAATATAAAGTTCAAAATTTCAATTTTTTCTGCTCTGATAAGGTCATGAAGAATGTGCCTTATGAAAATTTCTTTTCAATATAAAACAAATTAAATATTTTCTTTTTCTAGCAAAAATGAAGAACATGCTTCATATAATTTTTCTCTTACAAATATAATTTACATTTCATCTTTGCAAGTACAAATGAACATTATGAATATAGACCATAGCTACAAAATTAAACAATCCATGTCATCATCTTTACGCCATTCCTTCCTTGCAAAAGCCAGGGTTTCTTCTTTCAACAAAAATGTTCAATCCTAGGGTTTTATCAATGAACCCTAGGTTTTTCCTTCAAGCCCTTTACGTAGCCAGTATTTTCAAACCCTAGATTTTTCTCTTTTCATGTGATATGAACTGCATCATTCTCATTGATTGATTACAAGATGACCTAATCAACAATTATCCTTAGTCTCTACGATGCATGTAACTCTATTTTCTTAAAACGATATTTTTTTCCTTAGACATACTTCATCATTGGACTTGAGCATTTAATCTTATTTTCCATAGCAATGTATATGACATTAATTCTTATAGAAATATATCAATTTAAGAATATGTCTTCAAATATTTATATCATTGACTAGTGACAGTTAGCTAGACATATTCAATGCACATCCTCCATGAAGATACCATACAATACAATGATTAATTTATGCTTTCATATCCCATTGTTCACGTGTATTTGAGTATTACTAGCTTTGTTTTTTGAGCCTTTCAACCTCAAAATATGACTCGACCTTTTCTTCACTATGAGTGTAGCATCAACATATAAAACGTATCTTAATATTTATAAATATTCTTGCAAGGTCCATTCCTTGTATAGGTTACAAGCTTGAGTATATTCTATTTAAACCTTCAATCGAGGGGAGAAACTTGACCTTATAATCTTATCATCAGTATGTGTAATGGAAAAAAGTGAATTTTTAGCTTCAACATTCTACCAGACTTTGTACGGGTTCTTGATTTCATCCCATATTACATTCACGTTCCAAATATTTAGGAGGTAACATACTTAGATTTTGAACATATTTCATTGTAATATGCTTTTCATGAAAATCAATTAGTGTCTTCACCAGTCTTAATCTTTTTGAAAATGAACTTCATAAAATACATTTTTTTGAGACATGTCCTATTGCTCCTTCCAAAGAGACTAAAACTTTAACATTCATATATTTCAATGTGATATGACAGAAGTAAAACCTTCTTGAGGTCATGAATAAGTCTTCTTGACCTTGAAGATATTTTTCCTCGTCCTTTTGAACCTATGAAATCTTCTAAGCTACCTAAGAACTTCGATTTCACATAATCTCAATCTAATTTTAATTTGATCTTCTCCCAAGTATATTCTTGCCTTATGATGAAATAGAAGTAAAATATTACATACTAAAAATGTGAATTTAGGAATAGATTTGAGGTCTTTGACCCTTTAATATATGGTATGAAGCATATGAGGAAGATAACAGAAATTTTGGACCTTTTAAAATAACCTTGACCGTTTCCATAATTTCATATTAGGGATTATGCCATCTCTAGAAGTGAAAAATAAAAACAGAGCTTTGACCTTATGAGTTAGATCATGGCTCTTTGGATTGATAAAAAACCATATTATTTCCAGCATAGATGAAACTTGGTCTATCTAATATCGCTTTGATACATGCTAATACTTCTCCTATAAGTAGAATACGCACAAAGATCTGCTTCCTCTTATTGTATGAACATAAACAGTGTATTGGTGAGAAAAACTTGGCCTAGGGAGAAGAGATGATTCCATTAGAATGGAGTATAAATTTTCTTCAAACAAGAGGGAAACCTTGGCTTTTCATTTGAGATGAGATTTTGAAACTAGGGTATATAGGGCTAGTTGAAAAATTAAGCCCTAGATGATGAATCGAGATAAAGAAAACTTCTTACTTCAAGGGTTTCTCTTTCACCATACCTCTGGTACCATGTTGTAAAACTAGGGTATCCTCTAAACTAATAATTACTTCTTATGAATTTAGTTAATCCATTTCTTGTGTTATTTTCTTCTTAAAAAAATCATATAGACAAGCTCAACTAAAAACAAAACTACCATAAATATCATTAGGAGACAACAACATAAGAAAATAAAATTTTACCCTAGGAAAACCCACATGGGGGAAAAGCAAGGCAAATCATTCCTTAGAGAATTATTTCAACAAGAGATATAAAATTCAAAGCTATGGAAAAACTAACTAGCAAGAGCATCCACCAAGTGTCCAACTCATCCCTCTTCATCTGACTGCAACCACAAGATTACATAGAATTCGGCTCCGTCTTTCGCAAAGAAGTATCACAAGAGATGCAACCCTAATGCATAGAGATAAACCACAGATTGTCAGACCTTCTCCATAGAGATAGTTCACATAGTCTCAGCCTCTTACAAAGATGATCCACAAAATCTCAGCCCCTTTCCAAAGAGATGTTTCGACCTCCTTACACAAATATATATCACAAATATTTTTTCTCTTTGAATAGAGATATACCAAAGAAATTTGGCCCTCTCCAAGAGATTCGACTTGACTTCTATCTGCTCCTTGACCTTCATGTTGCTCCTTGACTTGCTTTGTATGGCTAGAAGATACTATGTTTAATGCACATATGGAATCATGGTTGGAGAGGAGGAAGAGTGGCTCAAATATATGGTGAACCATAGGTCGCATGGGTTCCATGAATAGTTGGGACGACTTGAAGAGTAGAGGATCGAATTGGACAACTTGTGGCATCAAAATAAAAATTTAACATCTACATTTTTCCTTTTGATAAATACATGAATAATTTAATTTTCTTATGAGCATGAAGAACATGCTTTACATAAACAAGTACATTAATGATAAATATATTAATATGAGGACTGACCATAGCTAAAAAAATCCAACAGGTAGCATTAAGATTGGATGAGGGTTTCAAACACCTCCCACTTTGTTACTGGTGGATCACCCTTTTATCTAAGTATCTCTATTTGATTATCCATTTTCAGTTTTGATTTAAATAGAGATTTTGAAGGGGTGATGGAATTGGAATTTCTTTTTCTTTCTTAAGCTCTTTCTCCAACTCCTTTTTTGGGTATTAACTATCTCGTGATTTCTCATTTGATCCAACTTTAGATTTAGAGTCACCAACCTCCCCAAAAGGTCAAAACTAGTTCATCAAAGAATTTTCCATGAGGATTTCATGTTGCTAGAGATCTTATCAACTTGATCTTTTAGCTTCAAAAATCTCTCTTCTATAGCAAGATGAATATTGTTATGACTAGACTAATCTGCCATGGCTAGGGTTTTGTGAATTCCTTCTTAAGCCAAATTTTGGATCCTAAAAACTCTAAAAAGTCCTCAAGGAAAATTTCTCTAATATCAATATGGCTTATAAATTGTCACGGATATTCCACTAGCACAATTTTTCACAAAAAATCATGCAATATTTAAAAATCTTTGTTATGCAATTTATTTCCTTAGAGATCATTCTATTAATACTAGCTTAGTGCATACATTTATATAAAAAAACTAAAATTTGAAAAATGAAAGAACAAACAACTAAACACTTTGTCCACAAAAATGAATAGAATATATGACCTAGGAAACCAAAAATAGAAGTAAACTTATGTAGAATTTTGTAGAATTTTTACTACAAATCAGCTAGCTTTGATAACATGTAGAACGTTTTCTACAAATTAGCTAGCTCTGATACCATGTAGAAGTTTCCCACCTGTAGATCAACCTGGTAATGCAATGTACTAAATAAAAACACTTGATCTACTTCTACAAACAATTTAGCAGAAGCTTAATCAACCATGAGCAACATCAATAAGAACACATATAACTGATATGGAGAAATCAATCACACATAACACAGAAGAATTTACTCGGGGAAAGCATCTTCCTAAAACCCCATCTCTATATTATCATACAAGTGGAAATATAGTCTGGATTACGCAAAGCATTAGCTCGGAAACTATCCAGCTCTCAGTACAATCCCTCTACTACTCATAGATAGTCAAAGGCTTCTCACATACCTTCTCCTCTACCCTCCAAGCCTCCTATTTCCTTGTGTAGTTTCCTTGGGGTCCAGTGTTGCCACCTGCGTGAATTGGCCTCTTCACACACTCACTAACCTCTGAGCTAACTGCAAAAACTTGAAGGAGATAAATCCTCATCATGGATGAGCTTCCTTTATAGTAAAAATATTCATCCAACTAATAGTACACTGTCCCTTCTTTGATCTCAACTGGGTCTCTGTCTGAACTGCCATGCATCAGTTATCCATGAGAGAATACTCAATTATCTGAAAATAACAGTTGTCACATGCATGCACACATCAACAAATTGTATCTCATTAATTTAACAACTTGTTAAATTAATCTAACTGAACTTGACTAATTTAAACTAAGTCAACTGATCTTCTCAATATAGAACTCATCCTTAATTACTCAATCAGTGGAGCAAATCAAGGACACATTCCCCAATCAGTGGATAAATTATTGCATGTTCTCACAAAGACTTCAAGTTTGATTTTCCTTAACTAATTAACTCATGGAGAATTAATTAATTAATATTCAAATTGCTGGTAAGACCAAATTTGAATGTTATTTCCTATTTTAGACCAGGGACTGTCTAAAAATAGGAATCCAACTTGAACTGCTAAAAATAGATATTTTATTTTTAGCACTTCCATTTTTCATTCCTTGTTGCCCAATCTACCACTGATGCCCAAATTTCTATTTTTAGCATTTCTATTTTTAGCACTTCTATCTTTAGCAATTTCTTGTTGCCAATTTTCAACAACCTAGCTAGAAGGTGTGCCATCATCTTCACTAATGAAATGCAAGTAAAAGGAAATGAGCACTCTCTATGGAGTTTGCTTTGACATTATGGTTGAAATGGCTACTACATAGGCTTCTACCTTCTCTATTATGCTTTCAAATCCCACTCCTAGATGCTCTACTTCACTATGGAATAATCACAATGTTAAAAGAATGGAACCCATTCTCTTCCTAGTAGCCCAATATTTTACGTAGCATGATAGTCATCTAAGGTTAGGGTTATTGCATGCCTTGACCCTAAATTAATGTTAGTGTTTAAAGCCTTCTAGATTCTTCTTTAATTTCCACACTTGAATAAGCCCACATATTTGAGTAATGGAGGCTAATGTGGCACCCACTTGATACCATGGTGGTCAATAAGGTAGGTCAACTTACGAGAGGCATAACTTCTTCATGTGTGCTTTGATTAAGGTGATGAGTTTCAACCCATTTGAAAATTATTGATGTGTATAACAACATCAAGGAGTTCAATCAAAGACATGTTCACAAAGTTTTGACAAAACAATGTGCCATTTGATATCTCAAACCAGTTCTAGAAGGCTCTAAACCCTAAATCTTTAAACTAGGCCCTTCCTGTGAATTACTCCAATTTTTGCACCTAGAAATACTAAAATGGATGAAAAATTATATTTTGATCCACTATAGATCATGAATGTTCCATCACCAACAATGTCTTCCTCAGGTAAATTTTGAATGGAAACATGAGGCTCCCTTTCATGTGATTGATCTTCCATAGGGGATGAGGGAGATGCTTCAACAACAATTATTTCTTCACTTTTCCTGTCCTACTATCCTCAAAATAATTCTCATAATTTCCTTCTCCATAATGTGGAATCCAATTCTTAAAAAATACTCTTATAAAATATGCAAGTGAAAAAACTTATTCCATACAAGTCTAATGCCTCATCTTCAAGAGTATATGCAAAATTCATTATCCTAACATTATCATCAAAAATATAAATATTTGTCATAACTTCAATCAATGATCTAACATGTAATAAAACTAAATAATGATATCAAAGAACTAATCTAATGGAATCAAACAAATCTGAATTATAACCTTCATTTGGAAATCCCAGAATGCCCATGATATCAAATGGAGCATAAAAAGCATCCAACCATGGAGTTAATGCCACAACTCATCACGTCTATATCTTCAAATATAATAATGAAATCTACAAAAAAATATCTTCATACTTAATGAAAAATAAAATGGATTCACCTAACCCCGAGGGTTAGCTCAATTGGTCAAGTTCTTGTTGCTAAAGCACCTTGCTAATGGGAGGTCACAATGTCAATTCTCCTCGATGCCCTCAGAGTTATGATTTTCTAATAAGCCAACGAGATGTGATCCCTTTAGGTGGATTTGCCCATATTTTTCCTCAGGAAAAAGAAAATGGAGTCACCAAGATGAATCTTCAATGCATTCATAATGTTAGATTGATTCACCTTACAAACAACAAGGTCCAAAAATATACAAGGAACAAGGGATTCATACCTCAAATGGAGTCACCAAGATGAGAATATGATATTTAGATAAACACCATCATCAAAGAATATAATTTATATATAAATATCTCCAGGAAAATGGAATTTATCCCTAGTTGTGGAATCAAAATGATACAATAAAATCTAGCACCCTCTTGAAGCCCCGAAAATCAGGTCTACAACAATGGGGATACCCACCCGGTCCGGACCTTGAAAGCAACTCCTTTTCCGTTTGGGATGGTGGGTCTCACTGGGGATAATGGGACCAATTTCCCAATTTTTTTTTGATGATGCTAAGAGATGATGTTTTCCTTTCTAAATTTTCTAAATAAAATGCTTTTAATCTAAATCTAATCTAAAACGTGCAATCTTATTCTAATGAATGGAAACATCTAATTCTAAAAACTATACCGGGATTAACTCTTCACTTATGCGATCTAAAATAGTTTCTAACAACAATTGCTAATAAAGACCATTCAATTGCTACAAGAAAAGAATTCATTAAAAGTGAATTGTTTCATATAAAAAATTAGCCGAAACAATTGTGAGAAGCATATCACATACTAAGTTATTCATACATTAAGCATAAACAGAATAGTCACCACCATACGAAAGTGCCAAATGATAACTTAAACATTCAAGATTTCATATATAAACAACTTAACATAACATATTACTTGACACATAAGCAGAAATCATTAAGAGATAAAAATACCCTTGATAACAAGTCCTACTCATGAGCTTTAGCAATATAGATTTATCTTCTCATAATTCAATATCTACTAAGAGTACAGAAGTGCATTTCAGTAGTAGACATCAAACACAAATATCAATAAATCTCGTTCCATTCATTCATCAAAACCTCCTTAGAGGGTGTAGAAATGCATGTTCTGAAGAAATGTTTTTAACAAATTTCTGGACCCGTTCCATTCATTCATGAAAACCTCCTTAAAGGGTGCAAAAGCGCATGTTCTCAAGAAATGTTTTTGACAAATTTCTAGACCCCTCTCTAAATGCATGAGAGGGGTTTAAATACTACTAACTAAAAACTAAAAAGAGTTTATTACAAAAATATAGGAGGAGGTTTAAATTACCATCCTCATCTAAGGCAAAAATAAATCAAAAATAAAAATAAAACTATATTTGAAAATTAACTATGCATCTATTCTCTGAGATCACAAGCATTCAACATCGGCTTCAGGAGCGTCGGTTGGCCGACCTCCGATTTTAGTTGTGCTGTGAAAATAGAATCAGCAAGCATTGGCACTATCCTTTTGGCGGAATTTGTAAGGCATTTCAGAGTCATACATTGACTGTGCGGTTTAACCAAGTATTGCCATTAAGTGTCCCAATTCAGCTTGGTTAACTTCTTGATTGATTCTGCCTTTTCTTCAGCTTTCCGTCTCCAGCTTATTTGAGTTGCTGTGCTTTTGGGAGAAATCCTGGAGTGGTTTATGATATCAGGTTTGCTCTATGCATATTTTCATTGACACAATCAATGACATTGCTCGCTGCTATCGCTGCTTCTTCCACTGCCTGTTCTACCTTTTTGATTTGTGCATCCCACTTATTGAACAACATTTCTTTGTGGGATTCATTGATCTTTAGTAACCCTACTCTCTTGCCTTCCTCTGATTCCTACCAATTCAAATAATCAAAAATTGTCTTATCAATTAAATCATAATTGAGTCGCAAATCCACGACTTGACTTGTGATTTTGTCGCTCATCTCGCAATGGAAGCTCCATTGCGATATTCTTTGACAGAGTGCCTCTTTCTATTGCAAGAGTTGGTCATTCAAGGCAAGGGCTTCTGAGACAAATTATGTGACTTTGGGGTCATCTTTATGCATTTTTAACATGGCCTGTATTTGATGTTCCTTTTCGGCCAAACTGCTTTGATACCCCAACTGCATCTGTTGAAAGTCCTGTTGTAATTTTTCCAATTTTTCTTTCGCTTCTCGGTTAGCACTAGCCTGCTGTAATTGTTGCTGCAAAAATAGGATTTTTTCTTCTTTATCCTTAAGCAATAGCTGTACTTCAGACACTTTATCAATAGTAGCAGAAGCATAGGCTCCTGAGATCTGGGATAACTTAGTCAAATTTTCTATAGGATCAGTGGTAGGGTCTCGCCAAAGCACATCTAACTGTTCTGCCTCAGGTGAGAGCACATTGTCTAATTTTCATTTTTTTCTTTGTCTTCTTACCACTTCTTTATGCTACATACTGTAAAATACATCTAATGGAGGGATATCCTCTATCTTCAACATGATTTCAGATGATGGGGCTATGGAAATGTGCTCCATTTCTAGAGAATTGACAACTGTTTCAATGACCATTTCTGTCATTGTCCGTGCTATATTCTCAGGGGACTCCATGTTTTTCTCCTCGGTATTGATCAATCCATTAAATGTTTCCCACTCTTTCTCTAACTCAGTTCTTACTGGCTTTGTTGGCTGGATGAGGGGAGCTGGAAAATTCACCTGTGTTGGCGACAAAACTTGTTTTTCTAGGATCTCTTTAGATTAGGAAATATCCCTGACTGACATTTCACTTTTATTATGGTCACTCTCTGACTGTTTAGACCTTTCTGGTGATTCTTTTCTAGACTTAGACTTGGACTTGTTTGTCCCCGAGCTTCCACTTATACTGATGTTGGGAGTGGGCTCCCTTATCAGTTCTAAGGGCAACTTGTCCAAGGGGAGGTTTGCTAATCTTCGTTCTCTGTAGAGTTTGAACTCTTGGAATTCCGTTGGGCCAAATTGGATTTGGGCCATGTGAAAAATGTCTTTAAGTGTGCTCTTCTGTTGGAAGATGTCGTCAAAGAGATCATCTTCTTTAGTGAATACCTTTATTTTAACAACCGTAGTAAAAAAAATTATTACATCAAAGGGATCAAACTGTCTCCCTGGAAATTTAAATAGTCGTAGACTCAACATGTTGTCTATTTCTTTGAAAGCATGACCTAAATCAAATAGAAAAAAGGCCCCACAAGCCACAGGGAATGCGACCAAATTGCCTTTTTCTTGTCTTTTAATTATTTGCTCATTCCTCCAACCCCACAGGTTTGGTAGGCTATTTCACGGGCCATTAACTTATCACGAACATACAAGGGAAGTACATGAGGGATGCAATGCTTCCAAATAATCTGATATAAGTGAAAAACTCTTCTCCGAACCATCTTCCGATAGGGAGAATATCAATTTCAACTTCGGGGGAAAATCTCGGGGCGTATTTATTATACAACATTCTGTGAAGGGGTAACACAACTCCATGGCAAATTCTATAAAAATATGGGGTAAACTTAGAATCCCACAATTCCTTATGGTAGACTTGAATGGGTAAGGGATTCTGTATAGTCCATTCCTAACCCATGAGAGGAAATCTATAAATAGAACAGATTGCATCCATGACATAAGCAACTAAAAAGAAAAAAGGATAAATCCTCTGAGAGGGATTTCTTTTAGAATGATAATTCCAAATAGCCGAGGCTAAGTTATCAGACAATATCTGGGCCCAATCCATAATAGTGGCATTGGTGGCCGCATCTTATAGGGGTAGCCACTCGGATGAAAACTTTTTGATATCAAGCCTTCCAAATAGCCTACATAGCATTTCAGCAGCAAAACAATATGGAGAGGAGAGGGAACCAGTACATACATACCATATTTTTCCTTTTTTAATGGCTCTTCCTTCGCTGACCATTTTTTCGTGCATTCCACCAAATCTTCATTCTCTTTGGCGAATTTCTCCATGAACTGTTTGTTGTAGCTAGCCTGCAACTCTGGTAAATGATACATAAGTCTTAAATCTTTTGGGGTAAATGACCCAATAAGCTCCTGGTTCCAAGACATGAATTTCCTATCTGTTATATCAGCAACCGAAGCTTTTCACTTCTTTCCCATTATGTTTTTCACACTGCTCTGTATATTGTTCTGCTTGCTGCTCCTGCAAGTTCACAAGTAAGGAATTAATAATGGTAAGTGATAAGGTGATGGGAAATCTCTTTGATTTCGAAATCATATCAAATATATCACCCTACGTGAAACAACCTTTCGCTAAATCTTTTCTCATAAATGACCATCAATAAACCACTGAGTTAACATTAATGCCCATAAGTCGATATTGGATTACGAGAAATATTTTATTGAACAATGAGCCTTGTTGATCTGCGATAAAACGATTTTGCGATTTGCTTTGCAAAATCTCAAATCGCAATATCACTAATCTTTTTTAGTTAACAATCATTTATTTCTTTATGTGACTGTGAGATGCTTTATTGCATATCGCAGGATTGGGATGTTTTATCTTAGGTGGTGCTTGTAACATATGAAATTATGTGATGAATCTGTAAGGCGTGTGATCTCGCATCATCACGTTTTTGCAATTCCAAAAGTTTGTTTATATGATATCCTGCTTTACCCTTTTGCGATGCGGTGTTTACTGTTAAGAGAATGATTTTATTTGAAACTTATCATAATGCTTAAGATTTTGGGTTTTGCGGATGTTTTTCCTAAGATTATGATAGTGTGTTTTATTAAAAGGGAATTGAAAGTGCTAGTTTTTCTTTTTAGAAGGTTCCCCATTTATTTAGTTTTATTACTAATACTAAATAAAAAGGGGGGCTATTGCTGGCCACAACAATTGGCGATTAACTAGGAAGAACCAGTTATCTCTGATTATCTTTTGAATTTTCTAAAACTTCCAAAACAGAAAAGTTTTCTGGAAAATCAAACTTTATTATAGAAATATAAAGTGCATCATGCTTTTAACCATTAATGATAATTTGTTTCTTCCATTCCAATTCTGATTATTTTCTTCCTAGAGCTAGTCATTGCATTTACATCAGCCACTACTTGGTTTATAAAGATAAAAACAAGTACATCTCTGTAGATCATTGTTAAGTATGCTCATTTGTCATAGGTAGAGCCTCTGTTGCTAGCAAGTGTTCATAGCCTCGACAGGATTACCTGTTACCCAACAATGATCCTTTATCCTACTTCGAGAAATATATAATTTTCAAAGATAAATACATATCTACACTTCTTTCTTTTGTTTTCATTTAATTCTTAAAGAGAAATGTCTTGGTTTGGTGGCCAAACTTTTTGACAGTGCCATTCACTTGATTTATAACTTTGTTGAACAAGTTGGCTCATGACGAGACCCCTTGTCTTTTGATTGCAACAATCTTGAGTCATTTCCCTGTTTATACAATCAAAAAACAAAATTTAAAAGAAACACTAATATTTCTCGTGAAATCCAAAGGTAACCATTTACAACCTGTTTTATTATCAAAATAAAGCTATAAACAATAATTTACAAAAATAGAAGAGGTCATCTTCTATGGAAAGTATTTTTTAAGGATATTTCCATTAACAAGTAAAGATTCTCTTTTCCCTGCTAAATCTTGCAACATGAAAGTCGATGGACCTATAATTTCAACAATTTGGAATGGTCCAAGCCACATTCGTTGGAATTTAGAATGTTTGCCTTTTTCTTTGTGAGCCTTATCCCATTTCAATACTAAATCTCCAATTTGAAAATCCTTCCTAGATACCATGTTTGAATCGAAGGAAGCCTTTACTAATGCTTGATGATGAACATGTGTAATTTTAGCCTGTTCTCGTTGCTCTTGTAGCTTAAGGATCTGCAATTGTCTTAGTTGTAAAGATGAAGATGGTGTTTCCTCAATAAATTGAACTAAGACTAAAGAAGGAATTGCTAGATGAGTTGGGAGAACTAATTATTTCCCATAAACTAAATTAAAGGGAGAAGTGCCAATGGAAGCCTTTTGAGTTATTCGGTCTGCCCAAAGAGCATACATCAAAGATTTGTGCCAATTTTTATGATTCTGATCAATAGTTCGCTTAATGATTCTTGTTACGCAGTAATTTGTCACCGTTGGTCACCGTCCTTGTTACCCCCGCTGTCACACATTGGAGGACACATTTACGGACCTGTGACCAGTGACACAACTTGAAAACACTTGCATTGAGGTCTCCTACGTATGAACTTCAATATCCCTGAAGACACCCTTTGAAGATTAACCTTAGAAAATGCCCTTTTTCCATTAGCGCGGGTCCACAGTGTCTAACCCGCGCCAATGGCTCAGTTCCTACAAAGAGGGTGCGCCCATAAACGCGTTGTCACAGAACAAAGCCCGCGCCACACAAAATTAGTCATGATTTTTGGCCAACGTGCACTGAAGTATTTTTTCCTCCATTACTCATGCAGTTCCCTGAGGAAAAATCCCATGGATACGATCGAGTGTCGTCTTTTTCATCCATGAAAAATCAGTCCAAAGGCTATTCTGGGACAATACCAAGTCTTCAGTAAGTGTCCGGATACGACGAATACTTTCTCCTCTGCCATCTATAAATCACTGTCATTCTACATTGAAAGGGAGTTTTTTGGAAAGCTAGAGTCAGAGTGTTGAAGTTTTGAGCTAAAGTAAGCTGAGATTATGTTAGATTGATAGTAAGAGCTGAGAGAGAAGTTATGCTGCCGAAATTCTGAGAGAGGAAGTGGCTTTGCAAGGCATGCCAAACTGTTGACCCAGTTGGAGGAGA
>APFE031207038.1:41195-89046 GCA_000404065.3 Pinus taeda | reverse complement strand
GTATTAATATAATTATATTGAGTGTTATGTTAATATAATAAAACTATATTAGGATAAATTAAAGATGATAGAGAAGACTTGCTTTTAAGTTGGGTTGTATAATTTGAATGTTTTGAAGCATAATTGTTCTTTGGGGAGGTGATGAGCCTCTTGTTTAGCTCCTAACATTGCAATTCAACCATCATAACATTCACTTTTATAGTCAAGTCATTATATATACTTCAATATAACAAACTTTATGAATACACAAGGTATCATTTACCAAGGAGTGGGGTTTTGATTCTCATATTTGTTGTTGCTTGTGCTCCCTTACTGTCACCCGCATCCATGTGTAAAGGATAATGTGTCATGATAGAATGTTGATGACTCACTGGTTGACCTCTCAACCTACTCCTTGGGTACTCTTCTTCCCCATAGACCATTGAGTTGTAATGTGGTTGTAAGTAGAAAAGGAAATAATAGCCGATGGAGGAAAACACTCCTAGCTCAAGAGCTCCCTCTCTTATCACCTTCACCTCACTAAAGTCACTATAGTCTTTGTAGTCAGAGGCCATAACATTATATTGTCCTTCCAACAATAGGGCCCAAAAATATCCCTTCGCCCATAGCTTGCTCCTTATTTTAAAGGAGGCTTCATTGGGGATACTTGGCACTTCATGCAAAATAACTATTTTTATTAATTTAAAAGTTTGATTATTCGCCCACCTATGTGTCACCCTCTGATCAAGGCTCTCTTAATTTCTTTTACTTAAATTTTTAGTCAAAAATAATATTTTCCCTCACCCTAACATGACTCCCTATTTATTCTCCTAGCTATCTTTTGATCCCCCTTTTATATGCCTTAATTTGTGTTCATTACTCAAGTGAACTGATAGGTCTTATATTTGGTCCCCTAACTACATCCTAGTTTAACTCAAATTGACTCTTAGATGGATATCCTTGTGTTGGCTCTTGACACATAAAGGTTTTCTAAATTTTCTCTAATTTAATTTATTAATCTTTATTTTCATTCTCCACCCTCTCTTCTTAATAAGACTAGACTATTCTAAGAGTAATGTTCCTAATTAAATCTATGCCCCTTTCTCCCCTTTGCTTATTAAAACCTTATGTACTTGGGAGTTACTTTATATGCACATTCTTTGCGTAAGGTTTTCCAAATGTGGGAAGGGTAGAGTTCTTAATTGCTCCAATTTTTTATTTCTTCCTAATCCCCCTTTACCCCAAGATTTACTCTTGATTTAGTTTACTTGGTTTTAAAACGACACTTACTTCATTATGTGAATTAGTATGATTGCCTTATCTTAATTATATTTCAGTGGTTTCTTTTTAATGCAAGGTTTCCAATTCGGTCGTGCCCTTCAAGAACTTCCCTTTGAAGTTCCAAGGGTGTCACATCAATTAGTTATTTCTTGATGCCAATGGTGCCAAGTCTGTCGTTCCGTTCAAGAACTTTCCTTTGAAGTTCCAAGGGTTCCATGTTGCTTTCCCTTCAAACATCCAATGACATATGACAAAATCAAAATTACTAAATATATCACCACATGTCATCTCATTAGATACAACAATATCTTTGACTACTGACGATTCATCTACGTAATCATAAATGTGTGATGGTGATATGGTTATCGGTATAATTTATTCTTTAACATCATTTACTTTACAAACTTTATAAACAATACCCTTAGGATAATCAAAAGAAAAGAAATTAGATTTATCATTATTGGTTAAACTATTAGATTTTTCAAGGTTTTCATGACATTCAACACTAGATGTTACACCTAGTCCATCTGAACTTTCATTTGGTAAACCAAGAGAGGGTAAGAATTTTTTGTGAGAACCGTCATCTTGCCACCTCACTATTCCATCATTAATATAAGATTCATCTTCCTAAAATCCTGAATGAGAATCATCACAATGTTCATCTTGTAAAAAAAAATTATTTTCCAACAAACGAATTAGAGGGATACATAGTTACATAATGTTCATAAAAAATGGTATGAAAATATTTTAAGATAAAATATCCATAGAAGGGAGTTTCCTATACCACTGTGAAGATCTACCTTCCAATGACATGATGAATAATTTCATCTGTATGTCCTCATGTTCGACCCCCATCCTAGGAAGGGAATCATGGAATAGGAGTAGGTGGTCAATCTTATCATTGTCTTCATCTTCACAAAAACAGGGTAGGTAGGTATCCCATATGTCTATATTTGGTAACTCATTTGGAAATACTGTAATCTGAGAAAAATACAAAGGAGAAAAATGTGGCGCAATCCAAAAAATAGCCATTAGTAATTATCAATCAAGAAGTCGCCAAGTGAACAAATAAACAAGAAAGATATACACTTGAAATACTTTTATGGGGCTTGATGTTATGACCTTGTTCACCAATAGGTCATAAACCTAACCATTCAATCCGTTACCAAGGAAAACGAAAATTAATCTCCGTTTGTCGGCAATGGCACAAAAAAATGTTGGTGCTCAAATCGTCCTAGTAATCGAGGACAACCTGAGACCACATCATTGTGCATCATAGATCCTCCTGTTCTAGGTGAAAAGGGTTGGCCTCCCTTTCACCACAGTGGGTATTTCGCGATGATAATCAAAATTGAATAGTCATTTTAAAATACTGTGAATTAAATAGATTTTCTAATTAAACAAATAAATAAGCAAGATTATTGAATAAAGAATGTTTTAAATAAAATAACGTTTTTTAGGAAAAAAAAAAGATGATAGGTACATCACTCACAAAAACTTATTAAATTAAAACTTCATTAAAGGAAAATGAGGTAAATTAATATCTATCATAATTCACAAGTAAGAGTGGAACCTTCAACTAACCGAACAAAGATTACATATGGTACATGTCTTTACAAGTGTAAAGCCCAAAAAAGATAGACTCATTGATGATCAACAAACAACAGGGTTAACAGAGTCCAAAACCTAACACACATAACCATAAAAGCCCCCTGGGCAATAAACCTAAGTGAGCAGACTACTGATCTCATTGCAATTCTTCTCGATCAATTCTTCCCGCTCTATCTCCCCAATTCCTATCCCTTCGTCTCCACTGCCAATCTAACTTTCAATCTAACGGTTTATACATTCTCCGATCAACCGTGATCCACCATCGCTCTTACCTTTAATCAGACGGATGAAAATCGCTCTGATCAACTGAGTTGCATGGTGATCCTGCACCGTAGATCAACACCCAATTGATCTGATGGTCCTCAACTTATCACTTTGGAAACTTGCGTGGTACTTACCCACTTTATGGATCCGATATAGATTAAAACATTGATCTATAAAGATTTCAGGTCCGCTCTTCGACTTAACCTCCGATCATTTTGAAACCCGATATCCATTCGATGTCAAAAACCATCAGATCATATGGCCTGTGGCCTTTCAACTAGCACACTATTTATCACATCCTCAACCCTCGTAGTTGACTATGATGTAAGCATTGATTGTGGGATCGATGCTTAGGATTTACTGCGGCACTTTAACCAGCTACAGTGCTTCCGCTTTGTCCTACTCCCACTAGTATTCCTTCTGCTCATTATTCATGATCTGGAAGTACTCTATGTCTTTGGCTGCCTGTCGATGACAACCTTCCCTTAATTTACCAGAGGGTATAGACTCCCAACCATACCAGATATAGTTTCCTTGCATAACACGCCTTCATTTTCCAGATGATCAGCTAATATATTGGCTTTTCTTTGCACATGAACAAAACTGATGGTTCTCAGGGTTCTCAAGTGGGAATGAATAAGATGAAAGACCTGCGAGTTCCTCCAGTGTTTCGACACTTTTCCAGGTGTCATTCCATTACACATTCTCTTCGCTACATTAATGACCAACTCTGAGTCAGCTTCAATGATGGCATTGTGTAAATTTAACTTAATCAGGATTTCCAGGCACTGTTATAAGGCCATGAGATCTGCCATGTTATCAGTGGCAGTCCCCAAATGACTGTGGAAAATATCCTTTATGCTCCCCTGCTCATCTCTTATAACTCCTCCAAATCCAGCCATCCCTGGGTTTCCCTTAGAGGCCCCGTCTATATTGATTTTCAAAAAACCAGAAAGGGGAGGCTGCCAGATATCTTACTAGCAGTTATTTTGCTCACACCCTTAACAGCGCCTAGGGGAACCAGAGAATGTAAACCCAACTTCCTCAGTATGCAAGCCTCCTGGGCCGTAGGGGTTGTCAGGAATTTTCCACATAAGGGCTCCTACTGTATCTTTGATCTGTCGTTGAATTTGGATAATGATAGTCTAGGTTGAGCCTTGAAAATATTGTCATTGTGTTCTTTCTAGACATCACAGATAATAATTATTTCACTACTTGAGAAGTCTTTCCTCCAATTATTCAGTGTATTGGTGATGCTGAGTCTGTCCCTGTTAGTTTGCCTGAAGACTGAGGCTACCCAATCCCACAAGGTAGAGGTGAAGGGGCAAAGGTTTAGTAAATGTTCCATCATTTCTTCCTCAAAGCCACATAGATGGCATTTGGATGGGCCAACAAATCCCCTTTTCAGAAAATTCTCCCATGTGATAATTTTCTTTTGGTGAACCAACCACATAAACAACTTGACTTTCATCCATTGCGAGTTCCTCCAAAGGTCATTCCAAACCTGGTCAGGGTTTGGATAATCAAAACCTAGAACCTTGCGTTTAGCTTCTTGAGGTTAAAGGTGCATTTGGTGTTTCGACCCCATCTCAGTTGGTCAGATGAGGCAGCCACTAAAATCTCCCTCTTCTCCAAGTCAAGATCAAGGGGATCCACTTGGGCTTTCAAAGGAATCTCTTCACTGTAACCAAGATTCTTCCACATTCTCCATTTGCCATTGTCCCTTACCTGATCCTAGAAGTCACTTACCATGAGTAAATCTTTGCCGTCAGTGTCATTTTGAGAGCGGTTAGTTCTTCTCTAAACAAATTTGGTTCCTACTGCCAGTTATCCTCCCAAAACGTGCAAGGTTTCCAGCTCTGATCTCCCAGAAACTATGCTGCTGGACAATGACTCTATTCTCCCAGGCAAGGTTCCAAATGGGGGAGCCCTTGATGAGCCCTGATATTCTGATATGATCCCTCTTCTGCCAATTATTTGCATATTTCTACTTCCAAAGCTTGACCCAAGGGGTTTCCAATTCCTTGAGCCACCTCCACCAAAGTTTGGCTCCCGATACTCTATTGAGGATTTCAGGGTCATGAAGCGCCAAACCACCATGGGCCTTAGGTTTGTATAGCTTGTCCCAAGCTAGCAAAGCCCACTTCTTTTTCTCTTTGCCCCAAAGAAAATCTCATTGAATACTCCTGATTTGTTGTATACCTCCTTTGGGAGTAGGAAGAGATGAAAACATGAAAATGGGTATAGCTTGTAGGATAGCCTTTGTAAGAACAAGACGCCCCGCCAAATTCAAAGACCTGCAGGTCCATTTCATGACTTTATCTTGAATTTTATTAGTTAGGGGCTCCCACACTCCCTTACTCAGAGGTTTGTCAATAAGAGGCATTCCAAGGTACTTGGAAGGTAACTGAGCCCTTTGAAACCCAAGAATTCTGGTGAGGTTCCTCTGAATAGCAATGTTAGTATTGAAACAAAAACCTTCGATTTATCAAGGCTTACCTCTGTACCAGCAACCAATGCAAAGTCGTCTAGGATTTGTTTGAAAGCTCTGGCTTCCTTGACTGTAGAATGCCTTGAAACATTGTATCATCCACAAATTGTTGATGAGTAGAGGCAGCCCTAGCCGGGGTAAGTTCCAGACCATGGATTCTTCCTTCAACATTTGCCATTTTGATCGCTTTGCCTAGTCCTTCCCATCATGAGAACAAAGAGGAAGGGGGAGAGCGGATCCCCTTGTCTGAGGCCCCTAAAGGGTATAAAGGTTCTAGAGGGAGATCCATTAAGAAGAATGAAGAAACTAGCCATGGATACAAGGGCGATAACCCATCTTTTCCAGTTGTGGTCGAAGCCATAAGCTCTTAGCACTTCCCTAATGTATGCCCAACTTAGCTTATCATAAGCTTTCACTAGGTCCAGTTGCATGATCATATCAACTTGCTTATTTCTCTTAAGAGAGTGTACTACCTCGTGAGCTTGTATGATGTTGTTGAGAATTTGTCTTCCTTCCACAAAACTAGTTTTCTCCTCTGAAACGAGAGCAAGAAGAAGAGGCTTGAGTCTGTTAGCGATCACTTTGGAAATAATTTTGTACACCACATTACGTAAGGCTATGGGTCTAAATCTATCCGGTGTCATAGCTTTTTCCTACTTTGGAATCAAAGCTATGAAAGAGGCATTAAGAGCTTTCAAAATAATTTTGGATCTCCTAGAGTCTTCCACAACCTCAAGGATATCGTGTTTGACTATTTTCCAACAAGCTTTGAAGAAATCCACATTGAACCCATCCGGACCAGGGGCTTTCCCATTTTGCATCTCATTGATAACTTCACTGACCTCCTCTTCATACACTGGCCTATTAAGATTGTGGTTATCTTCCCTATTTACAAGCTTAGGAATGAAATTTGTGAATTTGTTAATGAACCAAGATCTCTCGATGAGAGGCTCCTCTACTATGCTAAGGAAGTGTTGAACTAGGACATATTCTATATATTTGTGAGAGATGAGATCTTTCCCTTGAGAATCTTTAAGTTTAGAAATTCTATTGTGAGATCTGCGATCCATGGTTTATCTATGAAAAAAATTTGTGTTTCTTTCTCCTTCTCTAATCCACTGCGCCCTCGATTTCTGTCTCTAGAAAATCTCCTCTTGCATGCACCGATCTTCCCATTTGTTCTGTTAGCCTCCTACTCATAGCAAGTATTCATCTTTCATGATCGACATTTTTACATGCCAAATATGTCATACTTTGCATGCTGCAATGTTCCATATTTGCTACAGAAGCCAAGATGGTGCCCAGGTTCATTGAAAGTATATCAGAGGAAACAGATAGTGACAGAGGAGGTTCTGGATCCCCGCCTGCGTTAGATTTAGGTAATTTAGGGACTATAGATGCAGATGCAAGTGAAGAATATGTTGAAATTGTGAATTCTTTGACAGAGGAAGAACCCCATCAAAGCTCAGCAGATGCTTATCATAACAATCAGAAATGCACCAGTCAGGTTAATACTAAAGGAAGGATGGAATCGAAAGTGAATGAGTGCAATGGAGGCAATAATTATGACTTCGGGGACAAAGAATGTGAGAATACCGGAGAAAATCGCGTTGCCCAAGGCTGTAGTGGGAAATTCTCTGAAACAATTGAACGGACACGCAAAGATGAAAGTTCCATTCTCAATAGTGTTAAGAAGAGTGGACAAGAACAATTAGACCTTCTTTGTTCTTTTATAGATCATGGACAGAGAATGCTCAAAGACTGGAAAATTTTGGATCGCTACATCAGTGCTTCAGCCAAGGGTTTCGCCATCGGTGCAGGATTGAAAGGAGGTCTTGCTCTCTTTGGATTGTTGGTTGGCCTAAAGCATCGCTCGTCCTCAATTAGGACGGCGGGATTCAGGACAAATCGCGATGCAATGTCAGCAGCTTGGAAGGAAACACTTCGATATGGATTATTTCTTGGCACATTTGCTGGCACATTTGCTTCAGTAGATGAAGCTATTGTTGCTTTTGGAGGAAGTGCCAAAACTGCAAGGTGGCGAGCTCTTCTCGCTGGAGAATTTGATGGACCTTCAATGCTTCTTACAGGCTTGAATACACAACACACAAGCTTAGTTGTATATATTCTAATGCAAGCAATTGTCCTTGCATCACGATGCGGGATTAAAAGTAAAAAGTTTGGATCCTTGTGTAGGCCATTGACGTGGACACATGGAAGATATTTTTCTGATGTGCTTATCATCTTCCCAAATTTTGTCATCTTATATTTTGAATCAAGATAGCTTGCCTTCCTCGTACAGGTCTTTCCTGAATAAACATGGTGGAAAGGATGCCATGATCTTGAAAGGAGTAAAATAGATTGCGTGTTCCAATCCTTTGACAAGTTTGGCAGGGATAGAGAAATACTACAAGTCAAATGGTGTTTAGCTGAAATTAGTTCCCACGATGAAAATGCCATGCTCAATTGTGCATGGAAACCAATCTTGTGCTACCCATGCCATTTCTTTCTTTGTTCAGGCTTATGCAAGGGCATTACCAGTATATCTTCCAGTGTATTTCATCCCAGCTCTCATTGTTCATAGGCAAGGACTTTTGAAAACACCTTATACCATCTTGGGCAAAGGGTTGTTTGGCACTGCAAGATCAAGCTTGTTTCTCTCTGTATATTGTACTTCAGCTTGGATATGGACATGCTTATTATTCCAAATAGTAAGATCGTGTGATATTCCAACCCTTGCTGCTGGCACTTTTCCAGCTGGCCTTGCATTATTGATTGAGAAAAAGATCTGAAGAATGGAAATAGCTCAATATTTCTTTGCTCATGCCCTCGAAAGCTTTTCAACTGCTATTGTAGATGCAGGCTTGCTACCCCATGCAAAGAAATTGAAAAGAGTGGATGTTGTTGTATTTAGTTTATCAACAAATGTTATCATGCATTGTTATGCACAGGAAAGGGACGTCTTTCGCTCAAAGTACTTAAATGTACTTGACTGGGTCTTTGGCATTCCACATGCAACTGAAGGTTCCTTGGGGCAAGTCAATATCAGTACCCCGCGAAAAGCAGAATAAGGATTTGATCAATCGTAAGTTCTGGTGTATCACAATAAGCCCATCAAAAGAGAGCCAAGAACGTCGTTGATGACACGCCTTATACAAGGAAAGCTTTAAACGAACGTCAATGCATTGCTAATTCAACTACAAAGATCCGTCTTAAAGCCACTTAGCAGTAACATAACCGCCTAAAGAAGCAGTTCAAGTGATTTAAAGCCTAGATATTTTATATGCTACAGTCTTCGTTGTCCGCCCATTTTTCATGAATTTTACATTTAAAGTGATGTTTCGCTTTATAAGAGGAAAAGGGTCATTCTTCATATTTTCAATTCGGCGGCTGAGCGTGCTCCTTCCCCAAAGTATCATGATCATTTATCAGCCATTCTGGGATCGCTCCAGGCCCAAATTGCCCCAAATAGCGTGTTTTTTCCTCAGCAAGCCATCAATGCCCGATCTCCGCCATTTTGCATTGATTCATCACTTTTTGCCAGTGTTTTTATCGGCCAAGCGTCGATAGCTTTCCAAAGGCAGCGGAATGCCCAACAACGTTTCTTTTATGCCAAATGTGGCAGGCATGGGCGATTTTGCAGCAGCAAAGTGTATCAGTGGGAGAAAAGCGGCCTGATTCAGTTTAAAGAGTATCAGAGCGCCGAAAAGAGTATCAGATAAAAGAAATATCAATACAGCAGTTATGACGCAAGAGCCCGAAAAGGTCAAAGAGTATCACCAGAACATAATCAAAGCCATTAAAGGCGATTCATATCAGATTTTGAGAGAATCAGTGCCACCTAAGGCCAGCAGAACCGCCCAAGGGAAGTAGCTCAAGAGTTTAAAGGCTCAGTTATTGTAGAACACTGCACCAAGCCACATAAGAGTAGCGCTGCAGAGCCCAAGGTGCAGTTATGGCTAATTGGCCAGCGTAGAGCTCCAAAGGACCCTTACTTAACTCAATTTTTGATGTTGCTGCCTCCAGCAAAGCTTAAATAGATATTTTGTGCATTTATTTCAGTACAAATTAGGTTAGAAGCAGTTACTCCATCAGATCTATCTGAGATTTGTTTATTATAGATATTTTTCCTATTTAAACGACCTTGTTTGTTGTTCAAAGTGTGGGGTGGCTGGTTGATAATCTCATTTGAGACTTGCACTGTAAACCTGAGAGTTTCTACGATCAAAGATGGCTGGAACATTTGGATTATGAACTGTCTGTTGTGGATTTGATTGCTGAAGAGCTAATTACCGGATTCCCGTGCTTCTTCATGGCTCAATAAGTCTTTCTTGCCTCTGTTTTCAGTTTTAATGTGTTTATATCACCCTTGTGTCATGATCTAAATAACAGAAAAGAAGAATAGCTCAGAATTCGCTTAACAACACTCTATGCTCAATTCCTGTTATTTCTCTATGTTCTCTTTTGAATTAGCTATGAATATGAATACCTCTTGGCTCATATTTACACTAGTTCGTTCATATATGAATATTGTTTAGGAATTCTTGATTGCTCCTATATAATGTTCACTCACCTTCCCTCTGTTAGCGTGATGAAAGCTACTTAATTGCCTTTCATTCCCTAACCTCCATTTCATCTCATTACCAGCTTGAATATTGGTCCATGTGTAGCTATCCTGCTCTGCATTCCTCTTCTGTCAAAGAAAACACACCCTTCAGTTCACATTCATTGACTCCATGCCCAATGGTTTGAACTTCTTACACTTTGCATTTCAACTCTGCTTGAATAGATCAACCATCCCACCAAACTAAATCAAAACCCATGTACATCATAACTAGCCTAAAAACACCCTAAACAAAGCTAAATTGCGAAGAGAGAGCCCTCTCTGATTGCAGGTAGGCTAGGACCCGCAGTCCAAAGATTGGTTTGGTGTTGCCTCGGTCGTATCCCTTAAGGAGCCAAGGGACAACCTGAGTGGTAACACGTTCTAAAGAGAGTCAGCCTGAATTTTATGTTCCTCGGTAAAACCCTCTGTGATGTTGATATGATTAATCTCCTGTAGTTTTTGCTCAACTTCTTTTTTGGTTTTAAAAATATTTCCAAACTCTTGTTTTTTCCAATCTTTAAGCCTAGATTTAATGTGTTTGAGTCTCCGCTGCAGCATGAACATTTTAGTGCCTTGAACGGACCTATCTTCCATCCACCATTTGTCAATATTGCTGGTGAAATTAGGGTGAGAGAGCTAAATATTTTCAAACCTAAAAGGTATGTTCCTCAATGTACCCATAAAAGTGGCTTCTAGCTAGACAGGCCAGTGGTCTGAGCCTCCGAAGGAAAGGATTAAAGTGACATATCAAGGCCTGTGATAAGGAGGTCCTTTGAGATTATGAATCTGTCTAATTTAGAGGCGACTTGAGAAGCCCCTCCCCTCTTATTATTCCAAGTAAAAATTCCATTTATTGTTTCTGTATCCACTAGCCCCATGTTATTCATGAAGTTCTGGAAGGCAAGGGAGTCCTTGGTGAGTTTTCTGGTCCTGCCTTTTTCCTCTGTAAGAGATCTGATCATGTTGAAATCCCCTGCCAAAATCCAGGGCATATCAAGATATCTCTCCCTCAGTTCCTCAAGCGAGGTGAGAAGCTTTAGTTTGTCTTCTAGTTTTTGAGGAGCATAGACATTAGTGATCATGTACATCTCCTTATCCCCCAAAGGTTGAATCACCATCAATAGATAATTCCTAGAAGCTTCAACATCCAGGATTCCAATTTTTTGAGTATCCCATAGAGTGAGAATCCCACCCACCGAGTTATCCACTTTAACCTCTAGATACTCATACTTGATTAACCATTTGCTATGTATCTCTCTGATCTTGTCCATCAAACATTTTGTTTCCTGAATAAAAACCATATCTGATTTTTCTTCTTTTATTCTAGTACTAAGATTTCTTTGTTTCCTTTTACTTCCTAGACCCCTAATGTTCCAGGTTGTAAGATTCATTAAGAAAGGTTTGTAAATGAGTAATTGGTAAGATCCCTCATATTACCTAAGTTAAATATAAGTTTCCCACATTCAGACAACAACTCATTCTATTTTTTCCTTCCTCTTTTCCTTCCCAGGTTTCTTGAAGAAAGAATTGATGTATCTTCCATCGTTTTCACTCCCCTATTCTCCTAGATGTCATGGTTTATTTTGACTCCATAACACTTTGTTTGTGATCTCTAGAGGAAGAGTTGTTGAACCTTGCAAACTCCTCCTTTGGTAGAGAGTCTACCCCTTTGGTGATTCCTTGCTCCAGAAACTTTTTAAGATCTAAATTCTCCCTCTCTAGAATCTCCTGCAGTTCATGGTCTTCCATTCCTACCTCACTTGGGGTTATCTCATTGTCCCTGCTGAGTTCCATCATGCTTGGCAAATCATCCATTTGTTTGTTGTTTTTTGGTATATCCTCGATATCAACATCCCTTTCCTTCTCAGTGGGAATATTCTCCGCTTCCTAGTCCATCCCATCGTTTTCAACTTCTTCTTATAAAATCTTGAAACTATTATGGTTCAGTTGTCCGTCTTCAGTAATTTTCTTTTGGTACTGCTTGCTTCCTTTCCCTTTACCCCCAACCTTAGTAAAACCTTCATGATCCTTGTCTGTAGTGGCTTTCATATTTCTCTCCAGCTTGTTCATTGGGTAGTCCCTGTATGAGTGACCGTGTTCATGGCACTTACGACACCTAAATGGGACGTGTTCATAGTCCACCACCTGCACCCATTCCTCATCATACACTTCTAAAATGATTTCATCCAGAAGTGCGAAGGAAGTGTATTTTTGTCTCAAAGTAGCATTTGAGATCTTTATAAAATTCCCTAGTCTATTGCCGATAGCCTTTAGAGACTCTGACAGGAAATAATCTAAAGGGAGGGAGTAGAGTCTTATCCATACTGGCACTGAGGTGAAAGTATCTCGTTCTGGGACGAAGTTCATTACCCATGGTCTCATGTAAAGGCCTACAGAAGCATAAAAATAGCGTCTTGCCTCGAATACTCTGTTTTTATCCTCTAAGCTTGTAAACACCATCGTGAAGAAGCCCTTGATCCCAAGGTGAAGGTCAATTTTCCCTTTTGGTTTCCAGTGGTTCCCGATCCGTGCTTGTAAGGCCTTCTCCGTTGGCCAAATCCCCATAAATTTGTAGATAACAGCATATTCCGCCATGTGTTCTCTGTGCACATGCGGCGCTGGGTCACTTAAACAACTTGAGGAATGGTAGTTGACGTGGGTTTACAGGCCCAGTATGTACTTGGGGGAGCAACTTTATGATTGCTATCCTCTGTTCTCTTCTCCTTGCTAGCTTCCTCATGTTTCTCTTCCTATCCTTGAGGTCCAATGGTTTCCGTTTTTTATTTATTCTTAGCCTCTACTACTATCTCCATTGGTTTCTTGAAGTGATGCAATCCAACTCCCTTGCTTATGTCGGCAACCACTTGATTGTAGGAGGGAGCCGAACTCCTCCCTCCGTGCCCCACCATGGTGACCAACGACCAAACCCTAGAGCAAAACCCTAGTTCAGATTTGTAGAGCTCTCTTGCCTCATCAAAAGTCCATAAAAGAGAAATCCATAATTCACAAAAGTTAGCGAGAAATAAAAATTAAAATTAAAGAAAAGAGAGAAATTAAAACACTCATGTTAAATACATCTAATTGAACTATGTGGTTTAAATAACATAACATGAAGTATTATTATTATTTAACTTGCATAGTAGTTAGAATAAATTAATTTAATAAATTCAAATAATAAATATTGGAGACTTGTTAAATTAAATGCAATGTGTGAAACATTAGACAATATGAACAAGGCAAATAAAGCCTAATAATTTCACACTTTCCAATGAGGGAAAATAGTGAAAAAGAGAATAAAATAAAAAAAAGAAATAAAATTTAAAGAACTGGTTTTTATGATGTTTGAATTTATGGTGCACGTAACTCTAAATATCATGTATTCATGGAATTAAACCTGCAACCAACAAACTCAAAATATGATTTTAACACCCTAGATATCAGGTATTCCAAAATATTTAAAATCATTTAATATATTCAAGAATAATGCATAATCAAGTTAAGCCACCAGTCTGGAACAATGACCAGTGCATAAAACTTATTAAAACCGAACACAACGAAAAAAAATAAAAATTATAATATTATTAATAAAACCTCCATGTCACAATGAAGGAGACCATTTGCAACATATACAAGATGGTTGTAATAGTTAAAGTCTTCTTCCTCAGAGCTATCATCCTCCAACCTATCAAAAATCTCTCTAAGCAATCTTTTAAATGTTTGGAAGTTCATTTCATTTTAGTTCTGGTAACTTCACGAATGAAATTATATTAATCATAATTATTTTGACTAAATGTAATACATATTTCATCATTTAAATAAATTCTCACTCAAATCCTTCACGTTAAAGATTATTTAAATAATATCTTCTGCATTAAAAGAAAATATATAACTTCATTCTCAAATATAAACATTATAATAAATGAAATTAAAATATAACTCACTCTTTCATAATGTTCTCCTCATAATATTATTTCACGTACATTATTAATGAAATTTAATTTTTTACCTCAACTGAAAATTTCCCACTATATAAAACATTAGGTTATAAAATATGTATTTAGCGTGAATGCATTTTCCAAAAACGCAAGATAGAGTCCAAAATATTAAATGTATATTAAATTTAATATGGGTTTCCCTTTTAAATGTTGAATGCTTGTGTTTTCTTGAAACCTTCCATGAACTCTCAATGTTCCTCGCATGCTAAATTGATACATGCACAATTCCTTTACCCCGTGATTAAAAATAAAAAATTTGAATTTAAATGAATGAAATCTAAATTTATATATATCTAAAATTTTAATTCTAAATTCCAAATTTCTACTTTGCCATAGATTTTAAATATTCTAAACAATGAAGGCAATATAATCTTATATAAAATCTCAATAATATATTATTTTGATTTTCAAATAAAATTATATATTAATTATTATTTTTATTATATATTATATATAATAATATATTATTAATTTTAATATAATACATGTACTATATATAAGAATGTTAAAATATCTACTTATGTATTAAACTTCATTTGAAATCTTGAATACTCGTGTTATTCATCATCAGAAGCTTGGAGGAGAGAGAACCCTGGTCACAATGAAAACCAGATTAAATGTTGAGCGTTGAAGTTTGTGATCGAATGGTTGTCGGGTGAAAACTTGCGTGGAGGTTAACCATTGTGAAAGGCTTGATGGATCAGTATCCTGCACACGTCGGACAAAGTGCAAGGCGTTCATTGGAGTCGTTGAAGTTATGTGGGGAGCTTTAAAATCATCGCAATGAATATTTATTCATGTTAATGGGTTTTTAATAATACATTTCAAGTGGCAAGGACTTATGCCATTGATATTTAGTTAATATTGAGATAAGATAGGTGGGTTAATTAATTATTTTTAAAATTTTGTTATTTTATTATTTATTTTAATTTATATAATAATAATTGTATATAATTCCAAAGTAAGATTTAAATCTTTTATTAAATAATAGTTTTTTTTTTTACAAGTTACAATGATTATTATAAAGATATATTTTGATGCAGAGAAAATATAAAAATTTAAGGGAGCGATTTTTTAAGACGAGAATATGAGAGGAAGTCATATAGCGAGGGAGGCACAAGGAAAAACTGATAGAAGTAGTCAATATCTAACTTGGGTAAAATTGGTGACAACATTTGGCTCCAACTGGGGATGATGCTCCCCTGCAGAGGATTAAGAATGTAGATGAGAAGCCTTCGTATTGGGCATGAAGTCGACTTATGAGGAAAAATAAGACTCAAAAGACAAAAAGTAAGGCAATAGAAGGAAATATTTCGCATCTTAAAGTTATAGTCAATTAGTACCAAGAATGAAACAAGAATAAATGTGATGCCCCAGTATGTATAAATTAACAAGTTCAATGATTATTTACATACATAAGATGTTTGTTTATATATTAAGTTCATCAGGGTAGTTATGATAATGATTTTGGGCAGATGATCATAAATGATAAATGTATCACTTCATAAGAGAATTCAATACCATATACAAGTGATACATGCTTACAATTAATAATCAGGAAATGACACAAATCATAGTACTAATAAAGATTCATAAGAATGACTTTCATTTTGGAATAAGGTCTAAACTATGGAGATTAGTTGTAAGGTATTTGGTTCCCTTTTTGTTGCATGACATGAGTTTCCAAAATCAGATTCCACTCCACTGCCAGCGAATGTCCATAGCTCTAACGGAGTCATTGTTTAACCTAAAGGTAAGGATCTTTTTGAATTCTTGTTTTCTCTTCGTGTTAGAGGCCCTTCTTTCAATTTACTTGGAAAATGTTGAGATTGCAACAAGATGATGGAGCTTAGTGAAAAGAGTCGTCTTCACTAAGTGGGCCCACAGGCTATTTTTGGCGCAAGTCTATTTTTAGACATATGGATCATGTCTATGGATTGCAGGTTGTTGTTTATGGATGATTGATCAAGTTGGAAAAAATAGATGGACTTCTATATTTAGATCACAGCGGAGTGACTGCTCAGTCTAAATATAGAACAGTCAAATATTATTAGCTCATAATAATATTTAGACTATAAACTTTGTCTTATTCTCTTGGAGCACTTCAGGATGAGCTACGGATTTGGTACATGCAGATCCCAGAAGGAAATACGTGGTTACCTATGGGATGACTAATATTTGCATGCAGGACTTCAGTTAGAACTCAAGTGAGTTGAGTTTAGTGGACTGGAGGTGCAGTTGATGGAGTTTGTTCAGTTAGCTTTGTTAAACTGGTTGTATTTAGTCTAACTGGCGAATAGACTAGAGATGAGTTGGGTGAATTAGTTATTAATTAATTCACAAGTTATTAACTCATAATACAACTAATGAATACATCAGTTAGCTCAGTTGCATGTCAGTGCATGTTCAGTTCAGCAGGGATAGGTGTTAGAGAATCAGATTGCTATGAGTTGTGACTATAGTTGTGCATCAGATCTTGCACAATCAAGGGATTGAGTATGCCAATGAGTTTGCTCACGTATTTTCCCACATTGTATCTTGTGCTCACGTTATTTAGCCAAGGAAATACGTGGTTGCCTTGGAATTATCATCAGTTCTTGAGCAGGTATTGAGCAACGGAGGCAGGCAAGTAGCGAAGGAGATTTGAGCCAGTGATTGATTCAGATCTGAGCTGTATTGTGTGTAACAGAGGTGGAGATACTTGTGAGAAGTATTATGCTGTGTATAATGTTACATGACTCAATCATTAATATACCGATAGTTGGGGTTTTTAGCGAGATGCTTTCCCCGGGATACATACTGTGTTAATGTGTGAATGCTCTTGATGTTTTATTGTTATTGATGCTGCTATATTGATGATCAACGTAGAGGAGCTTATGTATTGTGTATGTTTTCCGCAATAGTACATGATCAGGATAATCTCTATTGAATATGTGTTAAATTATTCAAAATTTTTACAGATGGAAATAAATTCCAATCTAAGGGGATACATTAGGGGATAATACATATGTTTTTACCACTTTTTTCATAAGGATACCAAGCTCTAATTCCATGGATATATAAGCCCATTGATCTTAAATCGAATCGAGACACCTTTTGACATGGATGAAGGATATTTTTGTGAACGATATTGTCTTCTTTTTCTCCCTAGAAATAATGGTTTCCAAATTATTATCGATTGGAATCACTTTTCCTATCATGGATTTTCTAATTCCTATATAGTCCCTAATTGTGTTTAGAGATAGAATCATATCTTCCTTAGCTATGAGGATTCCTTACAATAAGGCATTAGCCTCTTCTTGGTTACTACTAGCTTGATATAGGCCCCATGCATATGAAGCTATAATATTTCCTCTAGAATCAAAGAGATCCCTCATCCATGCACTTGTCACCCTTATAAAAAATTCCTATTTTCATTAAGTATTCTAGGTACCAACGTTTTTTCACATTTTCATATACTTTTATTATTCTACCTATAGTATGTTGGTTCCCTTATTTGTCATGTTTTTTGGCATCTGCTTTAAGACATAATGTTCTAATCAATTTGTTGGACGAAGGTTATGCTAGTTCATCACACCTATGGAGCTCCCAGAATAAGTCAGTCAAAGGGTCGACTAACACCTGACTGATAGTCGAATGATCACTTAGCATAGTAGCTAACTAAGTAGTCGACTTATAGGACCAATAATTCAATGGTGAAAGGCATCAATTGAATCATCAAGTTGATGTGGACCACTGGATGGGCATCAAGATGTGAGTTGATAAGATAGCATGGGTTTGTTGGAAATAGTTATATCGATCAATGCTTATTTATGGACCAAATTATACACAATCCAAGGAAATTAGGTAGATTTGGAAGTTATAAGTGAAGGACATTATGGGTATAATATGCATGAATTTACTTCGAAATATTGATTTCAATTGTATTTCTCATTGTGAATTGTGATTTTTTGACCATAATTTATCATGCTTAAATGCTATAATGATGTCTCTAGACACCACTCATCATATTCGAGGATTATTTTATCTTTTGTATAATTTCTATTTAGACTCTGTTATCCATCATCTATTCTCAGTTCCCCTCATTCCTTGACATGGTACTAGAGATGATGATTTAAACCTAACCCCATTATTTGCAAATATTGTTGAGTCAAACCTTATAGTGATTGAATCTAGGTTGATTGATTTTTTGAGTGGAACTTAGTTTGAGAGATCATATCTATCGTGAATCTAAAGATGGCTTCCAAGGTTTATATTTTTATTCTAAATGGAAAAAATTGTGTTGTATGGGTACCATATATGGAAACATTTTTGAAGAGAAAAGGGATCTAGCAGTACAAAAAGACTGTTGTTCTATATTTGAAGGATGATCATATAAAGTCTGTTATCGATGGAAAGAAGGATGGTGTTGTTGGGGTCATCATGACCAACTTTCATATGAGGAGGATTGGCCACACTCAAGAGGTTTGGAAGAAGTCAAGCTTATTCTTTGATAAATTTGATGAAAGTTAGGCCATGCAGTTAGAAAAAGAATTTATCTCCCTTGATACCCATTCCTTTGAGAGAATTGAACACTATCTACCTCACGTGAAAGAGTTGCAATTGAAGTTGTGTGACTATGGAAAGAATTGTCCGAAGAAATATGGAAAACTTATTGAACTTGTCCTCATGAATTTAAGGAAACCTTATGATGTGTTATGTTCCTTGTTTTGCGAAAATTGGAGATCACATCAACAAGATGATAAGGATTACACCTTCGATACCTTCTATGATATATTTATCAAGGAAGAGTATAGGTTTCTTGTTGAATGAAATCTTAGTAGAAAGCATTGGGATCACCTACTCAAAGAAAATGGAAATTCGATGCAGAAGGAAAGTCAAAATCAACCTGAGTATCTCAAGCAGAAAACTCAAGGAAAATTAATGGTTTTGAATCATCCAAGAATCAAAAGAAGAAAACATGTCACTACTTTGCGAAGGAAGGACATGCAAAGAAAAGGAAGGACATGTCACAAGTCTATTATCCATTCTCCATTCTCAAATCTCCTCACCCTTGGAAAAAGCTCCTATTTTTATTAAGTATTTTAGGTACCAACTTTTTAGAAAAAATTTATGTCCTTTTTTTACTTCTACCTATAATATGTTGGTCCCCATATTTGTCATATTTTTTTGGCATTTACTTTAAGACGCTGAGTTCTAATCAACTGTTGTAAACCTACACAATAAGATATTCCTTTTGTTATTGCAAGAAATTTGTCTCAAATCTATAAAACAACAATATACTACCTTGTTCCCTTGCAACAATTATATTATAGAAAGTCACACTACACTAGATTATCTATTGAATAATGATAGAATATATAGGTTCATTAGCCTATGTTAGCAATTATGTTTATCACAATATTTTCTCTTTAAGGTGGAAGCTAATAAATTTGTTGTTTATTTATGGTCAACTAGAAGCTTCCTAATGAGGACTTAATTTCATATCATATATTTACCATGATAAAGTTGAAGCTGACCAATATTATTTGATTCCTCTCTATTTGTCTTGAGTGTATATTCTCTTTGGATTTGGTTCTCATTAGGCCAAATTATTAGTGTTACATATTCTAGGGATTTGATTCCCCTGTTTGTGTGTTAGATAATGTATTTTGGGATTCCTTTTCTCTCCAAATTCCCACCTACTGTTAGGGCTTATTTTACCTTCTAAATCCATACCAAGCATTCCAATGATCCTCAACCTTCCAACTCCTAGGATACCTATAACCCTATGCAAATTAGAAAATACCATGTTAACCCCTTAAAACTAGAAGCAATATATTAACTCTACTTTTAACTATTTTAAAACTCTTGACATGAATAGATATATGAAACTGTTTCTTAACTAATATACTCTTACATATTTAAAATGATAGTTTATTTTTCCTTAAATATTCCAAACCTCTCTTGAACAAGGTAGTTTACCTCCCAAGAATTCTCCAAACATCTCTACAAAATGTGAAGCTAATAAAAAAAGAATAATTAAAGAAAATATAAACAAACATTAAAAAACATGTGTTGATCCTTTTTATGTTGTATGCAAGGTTGTTAGTTCCATAAGCAACGTTTTGATCCATACTTACATAAAGTTTACCAATGATTTTGTAATTTATATTTTGATTCAAAATCATAATTTTATATATATATATAAACATTGGAAATTTAAGTTAATATTTAAGATAACTTAAAATATATACAAAGAGAAAAAATTAGTTATGGAATGATTGTTGCCTTTTAGAGAGGGAGACTGAAGTTTTTAATTTATGGAATTGATACACCAAAATTAATTTATTTTTCACTCTTTATTGGTTCATTGGCATGATGTAGCATCAAATCAGTTATCATTTTCTAGATATATAAAAAAAATACATTATATTAAAGAGTAAACGTAAATGAATTCAAGTTTTCCTTTCTAACTATAATTTCTAATATATAAGATATATTATATTGTTCTCCTGAAAGTATAGAAAATATGATGCATATTTCCATTGGTCAATGATTTCATAGCATAATTGGAAGCCAGAACTGAAAGTAAATGATTTCAAGCTTCTTTCGTGTCCAGAGGTTCAAGAGTGATACAATGGATACTTTTACACGTAGTTTGTATTTTAGTTCAACATGGACACAAAATTGTAAATATGCTCTGTAATAAAATAACCTTTGAAAAGTAGTAACGTCTCTCATAGTGTAAATCATATGTCTACTTTTTTAATTTGCTGTGACTTCCTTCTCCCTAACACCACACTATTCTATGTCGAAATAAGGTTGTTAACTACCACAATCTTCATGGATATCAGACTTTTACCAATGTGATAATTTTGTTGTTATTATGTTGGGACAATAGTAAGAGTTTTTGTTTCCTTTTCTAAAATTTATTATAAAATCAAGCATCTATATATAACAACTCACAAATACAAATAAAAATTGAAAGAGTGAAAAACACATGTAAAAAATCATGTATATTTTGATAATGTTATTATATTATAGTTCTAAAAGGTAAAAATGTGTTAGAAGTTATAAAGACTTTAATAACAAGGTTATATAGCATTTATAGAATAACTAACAAATTGTTTATTTTACAGGTTATTATGAACCTTACAGTGAATATTCAACAGCAATATCTAAATCAAAATTGACTTACAAATTTCAAATTCTACAATTTGCGACTAAAAATTTCAACATCGCAAATAAAATTGGTCAAGGAGGTTTTGGTTCAGTGTATAAGGTGATTTCATGCTCATTTTATTCTATTGAATTTTTAAGTATATACAAGATAAATTTATAGCACAATTGAACGTTATATATTGGACATGTTGCAGCGAGTTCTACCAGACAACAGGGAGATTGCTGTGAAGAGACTATTTTCCAATAGAGAGCCGAGTGTGAGTGACTTCTTTAATGAAGTGACTCTAGTAAGTCGAATTCAGCATAAAAATCTTGTCAATTTGCTTGGGTTTAGTGTGGATGGTCCAGACAAACTCTTGGTCTATGAATACCTTCCCAATAAAAGCCTTGATCACTTTTTATTTGGTAATGTTTCCTAGTCCTATAAATTGATTTTTGTTATAGTCAACATGCGCATGTCCAATATTGTTATTTCGAATTTATATTTAAGTTATTTCTGATATAAGTTTACTTTGCAACAGAGCAAAACATGGGTAAATTGTTAAATTGGCAGAAGAGGTTGCAATTATATTAGGAACTAGTAGTGGGTTAGCTTATCTTCACCAAGAATCACATATACGCATCATCCACCGAGACATAAAAGCGAGCAATATTCTGTTAGACCAATATTTCAAGCCTAAGATTGTGGATTTTGGGTTGGTTCGACACTTTTCTGAAGATCAAACTCATCTGAGCACAAAAATTGTTGGAACTAGGTGAGAATATATTAAATGAAAATTAAACATTCTTAAATGAAAATGTTATTTACACTTATTTTTGTTTTGGCAGAGGTTACATGGCTCCAGAATATCTTGTCCATGGTCATCTGACAGAAAAAGTTGATGTCTATGCTTTTGGGGTGCTAGTTCTGGAGATTATTAGTGGCAGAAAGAATATAATAGCTATGCATGTCAATGACATGCCATCTCTCTTAACTATGGTAATGGACTTAACAATAATATACATAATCTTTATTTGATCTTGTAATCAAAAAATTGTGAATATATTGAATTCTATAATATTTTTATGGTGCAGATTTGGAACCATTACCTATCGGGCACCATTCCAAACATAATTGATCCCAACATTGAAGAAACTTGTCATGGCGAGGTATTACAAGTCATTCACGTGGCTCTCCTTTGCACACAGGCTTCTGCAACACTGCGTCCTTCCATGTCTAAAGTTATCATGTTCCTCACCAACAAAGACCAAAATCTTCCAGTAGTTACTCAACCTCCCTTTATAGATGCTACTGATTCAGAATCAAGTATTAATGTTGGTGTTATGTCACAATCACAATCAAATAATAACCAAATTGTTGTACTTGCACCAGAAATGTGTAATCCAACATTAAACATTGCTTCCTTCCCTGCTACTTCAATGTCCTTGAACACCATTTCAACTAGCTCTTTTGGTCCAAGATGATAGGGGAGTTGTTTCTTAGAGAAGAAATTAGCTAGTCCTACATACTGTGGGTGCTTATTATTATTTATTGTAATGTTATCACATCTTAACGTTCCTTATTTAATAGTGGGTGTCATTTATTTATTTAACTTTTATCAACTTTTATTAGAGTGGAATTAATTTAGTAGACTCCAAAGAATGGATTGCAAGAAATCTATGATTTTTATGTGGATCTAATGTGGATCAATTTAAGCCACATTACAATCACAATGATACTAAATTCCAATCAATTCAATATGACCTTATCTCCCCTTTCATTTTTGTATGAGGTTTTGATTGAATAAGGATCCATGGTAAATAAATATAACAATATTCAAATCATTCACAATTATATAAATAAACTCATAAATCAAATAACAAAGAGATAATATAACATCGTAATCTATTTTAAAGTGATAAAAGAAATATGGAAATGTATCTTTTATGCAAATGATTAGGTAGAAAAAAATGATGCTTATGGTAGAAATTATAATTTGGGGATAGTTTCCCCTTGAAGCAAATCCATTAAAACTAAAGGCTTAAAGTGTGAAAATATCATGTTTATAAGAAATTATGTTATAACACAATGATTATTTTAGAGTGATCATATTTATTAAGGAGTATATTATTTATATATGAAAACATAAGTATTTTGTAGGTCAATGATTAGCTACATGAAATCATGCTTAAGGAAAAACTTATAATTTAGTGATAATATTTTCTTGAAACAAAGCCACTATAAGTAGAAGGAAAGAAAAGTAAAAATGACATCTCTCAAGACCCACTCTATAGGTGAGATGAAAATGGATGAACTAATTACCTATAAAAGTAAAGAGAAAAAGTGTAAAAATGAAATCCCTTAAAACCCACTCCATATGCGAAACGAAATGATTGAACCAATAAGCCCCAAAGAAAACCATGGTTGAAGGATACAAAAAGAATAAACTATAATATAATTATAGGTTATTTTGGGTAAATGTTTGAGAGTGGAATCTGTCAAACACACACTTTTTTTTAAGACAAAAATGGTCAAACTAATAACCCAAAAGTGAAAAAGTAGAGGGAAAAAGTGTAAAAATGAATCTATCAAAACCCACTCTAGATCTGAGATGGTTATTGAAGAAATCACGTGATTTACTTGACTCAAATCAAAGCCACTATAAGTAATGGGACAAAATGAGAAAATTACATATATAAACAATTTTACATTATATATGCTTGTTTCGAAGTGATCATATTGTGTATTAGGAAAGAAACATAAACATGTCTTAGATAAATTATTATTTCTATGAAAATTCTTGTTATGGAAGGAATTATAATTTAGTAATAGGTTCTTCATAAAACAAAACCATCATAAGTGGAGGGTAAAACTGTGAAACCAATACCTGTAGAAACACATTCTATATATGAGATGAAAATCATTGAACCAGTAACCCACAAAAGTAGAGATAAAAAGTGTAAATGATATCTCTCAAAACCTAATCTATGTGTTGGATGAAAATAGTGGTCCACAAGACCATGTTAAAGTAATTAAAAAGAAGAATTATAATTTAGTGATAGGTTCTTCCTGAAACAAAGCCACCATAAGTAGAGGGTAAAAGTATGAAAATGACATCTCTCCAAACCCTCAAACTATGCTAATTGTATTAAATAATTTAACTTGGTCAAAGTATTAGTTTCCTTCTTAGTAGCCCTCATGTTTAACTCAATTGGTAGAGTTCGAGTCGTACCTCTATTATTGAGATGTCATAGGTTCAATTCTCTTGACACTCTCAGGGCCAGGGTCCATGGTTGTGTTGATAAGAAAAATAAAAAATTTAGCTTCCTTCCCAGTAAAAAGCATATGAATCATATCTCCTGTTTACATTTCTGAAGAGACAAATATGGATCACCAATAGTTAACTCCTTAGTCATGTAATTGATGTATTCCTATCGACAATGCACCCTTTAGAAGGTGTAATAATGTTAAAATTGGCAACTAGGGCCAAACTTCATGTGGGTCATCTTATTCATGATTGATAATATGTTCATTAGATTCCTCTCATGGAGAGGTGTAGGAATGATCTATAGATCATCCAATTTCGATAAGTATTCATGGAGATATGAATTTATTTTGATTATGGAATTATTATCAAGCTGACCTACAAATCATGTAGGCTCAGAAGCCCAACAATTGCATCTATTCAAACATCAACAATGTATAAATACAGGAAGACTTTTCCCCATTTGCACTCACTCATCTCATCACATCTCTCTCTCTACTGCGCAAAAAAGAGTCTCTTCTCTACTGTGCAGAAAAGGGTCTCTCTCTCACACACATTTGAAGCCGGAAGCTGCTGAAACTGAAGCTGCAACTGCAGATCAAAACTTTGACCAACGTGGACCATCAAACCTCCTCTTCTGATATGCACTGTAGGTTCATCTGAATCTCCTCTGAAGGCTACAACTTGTTGTGGTGGAATCAAGTCGATTTGACAGACGGTTTGCGAGATATCCATTGCCATAGTTTGAAGGAAGCTACTGAAACTGAAGCTGCAACTGCAAAAGTGAAGTTTGACCTACGTGGACCAGAGGATCTCCTCATTTGAACTGCGCTATAGGTTCTTCTAAACCTCCTCTGAAGGCTGCAACTTTTGGTGGTGGAATCAAGCCGATCCAATGGTCGATTTGTGAGATATCGACTGCCCTAGTTTTGATGATGAAGTCGCTAATGCTGATGTTGCTGATCTAGGGTTTTCTATTGCTGATATAAATCAGATTTGTTGTACTATTTCTCTCTACTGGATTATTGAAGATAAAAGAAGATTTGATTAAAGGGTTTCCCCACACATTGTGGGGTTTGTCCCTGGCTGGCCGCCACATCTTGTGTCTCTTGTCTTAGCTTGTTTTCTGTCAATCATTTAATGTTCTATCTGCACTTTACTTTATGTACATGTGATTCATAATCTATGGAATATAATAAGAAAAAGAAGCAAACTGTTATAAGCATAGAACATACCATAACTTAACATGGTATCAGAGCTGAGGTGAAGACAAAGCCCAAGCAAGAGCAAGAGCAATCACCGAAGAGAAGATTGGTAAGGCTATCCTAAAAGAACTATGGGGTCCTCAACACTCTTTCCTACTGAAGACAAGCTCCGTGAGAAAGCTGACTATCATGGATGGAAGATGTCTATCGATCTAACCCTAGAAGATCAAGGAGTGTTGGACCATGTAAGAGGCAATATTTTTGAGCCTCCATCAAATGCATCTGCTGTTGCCTGGAACAAATTTAAAAGTGGAGAAGTCAAAACAAAGAAGATCATCCAGGACTCTGTTGGCAAGCACTTGGTGGCCTACATCTTTGAACTGGACACCTCCAAGGAAATCTACAATAGACTAGTGAGTTTATTTAAAGTCAATGATGCGAATCAAGTTTTGTTTCTTAGAAATAAGCTGAGGGAAATCAAGAAGGGTAAATATGAGAGTATGCAAGAATACTTCTTAATAATCACTGAGATCAAGAACAATCTCCTATCTTTTGGGGAAACTATTACTGACAGGGAAATGGCACTCACAACTCTTAGAGGATTACCATCCGAATGGTACGTGTTCAGGACTACTCTTCTGAACAATAATGTAATTCCTGGTTTCGAGGAATTAATGGCTAGATTCATTCAAGAAAAAACAAGGGTAGAAGAGCAAGAAATGCGCTTGCCTAAAGGTCCTGCTGCTGCTTTTTCTTCTCATGCTAAGAAGAGAAATAATTTCAGGTCTAAATAAAAAAGAAAGGTTGGACCTAAGGGTGGAAGAAAATGATGATGTTACATTTGCAATAAAGCAGGTCACTATGCAAGGGAATGCCTTGATAGAAAGGACTCTCACCGAGATGATGATCAAAATCCCTCCCATGGCAATCGAAAGAATGGAAAATCTAATAGCAGAGGTAAACGGAGTGCTGGAAATCAAGGAAGAGGACAACCATTCAAGAAGGCTAGAAATTCCATGTATGAATCTAACATTGTTGACAATAAACAGGCTGAACATTATCTACCAGTTGCCCTATCTACCTCTGCTCCTTCAGACTCAATGGGAGTTTGGCTCATTGATAGTGGTGCCTCAAGATACTTCACTGGTTACAAATAAGTACTCCATAATCTGGTAGAGAAAGAAACTAACCTGGAAATTGTCCTTGGAGATGACACGAAATACCATGTGAAAGGTGTAGGCAATGTTTCTTTCAAATTGAATCAAGATAATATGATCCACTTACAAGATGCATTATATGTACCTAATCTCAAAAAGAACCTAGTATCCATCTTGGTAATGGAAGAAAAAGGCTACAAGGTAACCTTTAGCAATGGCAAGGTACGTATATAGAAAAATAATGTTAAAGATGCTTTCACTCTTGGGTTTCGAGTTGATTCTTTATATCAGGTCAGTTGAAGTCCACTAGGTGTCATGTCTTGTGACACGACTCTTTAGTACGAACTTTGGCATTGAGGTTTGCCCACCTTCATTACGAAGCTATACTCGATGTATGATAGATGGTAACAGGGATGCCCAAATTCCAAGTAGAGAAAGAAGGTGTATGTCCGAGATGTGCCGAAGGAAAGCTCAAAATGGGACCATTCCCCTCAATTCAAAGCAAGACCTCTAATATATTACAACTAGTTCAATCAGACATATCTGAGGCTAGTACCAAGAGGGAGACTACTACACCATATCCTCCTGAATAGAATGGTGTGGTGGAAAGGAAGAACCACACAATTATGGAAGCTGTCTGGGCCATGCTACATGATCAAAGACTTCCAAAGTTTCTATGGGTAGAAGTTGTAAACATCGCCGTACATGTACGAAATCGATTCCCTCATCAAGCATTGGGTTCCAAGACTCCTGAAGAAATGTTCACCAGTAAGAAACTTGATTTTTCTCATTTTAGAATTTTTGGAAGCCTTGTATGTTTTCATGTGATGAAAGAGAAAAGAAATAAATTGGGTGCATCTGGAAAGAAGGCAATTTTCGTGGTCTATGGTGAAAATACTAAAGGCTATAGAATCTCTGTAGTCGGTCAAATGGAAGTCGTGATTAGTCATGATGTCACCTTTGACGAAGATATGGCTCTCAGCAAGGTGGACAATCTTCCAACTTTGAGGAGCTCTCAAGAAGCTGACACCAGGGAACCAAAAGAAAAGGATGATTAATCAATGCCTGATGTAGAAGAACCCATGGATCTTATTGATCTTCCTCCACATGAGCCTTCCTCTTCTAGGAATAGGCCTTCATGGCTTAGGGGGCTACTTGATGATGCTGAAGGACATGCTGCACCCCGAGGAACCTTTCGTGAAAGTAAGAAACCTAATAGGTATCATGGATACCTGACCATCATGAGCATGATCATACAAAATGAGCCTTCATTATTCTCATTTGTCGTTAAGCATCAAGTATGGAAGGATGCTATGACCGAAGAATATGAGTCTATTATGAAGAATGATGTCTGGGAAGTAGTTCCCAGACCCCAGGACAAGACAGTTGTTACTTCCAAATGGCTTTACAATATAAAGCATGCAACAGATGGAAGTACGGAAAAGTATAAGGCTCATTTTGTTGCTCGTGGTTTCTCCCAGAAGGAAGGTATAGACTATGATGAGATATTTGCACCTGTTGCCAGATATACGACCATCCACTCGATCCTAGCCCTTACTGCTTCACAAGGATGGAACCTACATCAGATGGATGTCAAGACCGCGTTCTTGCATGGTTCGATCAAAGAAGATGTCTACGTGGAGCAACCCAAAGGATTTGAGATTAATGATCGGAAATCTCATGTATGTAGGTTGAAGAAGGCTCTCTATGGGCTGAAGCAAGCACCCTGAGCATGGTATGAGAGGATCGATAGCTACTTGATGAAGTTGGGGTTCACTAGGAGTGAAGTCGATCCTAACCTTTACTTTAAGGTTGAATATGACAAACCTCTCATACTGGTGTTGTATGTGGATGACCTCTTTCTAACAGGTGCAGACCCTCTCATTCTCAAATGTAAGAGGGAGCTGGCTTCTGAATTTGAAGTGAAGGACCTAGGAATGATGCACTATTTCCTAGGACTTGAAGTGTGGTAGAAGCCAAGGGAAACTTTCCTATCTCAAGGAAAATATGTGGTGAAGATATTGGAAAGATTCAGTATGGTGGACTGCAAGCCTGTAACTACCCCGATGGAGCTTGACTTCAAGAAGTTAAGTGGTAGTGCCGTTGGACCTATTTTACGAAATGCTACTGAGTATCAGCAACTTGTCGGAGCATTAATGTTCTTAGTGAACTCCCGTCCAGATATATGCTTTGCAGTCAACACGTTGAGTCAACATATGGTTGAACCTCACCATATACATTGGATTGGTGCCAAGAATCTGTTGAGATATCTTCGTGGCACAATCACTTATGGGCTAAGATACACTGCCGGAGATGTGAGACTATTTGGATACATAGATGTTGATTGGGAAGGCAATGTGGAGGACTGTAAGATAACTTTCAGGTGTTGTTTCTCCTTGGAATTTGCTTCGATATCCTGGATGAGTAGGAAGCAGAAGTTGGTGGCCTTGAGTACCACCGAAGCAGAGTATATTGCTGCTAGCATGGCCTCTTGTGAGGCAGTCTAGTTGCGAAAGCTCTTTAGTGCGTTGTTTGGATTTACATTGGATACCACCATGATCCTTTGTGACAGCCAGAGTGGGATTCATTTTTCAGAGAATCCCATATCACTATATTCAAGATATGGTGCAGTGGGGAGCTATAAGGCTCCAACATATCAGTACAGATGAACAGGTCACCAACATTCTAAGAAAGCCCCTTGGGAAAGTAAAATTCCTGACTTTCCGAGAACAACTTGGAGTTGTTCAAAGACCCTTCAATGAGGGTCCTATGTGATGCATTGAGTTCTGGGAGCTCCAAGAGGGTGAGGGGTACTTCTTGGAGCAGCATATGACCACATGATGATTCAGTATCCCTTCGTTGTATACATGTACACCTCGTCGCGACATTGTAGCGGGATTGATGTGTTCTCCTATGAAGCCTGGATTGATGTGTTCTCCATGACGATTGTAGTAGGATTGATGTGTTCCTCTGTGAGGCCTGGATTGATGTGTTCTCCATGGTGATTGTAGCAGGATTGATGTGTTCTCCTGTGAGGCCTGGATTGATGTTTTCTCCATGGCGGCCTGGATTGATGTGTTCTCCATGGTGATTGTAGCAAGATTGATGTGTTCTCCTGTGCGGACGGGATTGATTAAGTTCTCTTGTCAAGCCATCCTACCCATGCAGTCTGGGACTCATGGGAAGTACCTCTCATTTGATCAATGAGTAGGGGAATGAATTTAGGGACCATAGTAGTACCAATGGACTCATCGTTCTATCTACCATACTCCCTACGCTAGGATGACCTCCATTGATTTGGGATCAATTATGCTGGTCTAGGACCAACGATAGGAGTGGTACATTCTATGACACTGACTTCAAGTCGGTTGTTATTGGTCTAGGACCAGTAGTACGCACTCTGAGACTGACTTTGAGTTAGTGGAGGATGTTATTGGTCTAGGACCAGTGGTAGGAGTTGTAATCACTATGACGCTGACTTCGGGTTGGTTAAGACTAGTTTGGGACTAGTGGTACATACTCTGAGACTGACTTTGAGTCAGTATGATACATCCTCGATCATTTCTTCTTCTTCATAATTCAGACAAAAACAGAGCAGAACAGAACAAAGCAGAGCAGAGCATAATAGAGCAGAGCCGTACAGATCAGTATAGGGCAGAACAAGACAAAGAATAATAGGCAGAATAGAGCAGAGCAGTGCAAGGGCTAGGTTATACAAGGTAGTGCATTTAATGGATGAATGGTAGTGACCGACAGACAGATTTAAGATGAAGTTCTCCCTAGTTGAGAGGGAGTGTTAAAATTGGCAACTAGGCCCAAACTTCATGTGGGTCATCTTATTCATGGCTGAAAATATGTTCATTAGATTCCTCTCATCGATAGGTGTAGGATTGATCTAAAGATCATTCGATTCCGATAAGTATTATGGAGATATGAATTTCTTTTGATTATGGAATTATTTCAACCCGACCTACAACTCATGTAGGCTCAGAAGCCCAACAATCGCATCTATTCAAACATCAACAGTTGTGTATAAATACAAGAGGACTTTTCCTCATTTTCACTCACTCATCTCATCACATCTCTCTCTCTCTCTCTCTATTGTGTAGAAAAGAGTCTCTTCTCTATTACGCAGAAAAGGGTCTCTCTCTCACACATGTGAAGTCAGAAGCCGCTAAAACTGAAGCTGCAATTGCAGATCCAATTTTTGACCAGCGTGGACCATCAAACCTCCTCTTCTGATCTGCATTGTAGGTTAATCTGAACCTCCTTTGAAGGTTGCAACTTTTGGTAGTGGAATCAAGTTGATCCAACATATGTTTTGCAAGATATCAACTACCCTAGTTTGAAGGAAGCTGCTGAAATTGAAGCTGCAACTGCAAAAGTGAAGTTTGACCTGCGTGGACTAGAAGATCTCCTCATCTAAACTACGGTGTAGGTTCATTTGAACCTCCTATGAAGGTTGCAACTTTTGGTGGTGGAATCAAGCTGATCCGATGGTCGGTTTGTGAGATATCGAGTGCCCTAGTTTTGGTGATGAAGCCACTAATGCTGATGCTGTTGATCTAGGGTTTGCTATTGCTGATATAAATAAGATTTGTTGTACTATTTCTCTTTATTGAATTATTGAATATAAAAGAAGATTTGATCAAAGGGTTTCCCCACACATTGTGGGGTTTGTCCCTGGCTAGTCGCCATATCTTGTGTCTCTTGTCTTGGCTTGTTTTCTGTCAATCTTTTAATGTTCTATCTACACTTTACTTTATGTACATGTGATTTCTAATCTGTGGAATATAATAAGAAAAAGAAGTAAACTGTTATAAGCATAGAACATACCGTAACTTAACAAATAATTCCATTTGTGTTTGAAGGTATAATAAGTCCATTTACAAAAGAAACAAACTCAATGTAGATTTACATATTTCTTTATTGTCAATCATTAGAGATTTGTCACCTAGTACGTGCACGTGCTAGGTTTCTATTTTTTCATTTTTAACCTTAAATGTTTTACCTCTGCACGATTCCTAGAAAATGTGGACACATAAGAGTAAATCTAGAGATCGATCTTACAGATACTACTAGTCTCTTGTTCCAAATCTCCTTAATTCCATCATTTTTAGAAATTTCTAGCCCAAATAAAGCTCTATAATCCAAACTATCAATGTTAGGGCAAGCCTAGAAGCCACTTGAACAAGAGGTTTCAAATTTAGAATTGGAACCGAAAAAGGAGCCATTTGTAAATTATTCTTGAAAGGAATCTTATTATATAAGCTAGCACGAAAAATAGCCCAAGTAGAATTTTAAACAAAACAGAGATTTGATCCTTGTTGAAATGAGGCCACTTGGGTGACCAATTTGATTTCCTGCTCTCACCATAGTCCCATAATGAAACCACACTATTCTTCTGAGTTCTTTAAACCTAAATCATGGATAAATGATCACATGTCATTAGTATTGTAATTTGTCCTCTAAACTCCCATATTGAATCAAAAAGAATGATGATCTCACTGTATACTCATGCGATATTAAGGTTGATGGAAATAAATGTCAATCCAAGGGGATACATTAGGGGATAATACATATGTTTCTACCCATTTTTTCATAAGGATAACAATCTCTAGTTCCATGGATATGTAAGCCCATTGATCTAAAATCGAATCGAGACACCTTTTGGCATGGACAAAGGATATTTTGTGAAGGATATTACCTTCTTTTTGTCCCTAGAAATAATGGTTTCCAACTTATTATCCATTGGAATCACTTTTCCTATTATGGCTATGATAATTCCCATATAGTCCCTAACTATATTTAGAGATAGGATCATATATTCCTTGGCTATGAAGATTCCTTACAATAAGGAATTAGCCTCTTCTTGATTACTACTAGATTGATATAGGCCCGATGCATATGAAGCTATAATATTTCCTCTAGAATCAAAGAGAGCTCTCCATCCATGCACTTGTCACCCTTATAAAAATTCTACATTTTTCATATAATTTTATTCTTCTACCTATAATATGTTGTTCCCCTTAATTGTCATCTTTTTTTTGGCATCTTCTTTAACACGTAATGTTCTAATCAATTTTTTGGACTAAGGTTATGCTAATTCATCACACCTATGGAGTTGCCACAGTCAGTCAGTCAAAGTGTTGATTAACACCTAATCGATAGTCGAATTATCACCTAGCATAGTAGCTAACTAGTAGTGGACTTATAGGACCAATACTTGAATCGTGAAAGGAATCAATTGAACCATCAAGTTGATGTGGACCATTGGATGGGAATTAAGAAGTGATTTGATGAGATAGTGTGGATTTGTTGGAAATAGTTATAATGCTTAATGCTTATTTGTGGACCAAATTCTACACAATCCAAGGAAATTGGGTAGATTTGCAAGTTATAAGTAAAGGACCTTATGGGTATAATATGCATGAATTTACTTGGAAATATTGATTTCAATTGTATTTTAACATTGTGAATTGTGATGTTCTGATCATAATGTATTGTGCTTAAATGCTATAATGATGTCTCTAGACACCACTCATAAGCTTAGAGAATTATTTATATTTTGTATAATTTATATTTAGACTCTATTATCCATCATGTATTCTCATTTCCCCTCATTCCTTGACATGATATCAGAGCTGATGATTTAAACCTAATCCCATTATTTGCAAATATTGTTGAGTCAGATCTTATAGTGATTGAATCTAGGCTGATCAATTTTTTGAGAGAAACTCAGTTTGAGAGATCATATCTATCATGAATCTAAAGATGGCTTCCAAGATTTATATTTTTATTCTAAATGGAAAAAATTGTGTTGTCTAGGCACCATAAATGGAAACATTTTTAAAGAGAAAAGGGATCTAGCAGTAGAAAAACACTATTTTTATAGATTTGAAGGATGACCATATAAATTTCGTTATTGATGGAAAGAATGATGTTGTTGTTGGCGTCATCATAAACAATTTTCATATGAGGAGGATTGACCACCCTCAAGAGGTGTGGAATAAGTCAAAGTCATTCTTTGATCAATTTGATGAAATTTAGGTCATGCAGTTAGAAAAAGAATTGATTTCCCTTTATACCCATTCCTTTGAGAGAATTGAACATTATCTACCTCATGTGAAATAGTTTCAATTGAATTTGGGTGACTATGGAAAGAACTATCCGAAAAAATATGACAACTTATTGAACTGGTCCTTATGAATTTAAGGACACCTTATGATTTTCTATGTTCCATGTTTTGCACAAATTGGAGATCACACAAAGAAGATGATAAGGATTACACCTTCAATAACTTCTATGATTTATTTATCAAGCAAGAGTAGAGTTTTATTGTTGAAGGAAATCTTGGTAGTAATCATTGGGATCACCTACTCAAAGCAAAGGTAAATTTGATGCAGAAGGAAAGTCAATATCAACTTGAGTATCTCAACCAAAAAACTCAAGGAAAATTAATGGGTTTGAATATTCCAAGAAGAATCAAAAGAAGAAAACATGCCACTAATTTGGGAAGCAAGGACATGCAAAGAAAAGGAAGAACATGTCAATAGTCTATTATCCATTCTCCATTCTCAATTCCCCTCACCCTTGGAAAAAACTCCTATTTTTATTAAGTATTTTAGGTACCAACGGTTTTGAAAATTTTTATGTCCTTTTTTTACTTCTACCTATAATATGTTGGTCCCCATATTTGTCATATTTTTTTGGAATTTTACTTTAAGACATAGAGTTCTAATCAACTGTTGTAAATCTACACAATTATATATTCCTTTTGTTTTTCAAGAAAGTTGTTGCAAATCTATGCAACAACAATATACTACCTTGTTCCCTTGCAACAATTATATTATAGAAGGTCACACTACCCTAAATTATCTATTGAATAATGATAGAATATATAGGCTCATTAGCCTATGATAAAAATTGTGTTTATCGCAAGATTTCCTCTTTAAGGTGGAAGCTAATAGATTTGTTGTTTATTTATGGTTAACTAGAAGCTTGCTAATGAGGACTTAATTTCATATCGTAAATTTACCATGATAAAGTTGAAGTTGACCAATATTATTTGACACCTCTTTATTTTCCTTGACTGTATATTCTTTTTGGATTTGGTTCTCATTAGGCTAGATTATGTTTGTTACATATGCTAGGGATTTGATTCATGTGTGTGTGTTAGAAAATGTATTTTGGGATTCCTTTTTTCTCCAAATGCCCACCTCCTGTTAGGGCTTATTTTAGCTTCTAAATCCATACCAAGCATTCCTGATCTAGGTGAATGTTGGTGTCCACCTGCATATTCAACTTGGACCCCACCATTCTTTCTTTTCAATTTCCTTAATTACATTACAACTTACTATTTTGGGAAATTTTTCGAGTCCTAAACTTCCGGAGCCATTTTGAGGGACTAAAAAACGTTTTTAGGGGAAACAGAGAGACTAGAAAAGTCCCATATCAATTTGGCAATTTGGTTTCGAGCTCCTCTTCGAACTCTTTGAAACAAGTTATTATAACAGCCAAAAGGAAATCCCATGCCAAAGTTACAACCCTAGTAATTTGATGTACCAATCTACCCAAACATGGCCCATAGTTTTCGTGCTTCCTCTCCTAGGGTTAGGTTTTTGGATGTTTAGGGTTTTCTGTTGTTTCTCAATAATGAATAGGCCTTTTAGCCTCATTGTAACACAATTCAGAGGCATGTAGCCACCACATCTCTTCTTAGAGATAATTTACCATCACCCAAGCTAGTTTATTTCCATTCCTGTATGTAAGCATATTTCAGCTCTTTAATATTAATGAAATTATTTTTATTTTTGTTGCATCTCTATGTTTATGTGTATATCTATATTTTGTTGTGTTCTTGGATAATTATGGATGAATGATATCAAAGGGGTTTGCTCTTATTTTATTTTATTTTTCTTTCCATGTCCCCAACAAGGTCAGGGTATAAGGAGTTAGGGGTTGAACTAGTTGAAGATTTGCAAGGCTAGCCTCACAAACCCCAACAACCTCTCATGACAGAAAAAAGAAGGACGAGGGGGCAGGAGATCCTTTCAAAATATTTCTCGAGGAAGCCCTCGAGCGACAAAGGAATGCGATGATGGATAACTTTTCCCAGATCCTTCGGAAGCTACCCATAGGCGACACATCTTCATCTAGCAGCCACTCTAGAGGTGCCACTTCTTTTAAGATATAAGTTAACTTTGAGTTTTTGATATTTGAAGGACAGATAGATGCAGACATCATAGATAGATGGTCAAATTTTTTGGAAGGATATTTTTCAGTTCATGACTTTTCCAATTGGGAAAATATTACTTTTGCACTCCTCAAACACACCCCATATGTCAAGGGCTGGAAGGAAACCTACTGTGAACAAAAGGATGAGAGAGAATCCTCACTATTTTAAGCCGCACCCACTTGGAATTATTTCCAAAACACTATCAAGGAACAATAATACCCTGTCGGGAGCTATGAAGATAAATACATAAAGTGGACCATGCTATGGCAGTGAAGGGACCAAGATGTGCCGAAGTTCACAAATGTTTTCCATACCATTCGCACAAAGCTGGGTATCAAGGATTCTGAGTGGAATTTGGTACTCAAGTACTGCGGATGTCTACTTAAGTACATCCAAGAGGAGATTGTGTTCCTAGACATATCCTTGTTTGGCGCCACCTATCGATACCCTGTCAAGATTGAGCATAAATTTAAACGGAAGAAGATAGACTTTGGTTCTATGAATTTGAACCAAGGGAAAGTTGCCCCTAAACAACAGAACAAAGGAAAAAGCCAAGGTGGGGTGATCTAGGACAACCCATAGAAGCCGCAAGCAAAGAAAAACACCATGAAGACAAAGAAGGACACAAGGAAATGGTATGAGTTCCATAAGAGGCCCACTCACAACACAAGTGAGTGTCGAGCCAAACAGTCACTGGTGGCCGAGTTGAAGGCTTCTGAATCATATGCATGTTTCAACTCTGAGCCAAAAATGGACAAGGGGAATGAAAAATGGAAGAATATTATCAATGTGGATCCTAGTGCCATTATTATTTCCACAAATATCTAGGAGGATGAGCCCGGAGATCCAGAGGAACAGGAGCGGTTCTTCCACTCACAGATGTGGGTGAAGGGATCTCTACTACAGTTCATTATTGACAACAAGAGCCAAAAGAAACTAATTTTAGTATAGGTTGTGAAGCGGTATGACCTACCGACCACACCACACCCACATCCATACACCATTGGGTGGCTTCACCAAGGGTCAGATCTTTGTGTCAGCCAACATTTTCCCCTTCCCTACAACATCAAGCCCTTCATAGATGAGGTATTGTGTGATGTTGCTCCTCTTGAAGTTTGTGATGTTTTATTAAACCAACCATACTTGTGGAAGCGACATGTTGTGTATGATTTTAGGCCTCACACTTTTATTATTACTTTAGGAAATAAGTTGTACATGATACCAGAGGTAGCATCGCCTACCGCCATTTCTTTGATCACTATGAAGAAATGCAGTAAGATCATTCCCAGATTGAAAATTTTATTTTCCTTATGATTTTCCCTCACAAAAAGAGGAAGATTGTGGCCACTGCCTCCATACAAGGCTCCTTCATATGACAAAAATAGATGGACGAGGTTGTACAGGAGTACAGGAACATATTCAACTCACCCATAGGGGTACCTCTACAATGTCAAGTCAAGCACTCCATCGATTTGACCCTGGGCATGCCGCTATCCAATGGACCAATCTATTGATGCTTTGTTATGGAGAACGATGAAGTCAAGAGGTAGATTCAGGAGATATTTTAGAAAGGGAACATTAGGCCAAGTTCATCACCTTGTGGGAGCCCTATCATGTTGGTACAAAAGAAGGATGGGACCTGAAGACTCTATATTGACTATCAGGCCCTGAACAAGATCACTGTCTGGAATAGGTATCTAATCTCATATATTAATGACCTTATGGACTGTCTCAAGGGGACCAAATATCTCAACAAAATTGACTTGAAGTCTAGTTATCACCAGGTACAAATTAAACCCTCTGATGTGTGGAAGAATTCCTTTAAATCCAAGGAGGGACTTTTTGAATGGATGGTCATGCATTTGAACTTGACAAATGTCCCTGCAACCTTCATGAGGTTGATGGAAACATCTTGTGACCCTTAACCAACTCATTCATGGTGGTGTATTTGGATGACATTTTAATCTTCAACTAGAGTTTGGAAGAACACCCCCACCATATTTGAAAAATCCTCCAAACCCTACGGCAACACAAATTGTGTGCCAGTTTGGAGAAATTCACTTTTGGTATGACCCAAGTTCAATATTTTTGGTACATCATTGATGAGAGGGGTGTTCATGTCGAATTAGCCAAGATGCAGGTCATTTGGGATTGGCCATCCCCAACCAATATAACAGAGCTTCACAGCTTTCTAGGTCTTTCCAACTTCTACTTCAGGTTCATGTTGGGTTTATCTCATATAACTTGGCCCTTAAGTCAAGTCACCAAGGGAGGAGCGAAAGCAAAGTTATTTTGGTTTGAATCCCAATAGAAGGTGTTTGTTGAGTTAAAGCATCACCTCTGCTTTGCATTAGTGCTCACATTACCAGACTTGCAACAACCATTTGAGATCAAGACAAATTCCTTAGACTATGCTATTGGTGTAGTTCTTACATAGCAGGGGCATCCAATGGCATATCATAGTGGGAAACTTTCAAACACAGTATGAAAGTATCCCACCTATGAAAAGGAGATATATTCCATTACGCAAGCCTGTCAACAATGGAAGAATCATATTTTGGGGAAGGAAACAATCATCCACACAAACCACCGACCCCTATAGTTCATAGAGACACAAGGGAAGTTGCAGAACGATCACCATTAGAAATGGCCCAATCCTTGCAACAGTTCCATTTGAACATTAAGTACACTAAAGGAAACACCAACAATGTTGTAGACCGCCTCAGTCGACCACTCATAATGGCCCTGACCACTATGCTCAAATCTTATGGGCACGAGACTGCGGGGTGGCCGCAAATTTACAAGAGCAATCCAAAATTTGGCAAGCAAGTTACAAATTTTCACCTCTAGGATGCACTGTTATGTCACCTAGGACACCTTTTTGTTTCTTCAAGTGAGAGTGCTATGCTGATTTGGGAGGAGAACTACAGTTGGGTCGTTGGACATTACGGGGTAGAGAAAATAGTGGTAGTGTTGCAAACGTATTTTTGTTGGTCAAACCTTTGACAAGATGTTGGAAAGTACATCATATCCTGCACTGCCTGTGTTATTTCCAAACCAACCATTAAGAAGCCAGGCCTATATACTCCTTTTCCTACTCCTACTCGACCTTGGGAATCCATCTCCATGGATTACATGTCGAGCCTTCCTTCTACTAAGCATGGTAATGATTGTGTTTTTGTGGTCGTCAACATATTCTCTACGATTACCATTCTGATAGCCTACAAGAAGAGTATCGCAACAAAATCCACCGCTAAGCTCTTCTTTAAATGATTATGGGTACATTTTGGGATCCCACAGTCCATTATCTCAGATCGAAATAATAGTTTCTTAAGTACATTTTGGTCAAGTCTCTGGTCTATGTTGGATACCAAGCTAACTAAGTCCACGACTTTCAACCCCCAAACTGATGTCAAAACAGAGGTCGTCAATAAGATGATCATACACATTTTGTGTATGTACAAATGGAAGCATCCACACACATGGGATGAAAGCCTCCCCTATGTTACAGATCCATTTGCGTACATCAACCCCAACTTACAGATCGATACTATTAGGGCCCATCAACCCCTAATGTAGTTATTACATGCCTTAAAAAAGTTAAACATCAGAATGCCTCACTTCCCAAGAAGTTCCATCACTAAAAACATCCAGAAACTACCTCTAAGAATATTAGCGCAGGTAGGCCTTCATTAGGGTGTGCTGTAATGCAAACCATACATTGTCAGGGTGTTATGTAGCGCACTTGGTCCCTCTTTGGCCTGCGCTGAGTGAATTTGAGGGAAATTCTGTGAGGGTTTGAAAGATTACTTATCCATTGGATGCCTCTAGAAGTTTCTCAAGGCTACCCACTCCTTCGAGTTCGCATTTGGATGAGGAAGGGAGTTAAGGGACATCAATCCCCTTATCCCTTCTTCCATTGAACTGATTTCTAAATATAGGAGGGCATTCATTATCACCATTGATGGCATAACTTCCTTCATTCACCTATAAAAAGACCACTCATCTAAGTGATCATGGGCTAGAAATTATTGATTTGTAGGGAGATGTTGTTGATATGAGATTTGCGCTGATTGCAGGTATTGTAATGATGTCAAAGTGTCTTGCTTGTTGTGAGGAGAGGATGGGATTGAACTAGAGGAGTGATGCTGAATCAGGAAAATTGGGTTGTAACTCTTCCTTCCACTAATAAAGTGTTCAAAGATTTTTCCATATGCTTGTATTGTCTTTTGATGCTTTCATATGCTTATCATGTACTTGATTCCATGATATGTTTAATCAATAGATCATTATCATATGATTTGATGGGTTCTTGTTTCTGTCTGTATGTAGGTACTTCTCAAGTGGCTTAAGTACGGGAAGGAGTAACAGAATCGGTCAAGGGAGATAAGGAACAAGCGAAAGCTACATGTAGGTTCTCAGTTCTCTTATTTTATCTATTGTTTATAGAAAAGGTAGAGAATGCTTTGTACTATTGTTTCTAGATTAAGCTACTAGTTTAGAGGGATTAGTCATTTATCCAAGAACACTAAAACTTCCCAAAACAAATTGGCAACTCTACTAGGGAGATGATTATCCATCTTAGTAGCTTATCAGACTCTTAAGACATTTCTACATACTGCACTTGTGTTCGTTGATTGAATTTCAGTCTTCTTTCATTGCAAATTGAGTCGAAATTGTGTCAAAATTGCCTTCAGAATGGTTTACTGTCACCAGTGCAGTCCAATGAAGGACATGGTGCGTTGTAGTGAAATTCCCACATAGATCCAGTGTGATTCAGTGCACTGTCTCTAATTTCTACCTGCGCTGATCCCCTGAGGGTCAGTTTCCCATCTAGGAACTGAAAGTTTTTGCCAATTTTCTCTTGTTTGAATGAGTTGCTAAATGTGAATGATGTTTTGTCTCTGAAAATAGTTTTTCATCTCCTTAATTTGGCCCTACTTAGACTAGGAATGATAAATGTTTCTTATGTATTTACTTTATCCTTTTCAATCTATAGTCGAAAGTTAGTTTTAATCGATTGATCTTTAGCAAAAGAAAGTGTCGTAAAAACGTCTTTTCCTTCGAAATTTGAATTGTCGTCAAATATTCATTCATGAAAGATCAATTGGTTGATATGTGCATATGATTAGTCTTTTTGTTGAAACTGTCATAATTCCTCATTTCTTTGAAAACGAAAGTATCGTAGAGTCTTCCTTTCCTTGAAAAGAAATTGTTACAAAATCATCATTTTTATGAAAAGAGTTTGTTGATCATCTGTGCATTAGTTTTCTTTTTTGAATCTTTCACATTAAGGGAAATTGAAAAGAAATACGTGCATATTGTATTGAAAAGAGTTTTTGTGTGCTAAAATAAATAATGTAGGGAATTTGCATTTAGATTGTGTTCTTTGCTCTTTGATCAAAAGAAATCTGATTTCCCTATCCGTAAGTAGCTAGGATTTTCATTGTTAAAACTGAATGGAAAGAATGCTTATCATGATAGTTGCATTCCTAGGAATTTCAGAATACATCACGTGGTGAACTTGAAAGACAAATTCCTAAGCAAGAAAAACTTAAAATAAACATTAATTTACCTAATGGAGCATTGTCATTAATGAAAACATTTAGTGGTTCTAGGCTAGAGACATGTTCTGACGTCGTTAAACCAAGAAGCTATCGGTAACTTGTTTGCAATACATCCCGAGTGAGATACCACATTCCAAGTATGTGAGTATATTGTAGCTTGTCCACGTACCTTCGGGTATGTAAGGCAGTGTTACAATACTTAAAGTATATGGGAATGCTCTCACTGTGCAGTTTTGCATTAGAAAACGCTTATACAGACTGGGCCTCCATGTACCTTCAGGTATATATGGGAGGACAACACTAGGTTGCTATCCATCCTTAAGTAACCGAGTCAACCGCCTTACAAATGTGATACACTGAACACAACATTTGGGGGGATTTCCTGCCCACACTTCTTGGTTCACCAGGAGGTATTCTACAGTTCACAGTTGCTTGGTAAACCTTTTACCTAGTTACACATTTTTGTTTATTTATTTTTGATAATAAAATTAATTAGCAATCATGGAGGAACATCAACCCATACCTCGTCATTTGCATAGAATAGAGAGCCAACTGCGTTTTCCTCCCGAAGCGACCCCATTTCGGACAAAGCGGTCTCATTTAACTGAGTCTAATACATCAAGAAATCCTAGTTCTTCATCCAGGTTACCTTAAACATTTATTTCGGTAGCTACAAAGACTCCAGTTACTCTGACTATTTCTGGTACATCCACTCCTAAAGAAGAAGTTTCACAATTACTTGAGGACGTTAGCACTGATCCTAGTGAAACAGTCACCGAGGTTGTCCAACAACAAGTTGATACTCAACTTGAAATTGTTCAACAAGAAAGTGCTTCTAAACTTGAATCAGTTCAACCAGAAGTTAGTCCAAAATCTATCCCAGTTCAAATAGAAGTTACATCTGAACCTGAAGTTGTTCAGGAACATCCCTTTGAAACTGTTGTTCATTTACCTGAACATCTAGACTTTGAATTTCAGAATTTAGAAGTTATTACCCCTCAGACATCAGTAACTATTGGAATTACACTTTCATCAAAACCAGAAATCTTTTACGGAGCTGACGGTCAAGTTCTTCCACTAGATTTGATTGCCATAGAGGAGGAATTAGTATAAGATTCCACACGCGGAACCCTATTTCACTTTGGAACTGGGCTTTATCTTTACCCTACTACTCCTAATTACTTTGCTTCATCTGATCCTACTTCCTTTCAAGTACTCGTTGAATATTTAGGACAACTTTTAGGCTAGTTAACTATGGTTGAACAACCGTTAATGTCCCAGACTATATCATTTGATGCAGCTACAGCAGAATCTTCTATTGTAACTCCTTCGATGTTTTCTACCACACCTGACTCACACTTGTATGGTGAATCGTCCGTCCCGATTGGTTACCAATCATTGTCAGGAACCCACGCAGAGGTTGCTTCTACACCATGGTCATCACCCATGTCCTCAATCGGAATTTTACATGTTATTCTCTAATGGGAATTCAATAGTTTGATCCTGCACATCAGTATCAGGCTGGGCAATCTGGTCAACAAAGACCTGTGTATCCATTAAATACTGGATTGCCACCATATGTAGAGAAATATGCTTATTCATCGTATCCTCATTATTTTGAAGGACAACCATATGGTAATTTCCCACAATATTCAAGTCAACCTAGAATTAGAGTTTATCAATGGCAATCAGAAATGCAAACTCAACCAAGGCTTATGTATCCAACACAACCAATTAAAACTGTGTCAACTATTCCTACTACACTTGTTGTTACTACTGTGCCACAGTCACAAGCTCAAATTGTTGTATCTCAACTGGTACAAACTGATCCTTCTCCCTTGCAACCACAAGTTTCAAGTCAAGAGGTTCAAGTTTCTCAAGTTGCTATACAACAACCACTTGTTTCTGGAGTTCAACAACAACCTCAGGTTAGTATACCTTTATTTGGACTGACCCAAGCTTACACTGGTATAGTTGGTTCACAACCTGGTCAACCCTTCATTGCTAGGCAACAACAGTTGGTTCAACAACCGTGGCTGCCACAATTTCAACAACCCTAGTTCCAACCTTAGTTTGGACTTGGTTCACAAGCTAAACCTGGTTTTGGTCAATATCAAGCTTACCAAGGTCTTGGGCAACAAGGCTTTGCAGGTTATGGATAACCACAAATTCAGTCTGGTTATCAACAACCACCTTATACTGGTTTTATTCAACAACCATACCAAGGTTACCAAAAGCAGATGCCCTATGTTGGTCTGCAAAGACCTACTGCATAGGCAATTCCATCATATCTTGGGTATTCTCAACCTGACTTGAATCGATAGTTTCCATTCATAACAACTTTAGAATTTCCAAATTTAAACTGGCTCACCAATGATCCAATCTCATATGCACCTTGGTGGCCAGTAATTCTGCATAAGTTACCATTTGATATTCCGAAGTTTAACGAAAATCCTGGAGAAGTCCCATTGAATCATGCTATGACCTTTCATTTATGGTGTTCATCCAACACTTTGAATGATGATTCGATTAGACTTTGTATTTTCCAAAGAACACTTACTGGTCTAGCTGCTAAATGGTACATTGAATTACTGAGAGCTTCTTTCGGTAACTTCACCACTTTAGCCACTACCTTTTTGACCCACTTCCAATTACCTATCAGATACGGGACTAGAATGGAGCTCTTGACCAACTTTAAACAGACTACTGCTACCCATATATCAGATCATATTCATGAGTGGCGGCATCATCGTTGAATGGTTAAGACATATGTTCCCAATAAACTTTTAGCTAAGTGGTTCATAAAGTCCTTGTTGTCATCAATCACCGAGGATGTGACAAAAGTTGGCGTTGTCACAAAAGAGCAAGTTATCGCTCATGCCCAATACTTGGATTTGATTTACACACAATCCAGCAAGCTCTATGATAAAATTACCAATGCACCTAGACCAACTTTCACTATTCCACCACCTCCACAATCGAGTAAGGACTCTCATGCCAACGACAATGTGATTGGTTCTTCAAGCACACAGGTAGCAGGAAGACCATCTGGTCAAAATCTTGTTGTTTCCAATCAAGCTACAAATGCATCAGAAAACAATCATGCCTCAGAGATTAATGCCATGTCATTTTATAAAGGCAAAAATCCAAAGCAACCAGGAGGTAAGAAAAAGGGGAGGAATAACAAAAAGAAACAAGACAATTCCTCTCCAGAGAAATCATTTGATTCCCCTACCGCGGCCAAGAAACCACCTTATCCATGTCTAATATGTAATGATGAGCATTATGGAAGATCTGGCTCAATCACCTTCCGCTATGTCGACACTCAAGGTGTTGCAAAATTGTCCCTCCCAGAAACAAGCTTTATTGTTAGCAATAGGTGGAATAGATCCTATGGATTCAAATCTTGTGGTTTTTAACTTTGAAGGATATTCACCACAGTTACCGGCACAATTAGCTTTCCTAATCCAAGTAAAAGCTCTCAATAAGAATGTCTACTGAACTATTATTGATGAGGGGGCATCTACTTGCATTATGTCCATGAGCTGCTGGAAAACACTTTGCTCACCGCCATTGTCACGATCACCAACTACGTTAAAAGCCTTTGATGGAAGAACATATACTCCATATGGGATTTTGAGTAACCTGCAAATTGAACTAGGGGGCAAGATAGTTACTTTTGAAGTTGAGGTGGTTTACAGACTCCTTGATTACAACATTTTACTAGGAAGGCCTTGGGTATATGTTATGGATGTTGTCGTTTCCATGTACTTTTGTACAATTGCATTCCCTTTCAAGGGTGGAATCATAGTCATTGATCAGCTAGCCTTCTTTTCCATAGGCTACGGGAAGCATTCCATTGATACATGGAAACCCACTATCACTTCAAAGTGTTGGAGTAGGTATCCTTAAAGATCCTTCCCTAATGGGCACTTTCACCCTCCCGTCACCATCTGGTTTGGTGGAAGTGGAAAGAGTAGAGACTTGCAACATGATTTCTTCTACATAATATGATTTTACAAGGATTTCCAACCACTTTGAAATTGATGGTCATAGTGAAGTGTTGCCATTAAGCCCCATTGAATCATCATAGCAATCATTTTTTTGGGCTTTTGCGGCAAACCCTAATCTGCACTCAACAATTGTATGGGTAGATAGATCGTTAGAATATGGTACCTCTTCAGATTATCTTTCACGTATACATTCTACGGATGAAGGAATCGTCAAATCAATGATGATAGGAGAGGCACCGTGGGAGGATTATCATTGTCGTTCCCACCTTCCAGATGACATTGAAAATTATTCAAATGAACTAAATCACCCATTGATCGTTGATTTCTTGTCAAATTATGTAAATACTGTAGATTCTGAGCGTAATTTATCAAACATAGAAGAAACAATTCCTATAAACATTTCGACCAAACCTAACATTGTAGAAAACATTCATGTTAGCAAATCCTGTTCTCCATTGGAACTTGATAATTACTGTGCTCTGTTTCACGAATTTAGAGATATTTTTGCATGATCTTATGAGGAGATGCCGGGCATTGACTCAAGTATTGTTGAACATGAGATTAAAATGTACCCTGATGCAAACCAATATGACAATGGCTTCAACTTGTTTATCCTAAGAAAGCCACTACCATTAAAGAAGAGGTTGAAAAAATTTTGCGTGTTGACTTTGTTTTTCCTATACCTCTTACTGATTGGGTATCTAATATTGTTCCAATGATGAAAAAACAAGGGAAAATTCAAGTGTGCATCGATTATATGGATGTAAACCAATCATGTCCAAAGGACAATTATCCTACACCCTTTATTGACCAGATTATTGACGAATGTGCCTGATGTGAAATCTTTTCATTCATGGATGGATTTTTTGGCTACAATCAAATCAATATCTGCCCATAGGACCAATCAAAAGCCACTTTTATTTGTCCATGGGGCACATTCTCTTATCGAAAGTTACCTTTTGGTTTGAAGAATGCAAGGGCTACATTTTAGAGGGTGATGAATTATTCCTTCCATGACATCAAGCACATCGTTCAACCTTATCTTGATGATTTGCCTGCTCATTCATGAAAATGGAACTGATCACCCGCAACATTTGAGAGAAATATTCTTACGGTGTCGACAGTACAAGATAAGACTCAATCCACATAAATGTGTGTTTTGTGTTGGCTCTGGTTGATTTCTTGGATTCGTAGTATCAAAAGATGGAATTCGACTTGATCCCATTAAGGTTTCGGCAATCCTTGACTTGCCTCCACCTTCAAATTTGTTATAGATAAAAAGACTTCAAGGGAAGGCAAACTTTTTGAGGAGGTTCATTCCAAACTATGCTGAATTAGCTAAAGGTTTTACGCATCTATTGAAGAAAGGGGTACCCTTCCATTGGGACCAAGTTGTGCAAGCTTCTTTTGATGCTCTCAAAGATTCCCTGATTAGAGCATCATTAATGTATGCCCCAAACAATAAAAAAGACTTTTACCTGTATCTTGTTGTTTGGTCAATTTAGTTTGATCTAAATTTCTATTTAAAATGTCAACCCGGGGTTCGTAAACTAACGAAGTGAAGTGTACTATATGTACTAGATAACCATTTCCTTAGTATTTTTTCGTTTTAATCTTTTTAGTTTGTTTTTGGATTTATTTTTCCTTAATGTGTGATGGTGAGGATGAAAGTGAAGTATGGAGTGTAGACGGTGATGGTTTCTAAACTTGAAAGTGCTCAAAAGAAAGCTTTACAATAACTAAAATGAAATCAATTCTTAAGAGAAAATAATGCATCAAATAGTGAACTAATGACAATGGCCCAGTATCCTTGCTGTTGAAATGAAAAGAAAGCAAAAACTTGAAAAACAACTCAAACTTAAATCAAAGCAGCTAATTCACACTACTTTAACTACTCTTCAGATCCTTTACCCTCCGGCTCAATCTACCTTGTGGGAAGTAATCATGAACAAGTCAAGCAATATGATATCTAAATGGCAAGAAAGTAAATTGCATAAAAGAAATTAATCACACTACTTGAATTCTTCAAATCCTT